>PUFA01000147.1:3000000-3305000 GCA_003508835.1 Eonycteris spelaea | reverse complement strand
ACATGGTGAATTGTATTCCTAGGTGTTTCTCCATTCTTCCTGCCAGCAAGGATCAATCCAGTCCCACTGAGCTTGAAAGGGGAGCTGTGATCAAAGGCTCTAATGATGTCACCGATCTCTGGTGATTGATTAGGAACAGAAGTTCCAGAGAATTCTGCCTTTTCTTATAATTTAAAATTCCTTACTGCCTACCATTAGGGTAGCTAGCTCTTAATCCACAAAATTACAAAAGTAAATGATACAGAAAATACTGTATTTTTCTTCTGGATCTATTTCCATTTGTAAGTTTATTGGAACCATATCTGCATTTTATAAACAACCTTCCCTTTAAGTATACCACAAAGAAATAGAATTCTCTAAACTGGGTTAAGTATTTTGGGATTCTGGTAAAATTGGGACAGTATTCAGCAGGGAAAACTTTTACATTGTTTCCAAAGCAGTTTAATCATGTATAGGTAATTACACATCAAGTCATCATTAAATATATTTAAATGTTGTATTACTTGCAAATTTGGGATTTTAGACTTTTAAAAATCCTCTTAGTTATTTTTATGGAGCTATTTAAAAATTTTCCCTTGCCATTTGAAAATGGAAACAAATGCATTCTATACTAAGAGATGACAAATCTTACAACTGGAAAAGATACAACTTGAAAGGAAATAATAAAAACAAAAACAAAAACGAGAGAGCAAGAGCTCATTTTAGAAGCACTCTTGACTTCACTGTAACTATTGGCTTATATCCACCTAGAATAGGGATTGTTTGCAAAAGCATTGGAAAAATATTCTGTTTTGAAAGGTGCTGCAACCCAAGAAAGAAAAGTTGAATGGAATATGGAGAATGTAAAGTTACTGTTACTTTCAGCGCCTTGCTGTTGGTTGTGAAGGATTATTGCTTCGTGCTTGCTTATAGCTAATTCCTTTCACAGAAAACTTCGTTTTGAGAATTGCCCTCTGAGTAGGACTGATAAATGTGTTTATAGTCTAGGGTAACTAAAGGGAAGAGATCATGCAAATGAGTCTTTGAGCAAAGATGGTGAGGCAATTATGAATACTCAGGTTTAATGGATGTTAAAGACTCCCCATTCACAGAATATTTTTGTTCTATTGGCAGTGATAAGAAAAATAATCCCAGACCCTTGCCTATAAATAAAGAGAACTTCCAGAAAGACTAGAACAATGGCATGGTTAAAATAGTGGAACTTCCCGCAAGGTAAACATATTCTGGTAAAATATGAAATATTATATTCAGTTGAAGATTTCTTCCAAGCATTTAAAAACTGGAAAACACACAGTGGCCTATTTCACATTAAGTTAAATCAAATCTGTGTTAAAAAACTAATGTTTCTAGGCTTGTTTTCAAATACTGGCAAGTTTCAGAGCAGTAGAAAAGTTCCTTTCTTATAAATGTTGACAGCAGTTCCGGTGGAGGCTAACAATGTTTTATAAATAGAGTGTACTTAGCGAAAACCATATGTATGCCTAGTGAAATAACCTCACATTTATTTATGTTTTGATTTATAGAAAACATGTGCCCTTTGACAAAGCCTTTCGGCTCTTTTCCGCAATTAAAAGGAATCATGCTTTAAAAAAATAGCTACCATCTTAATGGGAAACCTTTCCACATAAATCTAAAGCACTTTCTTTATCACTTGCACACAAATTGAGAATATTTTCATTCACCAGTTTGACCCAAAAAACTGGGTAAATTTAAAAAAAGATGCTTATAAATACACACACACACACACACACACACACACACCCACCCCCACCCACCCCAACATATATAAGGTCGAAAATTGGGAAATCTAAAGATCAAAAAGGATGACTACTGTGGGAGTTGCGATGTGCAGTTTTGCAGCAGGACAATTTCTATTCCTTGTTTTTGCTGGTGACTAGTTAGTGTTGGTGTAGCATGAGGTGGTACTGCTGTTTAAGTTTGCTTTGGTTTTTTTAGAGGGAGAATGTGCCCAGTATGTATCTGTTGCTAGGCCTTCAGCTGCCTATCTGAAAAGTATCCATACCTTCGTTCTCTTTCTGACAATAATAGATGATAAAGAGAGTGTTAAGAAGGTAGTTACAAATCTTTCCTTTTTTTTTTTTTTTGAAGAAAAATACAATATAATTTAGTTAAAAATAAGTGCCTTTAGCTTATTACTCTTTTTAAAAGTTTAGGGTTGGGAGTGAGCTGTTGAAAAGAAAATTATTTTCTTACTTTAAGAAAGAAATGGTAATATTAATTGGGACCAGGTTACAAAATATTGTTTTGTCACTATTCTAGACTAGATCAATGGTGTTCACACTGCTGGAGGGTAAATTGGGACAGGGAGAAATTCAGCATTTAAATATAGAAACTTCATAATACATGAGCAAACTAATGACACAAGTAAGATCTCACATGTGCTAGTATAATTTTGTATCTTGTTTAATGGTGGAGTACTTTTCATTTTTAAAAATAAATAAGAGATTATATGTGCTTAATAAAAGACAGTTAAATTTTTATAGAAAATATTTCTCATGATGGTGATGTCAGTTTTCCAAGCCACGGAAGAGCCTAGCTCCTGTCTCCATGGAGTCAGGAACAAGGACCATTAAAAAAAAAAAAGTTTATAGTTTTCAATTACAGTTGACATTCAATTTTATATTAGCTTCAGGTGTATAGCATAGTGGTTAGACATTTATATAACTTATGAAGTGATCCCCCTAATGAGTAGTACCCATTTGACACCTTACATAGTTATCAAAATATTATTGACTATATTTCTCATGCTGTACTTTATATCCCCATGACTGTTTTGTACCTGCCAATTTGTACTTCCTAATCCTCTCACCTTTCCCCACCCATCCCCTACTCTGGCAACCATCAATTTAGGAACAAATACCATTGAGCATGGTGGCAACTACCTCATCATCAACATCTTGTACATGAACTATCTTGTACATCAGGAGAGTTAAGGCAACCCAGAAACCCTTGAGGTTCATGGGTAGGTTTACAAAAAGAAGCCAGTTCATTTTATTAATGGGCATGTGTTTATGCCCTCTTCATTCAGGTTCTTAAAGAGATTCATGACCTAGTTTTTGTCTGAACCACTGGTCTAAGGTAGGTTTTTGGAGCTCTTTCTTCAGGAAAATATTAATTGAAAATTAGAATTGCTCTTTGAAGTAATGATTATTGAGAAGAGAGCCTTTCAGGGATTAGGGACCATGAAACTGAAACATACAAAGTATGATGTAATCAAAGTGTGACCCAGCTTACTTTATAGAGGCTGCACTTTAAGGATTCCAAAGATTCTTGCACATCACTTTATCTCTTTTAATGAAGAACTTGGGTTAATTTAAAAAGCTCCTCATCTCAAAAACTCTCTTTCTATATGACATTAACTTTAAGTTCCCCAGGAATTTAGAACATAAAATGACAGGAAAGCTGTCAGGTAAATAGGAGGATCTTGAAAGAAACAAGTTAATATAATCTAAGTTTGAAAGGGAAATCCACAATTCTCTTTAACTTAATTTGTATAAATCACATGTATGTATCTATCTTGGGTTAAAAGCCACTGAAGATTTTGTTGAGGCCAAAATGTAGTCTCCATTGTTAATTCGAAACCACCCCAGGCATTATTTTGTTTTGTTTTGTTTTGTTTTATTTTGTTTATTTAGGCAAGGCAACCCTCGATTGACCTCACGGATTGCAAGGACTTTGTCAGCTTACAGTCCCTTATTTTTTATGCCTTCATCACCTGGTCTTCCTAGGTGGTCTCCCATCCAAGTACTAACCAGGCCCGACCCTGCTTATATTCTAAGATCAGACAGGATTGGGGTTGTTCAGGGTGGCATGGCTGTAGACCACCCAGGTATTTTAAAGGCAATCTGTAGCTATCAGTTTTGGGTGAAAGTCCAGGAAGATTTTTGCCCAATTTTGACAG
Organism: Eonycteris spelaea; assembly: GCA_003508835.1. Classification (NCBI taxonomy): domain Eukaryota; kingdom Metazoa; phylum Chordata; class Mammalia; order Chiroptera; family Pteropodidae; genus Eonycteris; species Eonycteris spelaea. The sequence continues at coordinate 3,301,078 of PUFA01000147.1, read as the reverse complement.
AATTGCTGATAATTATAGAAATTGCCACAAAAGCAATAGATCACTGAAATTTAGACCTGGTATCACCCATTACCCACCTGACTTCCTACATTTATCTTCAGGGAGTACTTGTGCATAGTCTGTGTTTGGGACTCGTAGGAACATTTTGACATTTTTGTGAATATCTCTTCCCAGACCGTGGCCCTCTTTTAAACTCTTGAACATCGTCATAGAGTGCTCTACATAGTTTTCTATTTGGCATCTGGTTTGATATAGTTATATTTCATCATAACTTTACTGAGAGCTTTTGCAAAGTTCTTTGATGCTAATTTAGTTGCTTTGAACTCTCTGGTGTGGAAAAAAGAAACAAAACCAAGAGTACAATAAACTTATTACCAGGCTCCTAAACACTGAGCCTCTTGAGTAACCCATATTTGTCATTATTTTTTGACAGTGAATTTATAGGTGGAATCTGGGGAGCATTGTTACTGTTGCTCTTCAGATACAGCCAAGGGAAGGGTGCAGGATCAGAGCCTTGGAGACCCTTGTGGACTTGTATGAACACTGTACTTCCCCAGGATGCCTTGAAAAGAGGCTATACTTCCTAAGAAAGATGAGATGATTCATTATACAGAACATTTTTAAATTATGCATTTTAGAAAGTATTTCAGTGAAAATGTAACCTACAGGAGAATAAGGAATGAAGGGAACCTCTCATTTAACCAACGTCTAGCAGCCTGCTCCCCATAGCTTGAGACCTTAGAACTACCCATATCTCAACTTTCCTCTCTTAAGCTTTTATTTTTTTTAAAGGAATACCTGTTCATTGGGAAATTCAGAAATGTGTAAAGAAAAACCTGAACATATCCTGGAATCTAACCACATAGAGATAACCTTTGTTAACATTTTGGTATACTTTTATTCTCTTTCTCTCCATTTTCTTTTCTCCTCCTCCTCCTCCTCCTCCTCCTCCTCCTCCTCCTCCTCCTCCTCCCCCTCCCCCTCCCCTCCCCTCCCCCTCCTCCTCTTCCTCCTCCTCTTCCTCTCTTCTCTTCTCTCTCTCTCTCTCTCTCTCTCTCTCTTTCACTCTGTTGTTATTATATGTCAATTATATTTCAAAAGAGACAGACAGACAGGACAACATATAGTGCAAACTGGTGGGATTTACTTTTCACCACTTCATGTGGAATCCACTTAATTTCTTTTCTGCCTCCCCATCTAGTACTATTACCATGGGGGTGATCTAAAATCCATTGTTACCCTAAGTAGTACTGAAGGGTACTTCGGTACCCTTCCCCACCGACATAGTAAAGAATTACGAATCAGCGAGATTAAGAAAAACTAAGATTTATTAAAGTATGTTTCAAGAGAGAAATGGACTTGATTAAAGTACGCTCCAAGGGAAGAGCAGGTTACAGCTAAGAGGGCTGTAATAGTGTAGCATTCAGGAAATAAACCTTATATTCTTATAGTAATAGGTGGTTACAAATGATTGGCACGTGAGGTCATTTTGATTGACATTTGGCTTTTACAACCCTTTGCTTACTGTGCATGTGGTTACCTAGAATTCAGTTCTATATAGATTTATGAACTTCCAGGCATGGGTATGTTATTATAATGATAGTATAATGAGGCTGAGGTGCTTGTGGTGGGATTAAACCAGCTACTGGTTTATGGCTCTTCATTCCTTTGATCCTCAGGATGCAGGAGTGATTAGATTTATAACTATAAAATGGGTGTTTCAGGGAAGTCTTTGGGTGGTGTCTTTATTCCCCAGTGGCTCATGTCTACCTAACTACCTAACAGCACTGCATGGTTCAGCACAGTACCCACTGGCAATGAGTGGCTGTTGAGCCCTTGAAATGTAGCCAGTCTAACTTGCAGGGCAGTGTGCTTGCAAGTCCTCCCTGGAGAGCAGCAGGACAGAGAGGCATGGGGCACACAGCATGTGCTCCACAAGGGCAGTGGCTCTTTGACCAGAGCCTTTGGTGGATGGGGCCCCAGCTGGCCCCTCTGAGTCCATGACCAGCCACCACTGTCTTTGTGGAGCCCTTTGCAGGCTGCTAGAAGACCCCTCACTCTTCATTTTCTGTGGCATGTACCACATGTGTAGGTAGTCATGTGCCAGGGGCATTTTTCATTCTATGTACTACTCTTCTCCAGCTTTCATGGCGATATAATTTATTTAGCCTATCCTGTTTCATTAGATATTTATATTTTTCTTTTATTTTTTCAGTTGTAAATAAGGATTTGATAAAAATCCTAAAACAAATCTTTGTGCTTTGAAGAAATCTTACCAAATTGACTCCAAGAAATGTAGCAATTTATACTTCCATCAGCTATTTATGAGACACTTTATGAGACACAGCTCATTTTCATGGATACTTGTCAACATTAGTGAAATATTTTAAAAGAAAATATGAAGCTTCACCTCATTTTAAAAAATTTTGATTTAAGTGTAACACACAAAAGAGTGCACAGCTTGATGAAATTTCCCAAAATGGACACATCACATATTCAGCACTCAGATCAAAAAAAAAAAAAAAAATGCTACTAGCCGCTAGAAAGGCCCTCTCACACCCGGGACAGTTACTCCTGTTCCAAGTGCTTGTTCTCTTTATCCATTCTACTGCTAATAGGCACTTGGGTAGCTTTCAGAGTTTAGCTTCAGGAACACTGGCTATTGGGCAACTTTCTTTTGGTTCACCTGGTACATGCTATTTTTGGGTACAAATGGAAGAGTGAAAAGACTGCATCATGGGGATACATATACTTAGCTTAAGTTGATACTGCCTAATACTTTACCTAGATGCTTGTACAAATTTGCTCTTCATTCTTGCCAACACTAGGTATTTTTCATTTTATCACTTCTGTTGATTGTGAATGGTATTTAATTCTGGTTTTAATTTTCCCTTATGATTAAGGGAGTTAAGAATATTTTAAAATATTTATTAATCATTTGAAAATACTTCTTGGTGAAGTGTCCATTGACATCTTTTTTTGAAATTTGTAGTTCTTTGAGGGTACATGATTGTTTATTGGTTGTTCTGTCACTGATTTGAAATGATACCAGTGATATTGTGATTTATAAGAAATATATATTTGGTAATTCAGATGATGAAAATATATTTCTCATATGTTTCTCACATATATTTAGTCTTCCTCCACAGTTCAGGCTCATAGCTCCCAATTCCAAAATCCTTGGAATTTCCTAGGTCTTGAGAGTGATAAAGGTCTCTTGTTATTTAACGAGGTAACTTTTGGAAAACACCTAGGGGTGGGGGCTGGTTGTCTGTGGAACCAACCCTCTAATCACATGGTGAATGATTTAATCAGTCATGCCTTTGTAATGAAGCCTCCATAAAACCCAGAAAGACTGTTCAGAGAGCTTCTGGGTTGGTGAACACATGGAGGTGCGGGGAGAGTGGCTACCTGGAGAGGGCATGGAAGCTTGGCACCCTTTGCCCATAGCTTATCCTGTACATCTCTTCTATCTGGCTATTTGTGAGTTATGTCTTACAATAAACCAGTGATCTAGTAAGTAAAATATTTCTCTGAGTTCTATGAGCCGTTCTAGCAAATTAATTGAACCTGAAGAAGGGAATCCTGGGAACCTTTAGTATCAGTGACAACCTGGACTTGCCACTGGTGTCTGAATGGGCTAGAATGGGGGTAGTCTGAACCATTTACTTGTGGAACCTGTTGCTCTCTTGGGGTAGACAATGACAGAATTGAGCTGAGTTCTCTTACACTCTGCTGGCTTCTGGAAAATTGTTTGTTATATGAGTGGGACCCTACCACCTGCCCCCACATTGGAATTTGAGTCTCAGAACACCAAAAAGAATAACTGTATCGGACACTGTCTTAATATATTGTATAGCATCTTTTTTTTGAACTATTTTATTCTTTTGATCTGTCCTTTAGCCAATACCACGCTCCTTCAGATGTTATAACACATGTTTTGTCTAATAGTACACATTGTCTTTCACATTTCTCCTCAAATGCTTCTTGGCTCTCTTCCAGTTTTTTCCTTCTAGGTGAACTTTAGGAACATCTTTCTGGAATACTGTTGTTTATGAATCCATACATATAAATACACGGGTGGATACAATCAGTTCAGCATTAGTGATTACCTCTGGAGAGTGTGGAAAGGGAATAAGATGAACCTGTGCCATCTTCTTTAAAGAGAAATATGCCAAAATTTAATGTCTTAAATCTGGGTGGTGCATTTATTGCTTATGTTATTCCCTGAAGTATGTCATGATTGAAAGATTCCCTTTGGAATTTTGTTTGAAATTATATTCAGCCATCTTATTCAGGCTGTATTGCAATTATATTGACTGTAAGAAACGGTCTTCATTGTTGACTGCCACATTCTCACAAGGTTATTCTCTTCTCAGGCGTACATCAAAGCACACACAAATGCACACTCGATTTGGCATCCACATTCTGTAGTCATCTTCAAAAGAGAGAGAGAGAGAGAGAGAGAGAGAGAGAGAGAGAGAGAGAGAGTGAGTGTGTGTGTGTGTGTGTGCGCGCGCGCGCGCGCGCGCGCGCGCGCGCGCAATCTGTCACTTATAAGAAAATATGTGGGAAATAGCAGTTGGGGAGACCTAACAGGTATTTGGTTTATTTTTACCTTTTATATTTTAACATGTTATGGAAGCAATTTCGTTTTTCTTTTGTTTCATCTATCTTGCATTGAAAGTTTCAGGTACATCGATAAGTACTTGGGTTAATGTAATACCGCTTGTATTCTCTCAGGAAAAATATCTGCTCTGGCTCCTCTGCATCAGGCTGCATTTTTATCAGGTTCCTGCAGCTGTCCTCCGTATTCTTTGATAGTGCTGTTACTTGGTGGCTTTTTCTACTGAAATCGATCAAAATGCCAGGGTCAAGAATTAGGAGTGGGTTGAGGCTCTTTGTCATTTGTTTATTTGTTAATTATTGTTGGAAGACCATTAGTAGCAACGGAAATGGTCAAAGGAATCTTGGCCCTCCTGTTTTTAACCTCAAGTTACCTTAACCTTGTGCTAACCTTACTTAACTAATGACTTGGGAATGCTGGATTTAAGTTGATTCTGGTCTTGGCCAAATTGGAGAGAGAGCTCTGAGAAGGATGTGCTGTTAGTCCTGTGTGTGGACCATAATGCATGAGTATGAAGCAGACCTCATAAAGAGAAGAGAATCAAAAAGATCTTTAAGAAGCTCAAGTAGCAGAATATACATCCCTTTGATAAAAAGGAAGTTTTGCCATCAAAGGTGTAATTCCATTAATTTTTTAAGCCTCAACTTCATACAATTGAAAGCATGCCCACAACCTGCTGCTTAAAGCTTTTGGAAATAATTGAGGGACATTTATTTATTTTCCAAATTTCAGATCGTCCAGCATTTTGTTGGCCTTTTGTTCGGGGAGGTACAAATTCACCAGAGTCATGCCAATGAGTATAGAAAATTTGCCAGCTCACAGAGGAATTCGAACTTCCTTCTTTTTGTCCAGTTTTGGGGAAATTGTGCATACAGTAGAACTTTTCGTGTCTAGACCCTGCTCAGGGGACTTTTGTCTAAAAAGAACCTTTTCTTTTTTCTTAAGTGTGCTCAAATGGAACAAATCTCAGGGAGAGATTGGGGACAGAATATAGGAAAAGAAACTATAGGAAGCCCTGTATCATTATATTTTCCCAGTTCATTGCATTCAAGTCCATGCCATTGGAAGTGGAAAGTTCTTTTTTACTTATGTGCTGCCCATAGTCAATGAACACTACTGATACTCTGTGTGATTCTGAAGATTAATAAATATGGGGCCTGCTCTCCAGATAACTTATGATTGGATAAATGGACAATCAGATTACAGTACACTTATTAGGTTCAGTATAAATGATACCTACAGAATATAGAGGCATGTCTCATAGAGGAGGTAACACTTGAGCTAGATCTTTTGAATGTAAATGTTTGAGGTGGACAGAAGTTGAGATTGGGGGCTGGAGAATAAGATACAGGAGAAAGGCATTCCAGGTAGAGGGAATAACAGAAATAGAAGTTGGATGAAGGGATGTTCTTGGCGATTTGGGAGATACCAATCAATGCAGGTGGCTTATAGGATAGATGTGGGTAAAGAATAGGGAGGATTGTGATAGAGGATATGACTGTGTGCTGGAGGCCTATGAATGCAAAGCTAAAGTTGGATCTTCATCCTTAAGATGAGTGGAAAGAGAGCAGTGATAGGATATCCTCTGCTTAGAAAAAAAAAAAAACAAAACTTTTGACCCAGTGGTTAGGATGGCTTGGAGTGGGGAGAATGGAGGCATTGAGGAGAGTAAGGGGAGACATGGAGCTGGAAATGTTGGCAGAGTTGACAGAAAGTGCTTTGAGGATGGGAGGTCTGAATCTGATTGCAAGTGGAAGATAGTAAAGGGAAAGGGTGAAAGTGTAAAGGCAGTGACAGTCACGCAGTGAAGTTTTGCATGTTCCCTGGGTCTGGTGTTTCTCAAGCTGGCCTGTAGGGTAGGACAAGCACTGGCTTAGCCATGGGGGCTAGTGGTTCAAGCACCCCAGGTGATTCTGTGTGCATTGTGAATCTCTGCTCTTAGAGATAAGGGTCAGTAACATTTAGAAAGGGATTGTTTTCCTGGAAAAGGGAGCCTTTCACCTGACAAAGGAGGGATGTGAGAACTCCTACCTGGAGGACTCCTGCCTGGGCAAATGCATTGATAAAAACTGGAGGAGGAGGGGAGGAAATGAAGAGGTTCTGCTCCCAATTTCCTCTATTTTCTCGATTAATTTATAAAAGATAATATGAGAGTAGCAGGAGTAGTTTTAATTAAGGATGGCAAATTTTTTTTATGAGGAAAGGGGAAAAAGGTGCTGAGCGCATGTGAGTAGGATCACCCAGTAACATAGGGACCCATCCATTTTCTGGAGCTTCTAGCAGAGCAGAGAGAACAAGTGGCTGACCTAGGGTGAGGTATTGGCAGCCTAGAGGTCTGGAGGCCCGAGGGAGGGCAGATGCTTACACCTTGTCTCCTCTCTTATCCCATCCATGTGGTGACACGTGTTTCAGGAGGGTTCGCACAGTTGTCTATTTGTCCAAAATGACAATTATAAAAGTCCCCCCTGTAGAGAGATGAGACCAGTGACTTTGCTTTCGTTCACATGGATGCTAACCAAGTACACTAACTTAAGTGAACAGAATCAATACTACTGCTCTGACATAAATTGCTTTCTTGTAGTAGAATTGCTATCTTCCATGGTTTTAGAAACAGGAGGATGCTTGGCAAGACTGTAGTACACTACTTTCTTTGTGTGTGTGTGATTGTATGAATTACAGGTGGGTCAGATTTTGGGGAGAACACTGACCAATGATGGGACAGTGCCTCTATCTTTGGAATATTGTTGTAATATGATTTACTATAAGTTTTAAATATTAAATGTTTTTTAAAAGGACTTGTTCCTTTTTTGTGTGTGTGCATGTGTGTGCATGTGTATTGCTTTGAACTCTAAATTCTTTTAAATGGAAAGCGTTAAAATATTAAATTTTTGTTTTCTTGTTTGTATATTAGCATTTCTTAAAATAAATGATCAAGATCTGACTCTGTCTCAGTCTAGAGAGAAGAAATACTAAGAGCTGAGTTTTACACACACACATGATCTCACATGCTCATACACACTTACAGTCACACATACTCATCTTCCTCCCCATCCCTATTTGATATTTCTTTAAAGGCTTGGAACCTGGTAGGAGAGAAGCCTTGAAGCACTGACCATGGAACACTAAGGGTGGGTGGAAGAAGAGTAGGGTCCTGACTTCATGCTGACTGTCATGGCAGTTAGAGATCAAAATCTGAGCCCTCGGAACCCATCTCAACTAGCTGGAGGTGTGGAAGTAAGGAAGGAAGCAGCAGGTTAGTAGAGCAGAAAATAGCCAAGAAAACAAAATAGTGCTTTCTCTTGGTAGCTGCCATTTCTGGAGAAAGCACATTATTTTCATGGGAGAACCCATCGTTATATATGTGGAGAAGGTCAGATCCTCATGTGCCTGGAGGGAGGAGACAAGGGTTGGTCTGCCCACAGGTTATGCTCCCCAGAGCTTGGTGGACACCCTCAGAAGTGCTGTGGACTCTAGCACCTTAAGATACCCTCAGCACTTGCCCTGTGCAGCCTGTAGGAACAACTAGGCAATTTTATGGTTTCTAGTTCTCTTCATTTTCTTATATTAATGATGATGGAATTATAGCTCAGGATTTTGATATGGGGATAGATACACATGTGAAGTCCTAGAAACTGCTTTCTGAAAAATGGCTTAGGAGGTGCATGAGGAAGAGCATTAACCAAATTAGGTTCAGTGTTTTTGAATTCAGAAAGCATGACCATCTTATCAAGCAAATAAAGAGCTTCTTGTGGACAGCTTAGAAGTCTGGGAAAGGAGGATAGGAGCCAAAAGAGAGAATCACCTGGTTGATATACTCCCTGCCTGTGTCTTATGACCCCTCACTGCTGCTGTGGCCCAGAATTCATGTCAAGCCTTCAGAGGAATTCACTATGTTTATCCTGAGCTGTCACTCTGTTCACCACAAATTGTAGCCTGCCAGAATTGAATGGGGTCATCTATGCTAAACACTCATATTATATACAGGAAACTAAGGCTCGGAGATGAGTTTTTCTAAGGTTCCATAGCTGGTCAGAAGCAGGTCTGCTCCAGTCTTCTGCTTTCCTGGCTCTTGGCCTCCTTATACTCAGAGCAGGTAGGAGGACATGGGTCCATGGAAGTGGTAATGTTACATTTTTGTGTCTTGAATCAAAGATGAAATATTGGCAGCTGTTGCAGTACGTGAGAAAAGATCATTTCTCTTGGATAAGGTTTATTGCCACCACTGTGAAGTTCCCATTTATACACACACACACACACACACACACACACACACACGTATATGTATACATATATACGTGTGTGTGTGTGTGTGTATAAGCCACTGAGCATGTATCTTTCTCTTTTTGTATCAGCACACAGTATATATGTTTTATTTCTCTAAAATTCATGTGCTTTTTGCCATTCTTTCTCAACATACAATTCTTTCTCAACACAACTCACTGAAAAAGGACTACTCTAAAATAACGGTATCTGGAAACAATTTATTATGGACTAAAAACACCCAACATAAGGCCGTCATAACATGTCATTGTTGGTGGCCAAGCGTTGCCAAGCGTTGAGTCTTAGAATAAGGAACCCCCTTGTTTTATAGCTGTGGCAGTAATAGATTCTCATCATGTGGATTGATTCTGTCAACTGTCTAGCAAGTTTTGTACACTTACTATTTCTTCATTACTATTAGTTAATTCTAAAATACTCACTGTTGTCTTTCAAATCCTAGAGTGTGTAGACCACTAAGTCCTTCCATCCTTCTAGGAATGGTTCATGGATTTGTATGTTTTAGTCTCTACTTGTGTCTTCAGACACAAGGTTCATCTTGAACTAATCCAGATATAAATGTTGATTTTTTTTTCCCTAAAAAGTCTCTACTGAAGGAGATTCTTCTGTCTCAAGATTTTTCCACAGTGCCCAAAAATAATGGGAGAGCCAGAACAGGACTCAGAGCCTGTACTTTCTCTCACAACCTGAATGCTCAGAACAGGCTAGTTCAGTAACATTCTTTTAGACACAAAACAATGTGGAGAATATCTCACTGTCTTTATTTTAAATTCAGCAGTTCATCAGCATCACTTTTTATATCTACTGCACCTCCTTACTGGAGATAAATTATTTAAAAAAACAAATGCAACTAACGATTTTTAATTGGCTAGGAATTTCCAAAAACAAATCTTGCAGATAAAAAGGTAAGGTCAATGAAATGCTGACTTAAAATCTTTTGGGATCAAAGCCTTTGGAACATAGCTGATGTTGAGTTAAGGGAGATTTTCTAATCCGTTCTGTTTCCTCTGTTCCAAGTTGGTTGCCCTCCCTGAGGAGGCAGGAGGGTGCTGAAATGTTAGTCCGTCAGCTGTACAAACCTGAGCCTTGCTTGGGAGTGTCATTCCACAGACGGTGCCTAAGCTGTGACCACGTGTGGTATCTGCCTCCTGGACTGGGAAATGCCTAGGTGCCTCTTGAGAGTCTCTGCTCAGCCATGTGTCCTCCTCCTTTCCCTGAAGTAAGATAAGGAAGGAGTCAGTACCCCATCAAGATGATATGGGGAGCAAATATACCACTTATACGATATGTGAACATGGGTCATTGAAGAGCAACTTCTAATGAGTATGGCTGCATGTCTTAGATTCATTATCATTATTGTTGCCAGCATTAAAAGACATGTGGTAGTCCCCGCCTCCCCTCTCTTTTCGTTTTTGCCAGAGGAATATTTTTCTTAATGGTTAAGGTCACCAATACATAGATACTGATAACCTCTAGGTAGAGGAATCTTTATAGAACCATCACCTCCTAGGGAGGCGTGAAGTCTTGTAGACCTTGGAGTCCATCCCTTCTTTCATGGATAAATCTGTTAGTAAGAGCCCTGCAAAATGCTGCCGCAGCCACTAAGAAGGAATGGAGCCCTTTGCCAGGCCTCTCATTCCATTTTCAGACAGTTTTTATTATTAGAGTAGTCCTTATATGGGGCAAATATCTATCTCCCTATTACTTGAACACTGTCTGCCCCCTCCTCACCCCTTTGCCTTCAGAAGCACTTTAAATCATGGATGTGGGAAAGATAGTTGATTCTCTGGCCTTTTGAATCCACACAAGGTAGTGCTAATTCTTCCACAAATATTTAAAGAATAAGACCCCAAGGCCTTCTTCCTTCCTTCTTTCCTTCTACTTTGTTTTGTTTCTTATCTGGGGTGGCTTTGAGTGGTCCCTGTCTGTCTGCTTAAGCCTGGACATGCGTCTCAGTATGAAAGTACACAGTACAATAGAGTGACGCCTCTCCTGTTACTACACAAGATTGCAGTAGGATTCAGGCAGCCAGATTTCACAGCTGATTCACTCTTCATGAGGTAAAACTGCATCCCTAGGTTTTCTTTCACATCTACTGCTAAGTGATATTTCTGCCACTCTGCCCGAAAAATGACTTGAATATTATTTTTTTGGCTCTAAGTATAAGCTTCTGTATTTACCCTTATTACATTTCTTCACTTGAGGCTGTCATCACAGGATAAACTGTCATGATGTGGCTCCTGTCTTCAAAGTACTCACCTTGTTGTTGAGTTATAGGGTCAGGTAAAAGGAGTGCACATGCATAACACACACAGTCTTTTATTCACCTTATTTCTGCTTTTGAATGCCAACCATCACACAGGAAAACTCATGTGAAATTGTCGTGACTGTGGAAACAAAACTGACCAAGGGTGAGAGCATCATGGCCCTCACCTGCCCTGGCTGGCTCTGTGACCTGCCTGGTGAGACAGTAGACCTGAAGGGAAGGTAGCAGTATTTGTCTGCCCACACTCTGCGTGTGTGTACTGAGAAACGTATGAATTCTAATGTGCTTTTAATGTGTTTTCTGTAAACTTATTAGAACTAGATATTTTGCCTGTTGCCTCTTATTTACCTTGCATACTAATGTCTGTGAATAAAGAATGGAAAATTTTCATTTGCTCCCAAGCAGGCTTGTGGCTTGAGAATCATTTTCAGAAATTTTAGAAATGTTAGTAACCGAGCTTTGTGGTGAGTAGTGAAAACCACATCTAACATTTGGATCAAGCTGTACGTTTTCAAAGCACTGCCACCTCTTGCATGTCTCACTGGCCGTTTTCTAACTCTGTTCCTTGTATTTGCAGTGTATTTTGTTTTTGGCTATTGACCAATGGCTTTATAGATGCCATTTGTTATTTCTCATCATAGTAAATTTAAGGGGAAAAAAATAATTTGTTATTCTAGTTGGCAGTGAAATTATCCCCGGTCTTTTCCTTAGTTAAAAAACAATAATAACAAAGGGAACTTTCTGAAAGAGGTTTGAGAATTTTAAGCTATACATCTTTGTACCATTGACTGGGTTTCATGTGATTATTTCCGAACTGTAATAGTCTAAGGTTTTCTCTGCATAAGAATCTATGCACATGGTATGTGTGTGTGTGCACATGCGTGCATGTGTGTGTTGTGTCTCAAGGGGTCTTAAAGTCAGGCCCTAGTAGGATGTAATGATTTTTAAAGATTTAGGTGTAAATCAATTCCTTGAGGGAAGTTCTACAGTCTTGCTATCTTTACAGAAGCCACAGCCATTTGCCTAGAAGGGCTTGATTCCGGGTCTTGCCAAACCACCATGAGATGAGGTCGAAGATCTTTGGAGAAAAAACAAAATTGTCCTGGCTTGTGAGTACATCCCATAGTCAGCACCCCCAGGATCGGCTCTGCAACTCAGATCCCAGGGCAGCTTCTCAGACCCATAATTGAGTTGGAAGAAATCTTTGCCCATTAGGCTTGGTCCTGACCTGTGCACTGCCTGCTTCCAGTGTTCCAGCCTTGGCTTCCTGCTGTTCTCTGAGACCTCCCTTCTTGCCCTTGCCCCACACTCCCTACCACATTTCCCTTTATTTTTTTCTTCAGAGGACTCGCTGCTCTCTGAAGTTATTTTCCTTTTTTATGTTTGTGTGTTTACTTTCTGTCTCTGCACCAGGATCTCAGAACGAAGAGCCCCTCCCATCTCCTTTCCTCTGTATCTCTGCTTAGAACAGGGCCAACAGGTTGTGGGGCTCAAAAAATACGTATAGAATGAAGATGTAGGTCTGAAAGTGACTTTAAGCCACACCTGGAGGAATTTAGGAGAGTTTTCACTTCTTTTAGAGGATATAGTTCTATAGATTATTTTCATGTTATGGTGGCTTCTGTTTAATTTGTAGAGTAGATGTTTGTGCCACATATTTTGAAAGTTATATTTATATTTACCAAAGTCACTCTACTCTGCTTCCATTTTCGGTCTGTCTTTACCATCTTGACTGGTTTCCTTAGAAATGTCAACGTAGGCTTCATGAAAATTATGTGGAGCAAAAGCTCTTCTGTAAATGTGGAGTAACACCTCGGGGATCATCAGGGTTCTGTGATACCCAGTTAGACCGTTGTTTTAGTCCAGAATGTGAGGGTAGGTACTACTTTCATGGCTGGGATGGTGAAACCTGGGATTGCTGTTAGGCTCTGTGTAGTGAGCTATCCCTCTTGCTCATGGCAATGTGGTAAATTTGGATATGGCCAATGGCCTACAGTCTTCTCTGTGTACTCTGTAGGACTCCCCTGTTCCAATAGGGGACATTTGGTTTTGCTTTGAAGTTATCTAATGAAGAGCAACTTGGTGGGTATTTGAACATATGGTCAGTACCTTTGCTCTCTAGCGAGTGACTAGTTTCAGCTTTGGTTGTCTGAGTTAGTTGGAGGGTTAAAATAAGAAAAGGGCTTGCAGTGTAAGATCCCTGCATTCTCTCGAAAGGAGCTACACTTCAGCTGAGGAATCTTCCTTACTGGGCCTCACCTTCCTTTGGTTCCTGTGCAGTACAACCTGTTGATTGGTATTGTTGCATTAGATTAAGTCTAAAAATGGAGCAATTGTTCCGTAATTAGTCAGCTGCATAGACATTGGGTAGCTGCTGATAGGGTGTGAAGATGATTTTTCTAGGGATCCTAGGAAAAGTCAACTAAATTTTGTGACATTAAGAGGGACACATACGGTGGAGGTATGTAGTGGGTAAAAGTGGATTTCTACAGCCAGACAGACTTGGATGTGAGTTTAAATTCTGCCATTGGTAGTGGGTGCTTATTAGACCTGAATAAAGGTTTCTAGGCTTCAGTTTCCTTATTTGTAAAATGGAGATAAAAATACTTTTTGGGGATTACCATGAGAGTAATACCTGCATAATGATCAATTCCATGTTCAGTTCCCTTCGTATTTCTCTGGCTTTTCAGTTTTGTTCTATTACAAATATGTTGCCAGTCAATATTAAAACGATTTCCTTCCTTTTTTTTTTCTTTTCCCACGTTTTTCCCCTTCTCTTTTTTTCTCCCTCAATGACAAAGGTTCAGCATTCTCTGGCATTTCAAATGAGACATGAAATCACCTAGAAGATAATTTCTTTTCAAATTTACCAAGAATATTTTCAAGGAACAATTGAGATCTTCATGTCAGAAACATTATTCTCTTCATCAGGTTCCTAAGTGGGAGTTAAGATGAAACTATAGTGTTAATTTGGAATGACGGTGGTGGTGACCTCTTTAAAATTTATGTAAATCAAACTTTAATTCTTTTAAAAGTGAAAACTGGCTAATGTTTTTGTTTAATACACTTTTTTGTTGTTGTCCCATTTAAATGTATGTATTTTTAAAGATCTTTCTTGGGGGGTATCTGTTCTGTAATGAAATGTTGATCAAGGTTCTTTTGTAGGAAAATAAAATATTGAGCCTCCGGTATATCTATCTGTCTGCCCCTTCCTCCACATTTTTTGAAGCTCTCATCTAACACCATTGGGAATTGTTATTTAAAATTGGAAGAGCTGATCCACAGCTATGTTTCTTTACCAGTTCTTGCTGGGAGAGATTTGCAGTGTACCTACATTTAGATATAGGTCCCTTTAAAAAGTATTTCCCTTATTTTTTTAGGATGAGGAAAATTTTTTTAATCATAAGTAAATGAATGGAGCCAGCATTGTTTTCTGAAACCTCTTAGGAATCCGCTTTATTTATATATGTGCTATTTTATATTAGTGAGGATGAGAGGCCATTTCTGCATTTCTGTTAATTTTTGTTTAACTTTGTATAGCTTACTGTAGACACTTCACCTGGATAATTTGGCAATAAAATCATGTTTAAAAAATAATCAAGATGGAAATAAATTAAATCATAGCCTTCTAGCTAGAGCCAAGATAGATAGAAAATGACCTATTGTGTCTGTTCAATTGGCCTATGTGGCCTGGAGGAGGAAAACAGCCAACCAGATTTATTGAATGTCTTCTAATCCATCCATCCATCCATCCATCTCTCTCCCTCCTTCCCTACCTTAATTTTTTCAGTTAATACTTGTCAAAAACATTGTATGTACCAAACACACTGTTAAGTACTGAGGGATAAATTAAATAATTTCTGCCCTCAGTATAGTCTGTATACAAATTGGGTGTGACTTGGACTACATTGGTGGGAGTGGGAAAAAAAGTGGAATGCATTAGGTTGAATTTGACAGGGTTTAAAAGGACTGTGAGGATAAAGGAGGGAGAGTCATGGATGCTCCCTGGTCCTCTAGCTTGGGTTTCTTGGGTAAATGTCATTCAGTGAGATGGGAACAAGAGCCAATCTGGGGACTATCCTGGTTTCAATTTGACAGGTTATGTTTGAGGACCTCCAAGTAATTGGGACCTTAGAAAAGAAGCCTGGGTTGGAAATGTGGATGGTAATTTGGAAGACATGAGGTCACAGAAGCAGAGCCAGAAGGGATGAATGTAGGCCTGAACAGAATGGGATAACAGGGCATACTGCACAGATAGAGGAGGAAGTGTTATCTTCCTCAAGGAGCTTGGCAGAATAAAGATGTGTTGGATCTTCCCAGAGTGTAAACTGTACAGTTTGGGTCTGTTCTTTCTAACTGTAAATATTTACGAGTCTTGTTTCTTTTGATTAACTCTTTCTTAGTTTGTTATCTTCATCTTGATGTTGTACAGGCAAGAATGAGTCAACAATGAGGTTGATCAATATTGGGACAAGTAAAGTGAATGTGAGATGGAAGGCTTTTCTGAAAATGATTTGCTGTACGGAATTGATACTGGCTGGGAATAAGAAGGGACTGTCCTTTACGCATTTTTAAAACATAAAAATCAATGTTAGGGTCACAGACAACATGTAAAAATACTCACAGGAAAGATAAACAGTGACTTAAATGTCTTGCTAATTTTGTATTTCTGGAGAGAGAGTGAGGGAAAAAGTCTTTTGGGGGTGGGGAATGGGAGACTTTAGCTGTATATTTTTTATTTCCTTAAAACTGAATCAAATGTGGGAACTTGTTAACATTGCTTAAACCTGGGTTGTACATAATGTCAACCAATGGTCATTGGTACCAATTCAGAGGTGAAGGAATCCCCCGTTTGGGGTGCAGTGAAGATGGAAACTATTTAGTGCAAACAGCTCAATTGTGATAAAACGTCTGTGAGAACAGCTCAATAGTGTTAAAGCTCAGTTATGAGACAGCTTTGCAAGGCTGTGAGGGAACTCTGGAACGAGGCTCTGCTCTGGTCTGCCTGCTTTGCTCCTTTCTGCTGTGTACTAGTCTGTTCCCCTCTGCTCTGCTCCACCTGCTTTTCTTCCCTCTGGTCCATAAGACATCTTCTGGGTTATATCTCCAGGCAAGTAAACGCCGTCTTGGGAGGAAGGGGAGTCTGCTCTCCAAGACACAGGGGAGCTTGCTTATATAGAGAGACATCTCCACCACTGATCTCTGATTGATCAGTCTTCATGCAAATAAGGAGTCCAAATTCTCACAGTTTGGTCCAAAAGGCACTGTCCTAATTGGTTAGAATAGAGGCACTCTGGTTGGTGAAGATGCTGATGGGGATGTGGATGCATAGCTCCAATTGGATGGGGAAAATCTCAGCCCTGTTGGTTGAAATACAATTCCGGGAACTCTTTTATAAGGGCTGGCTCACATGACAGGAACACAGTGCTGGCTGGTCAGTGTAGCAGGCAGGCAATTCAGTGCAGACTTCTTTCTGAAGTGTGTTTTCTGTGAGAGGCCCATGTGCCCATGTGTAGAAATCTCCTAGACTTTCTTTTTTGAACCCAGTTAGCCACCAGGAGCCATTTTTAGGTATCTTCTTTTTCAGGATCCACAGTAATGTGGATAACTATCATATCATTTTGAGTATTTTTCTCTACATTTGAATATTTCATAATTAGAAGTTTTAAGAAAGAAAAATAAGATAGGCTGTTGTGGGTGCTGACTGCATATGTAGTTTAGCTCTAGGAATCTGTAGAAACCAGGCAGATAATAACAACTAGGTAATTAATAATAAATAAGTGTTTAAAATAAATTAAAAGGGAGGAGAGTATCCAGACATTCATTCTTTGGTCTTTGTTTGGAAACCTGGCCTTTGTTGGAACAGGGCCTAGAGAAAATTCATTATGTGTGGGGATCTTTACTTTTCATTTACCTTTTGCTACCAGTAGAATTCCTGAGTGATTGGAGTTAGGAGCTTTTTTTTTTTTTTTTTCTTGGAGTTACTAATCAAAGGTGTTTCCAGATGAGGACAGGATGGTGCTTACTAAGTCTAGGCAAGAGAAAAGAGTGAGCAGCTCTGTGGGTCCAGGAGCTAGAAGCTCCCTCCAGGGATTTTTACAACCCCTTTTGAATGGACTCATTGTTTATAAAAACAGCTCCTTAATGGAAAAACAAAAAGGCAAGTGGTCTGTAGCCTGCTCTATTTTCCTGTGCTGGCCTCACTGTTTATTTGATTTATTAAGTTTAGCTCTGCTCTGTGACCTTCCTTTAGCTATTTCTCTAGAGTATCCATTACTTTATTTAGAAACATAATATTTAAAGAAGATGGGGCTGAGTCAAAAAAATTATCACCTTTTGTTGTGGCCATTTCCCCATCTGTTGAAACCTTAAACTTGCCTAGCACCACAAAGCTGACTTGCAGTCCTTGAATCAACAAATCATTCAGGGCCCTGCCTCATGCTTTCAGATGGTCTCTGGGAGTTGCAGGGGGTGGGGGAGTGAGGGGGATGGGGGGGTGGACAGAAGGTCTGGTCATTCCCAGGCTGATTTACATACAACTAGAGGACATAGTGCCAGAGAATTTGGGACTATGTGTAGAGTAGAGACTGCAAAAGTCACTAGCTGAAGGTGATGCTTTGATTGTAGCAGGAAAGCCTGGTGGAGGGGCGGCCCTGGGATGGGACTGTAAGCATGGCCTGTTGTGGGTTCGTGACGAGACAGGCAGGAATAAAGAAGGTGTATTGCCATCCTCTTGTATTTTAATACATCTGTGGAATTATTCCCGAGCCTTTCTTTTATAGATGAAACATTCTAAATGTATGGTATGCAGTGTTTTTAAGATGTTTTCTTTTTTAAAGATAATTTTTAAGTTAGGTTTTTTACATTTGTCATTTTCCCTTTTCCTAGCTCATTTTTTTAACTTTAAATGATATTCTAAATATAAAGTTTGAAGAGCAAGAGTAGATATCAAACAATTCCATCACTTTTCACACATAAGCTATTTAAAATTTTAACATTTTTTTTGAATGTCCACATATCAGTTGTTATTAGGTTTTCTGGGTTCTTTTTTTGTACTTTCTTTATCTTTCTTAAAACTTAAACTTAAAACTGTGGACACCAAAGGTATACACAGAATGCTTTTAGGAAATTGCTTCTAGGAATGAGGAACTGCATAGATCCAAGAGATGACAATGACTAGTATCCTAAAGGACAGTTTAATCCCTGTTGTTAAAATTTCTTGGCTGGATGTTCACTTCTTTTTCTTCTAGAGGAATTTTAGTCATTCCCCAGCCCCCACCCAAGGAAAGCACAACATCAACAAAAGTAATAGTATCTCTGTAGATTGTGATTGGAATTATGTTAAATGTATTATTTTGGGGCTAATTGGCATTTTTGTAAAGTACATTTTGCTTATCATGAAATATGATATGTTTCTATTCAAATAGGGTCTTTGTGTTTGTCAGAAAGTTTATTATCATCCTCATGCAGGTTGCATGTATTTCTTGCTTGTGTTCATTCTTAGCGTTTTTACTTGAGTCAGAAGTGTGCCCTTTCAGTTTAATTGAGAGGCAGAGGTGGCATGGAAGTGGACATGAAGACTTTATATTCAGCTGGCCTGGTTCTTATACTGGCTCTGTCATTTGTTACTAGTGTGACTTTGGGCAAGATTTGTAATCCTTCTGAGTAACCTCTTTCTCACCTATAAAATGTGGATAATAATGGTATCTACTTTTTAGGATTTTTGTGAAAATTAAGTTAATGTGTTTAGGGCTTAACACCATTTCTGACAGTTAATATGTGTTCAAAAATGTTATCTATTTCTATTAACTAGTAATTTCTGGTAGAAAAACTTGATTTTTGGATATCAATTTTCAGTTGTATGGCTATCTTACTTGTTCTAATAATTTTTCTATTACATCTTATGCTTTCTAGGTTAGCCTATAATACTGTCTGCCAATAATAATACTTTTTTTCTTCCAGTTGCTGTGTATTTGATTTGTTTCATATCACATTGTACTGCCTTCAGTTTCCTCAATAACAGTGGTTAATACTGATGATAAACATCTTAACCGTTACTTTAATATTATTATTTATTTTTTATCATGCTAAGGAAGTATTTTTCTCATTTAAGTTTGGTACTTTTTTAAATTAAAAATGTGCAGACTTATTGTATACCTTTCATAATTTTTTTTTGTTTTTATGATCTATGATTTTTCTCCCTTGGCCTATTGATGATCTTTATGTATTTTCTCATAATATTTCTTTTTTTTAATTTAAATTCAGTTTATTTTAAACTAAAGAAAACTCCAAAAGCCAGTTCACCCATTTCTCCCTCCCCCCTACCTGCTGCTTCGGCAGTCACCAATATGTTCTCTGTATGTATGACCTTGGTTTGCTTGTTTGTTTTTTAGATTCCATATGTAAAAGAAATCATATAGTATTTGACTTTCTAGGAGTTATTTCACTTAGCATAATGCCCTGGATGTTATCACAAATGACAAGATTTCATTCTATTTGATGGCTGAATGATATTCCATTTTGTGTGTGTGTGTGTGTGTGTGTGTGTGTGTGTGTGTGTGCGCGCGCGCGTGTGCGTGCGCACGCGCGCGCACCACAGTCTCTTTATCCATTCATTCATAGAGGGACACTTAGGCTGTTTTCATATCCAGGCTATTGTGAGTAATGCTGCAGTAAACCTGGGGGTGCATATATCTTTTCAAGGTCCTTGTTCTCATTTTCTTCAGATAAATATCCAGAGAATTGCTGGTTCATATAGTCGTTTTATTTTTAATATTTTTAGGAACCTCCATACTGTTCTTCATATTGGCTGCAGCAATTTATAATCCCACCAACAGTATCCAAGGGTTCTCTTTTTCTCCACATCCTCGCAAGCACTTGTTATTTCTTATCTTTTTGATAATAGCCATTCTAAGTATGAAGTGATACCTTTGTGGGTTTGGTTTGCATTTCTCTGATAGCTAGTGATGTTGAGCTCCTTTTCATGTACCTGTTAGTCTTATGTATGTCTTTTTTGGAAAAATGCCTTTCAGATCCTCTGCCTACTTTTAATCAGATCGTTTGTTGTGATATTGACTTATGTGAATTCTTTATATATTTCAGGTATTCATCCTTTATCAGATGTGTGATTTGCAAATAGTTTCTCTCGTTTGGTAGATGATCTTTTGATTTTGTTATGGTTTCCTTTGTTGTATAGAAACTTTTTATGTTTCTAGGAGCTTGATATAGTTTGTTGATTATAGTTTACCTGTTTACTTTTTCTTTTGTTGCTTTTGGTGCCAGGTTCACAACATCATTACCAAGACCTATGCTAGGGAGTTTACCACCTGTGTTTTCTTCTAGGAGTTTATGGTTTCAAATCTTACGTTCAAGTCTTTATTTTGAGTTAATTTTTGTATATGGTTTAAGATAGGGATCAGGTTTTATTCTTCCACTTATATTTTCCATTGATCTTGTGCCTCTTTTTATGCCAGTACCCATAGGGTTTTAATGATTATAGCTTTGTAGTATAGTTTGAAATCAGAGAGCATGATGCCTCTAGCTTTGTTCTTTTTTCTCAAGATGGCATTGGCTGTTCAGGGGATTTTGTGGTTTTGTACAAATTTTAGGATTGTTTGTTTTGAAATTTTGATAGGGGTTACATCGAATCTATATATTGTTTTGGGTAGTACGGACTTTTTTTTAAAATTGTAAACTTTTTTTTTTTTATTATGGTGACATTGGTTAACGAAATCCTGTAAGTTTCAGGTGTACAATTTAGTAGTAAGGGATATATATGTATTGCATTGTATAGTATGGACATTTTTAAGTGTTAATTCTTTCAGTCTGTAGCATGAAAGATCTTTCAACTTATTTGTGTCTTCAGCTTCTTTTGTTAATGTCTTATCGTTTTCAATATATCTCTTAATATTTCTAATTATATTTTTCTAGTATAAAAACTATTTATATTTCCTGGTATTAAAAACTAGAGTTTTTGTTGTAATTTGATATGCTAATATTATATTTAAGATCTTAGAGTTTTGTGGTTTGTTCATAAATAGTTCAAGTATTCAATTTTTTTTTTTTGTCACAATATTAGATGTTGGCATTCAGGTTGCATTAGATATTAAAATCATTTGGAACATTTTCCCAAATGTCTCCATGTAGAAAAAAATTTTATAACATGAAATTTTATAACATGTTCTTTAGAAATTCTAATAAACTTACCCATAAAACTACCAGGGTCTAGGTCTGGAGCCTTTATTGGAAATAATTTTGAGTGACTTTTTAGTTTCTTCTGTTGTTATTGGATCATTTATATTTTTTACATCTTAAGTCAATTTTCATAACTTATATTTAATCAAGATTTTAAAATTGCTTAGAATTTTAGTAGCTTCATAAAAAAAACAAACTCTTCCTAATCTATATTTATATTCCCTTCTCAGGTTGTGCTTGTACTCTCATCCTTTTAATCTTATGTAGATTTGTCAGTGATGGTTTAGTTTACTGTTACCCTTACCCTGAAAACAGCCTGCTTTGGGATGTCTTTTGGTAAATTCTAAATGATTTTTAGCTTGCAATTTAGAAATTTTATTTTTTTCCATTATCATTATTTTCACTTAGTCTTGCTCTTTTTCCTAACATCTACAAATGGCATGAGTTCATATATTGGATTCTGTATCATGCTAACCATTTTTGTTGACTGCATAAAATGACATTTGGTAATATTTGCAAATATAAGCACATTTAAAAAATTTTCCCTATAGATTTGCAGGGTGTGAAATTGTGTGGGGTGTGTGTGCATGCACACACCTGAATCACTTGAGCATGAGTGTTCATTGTAGGATGTACACAAATCTATCAATATATGATAATATGGTGTCATAACTTTGGAAAAGACTTTAAGAGTAGGTTGACTTAAGCAATTCCTTCTTATAACCTAAGAAAGGAAATAGTGCATCTCATTGTTACTAATGAGCAGGGAGGAAGAGATTCTTGTTATCCTTACTGATTTACTCCAGGACTCTGTAAGATTTTAAGAATATTCTCACTTTTGTGTCCTTTTATTATCACTTTAGTTGTTTTTGCTTTGGAACCCATTTTTCTCTTCTTTATTCTTCAAAGCCATCAGAACAACAAAGTGGATATTCTTGTTAATATTCTATATGCTCGAAGATAAGTGTAAGAGTGTAAGATTTTCTCCCGTAGGTTATTTTTGTGCTTATTTGTTTTTGGTTGGCTGCAGCTTTAGTTTTCTTTTTTACTATTAGAAAGTACTGTAGTGGCTATTCTTTCAGCTGATTTTTGTTCCCGATTACTTGTATAAATGTCTGAAAATAGAATTGCTATATCAAAAATATTCACATTTTTAGGCTTTTATACATATTCAGAAAGGCTAAAACAGCTTACTCATTCCCAGCAATGTGCGTATTGATATTTTTAATAAAATGAAAAGATTGAGACCTTTTGATCTAAACAATTCTTTCAGGTTGTCCTAACAAATTATTACAAACTAGGTGACTTTAAATAACAAATTTATTCTCTCCCACTTTTGGGCCCAGTGTCTGAAATCAAGGTGTCGGCATGGCCACGCTCCTTCTGAAGACTTTAGGGAAGAATCCTTCCTTGCCTCTTCTAGCTTATTGGTGGTGGCTGGCCATTCTTGGCATTCCTTGACTTGTAGACACAGCAATCTAATTACTAGCTCCATTTTCACATGGTGTTCTGTGTGTGTGTGTGTGTGTGTGTGTGTGGTGTGTGTGTGTATGACTGCTGGACTTATTATAAGGACATCATTCATTGAATTTAGGGACTACCCTAACCCAGCATGACCTTGTCTAATGTAACTAATTATATCTGCAGAGACCTTGTTTGCAAATAAGGTCATATTCTGAGGTTCTGGGTAGACATGAATTTTGGGATGGCACTACTTAATCCAGAACAGTTGTTTGCTTTTCTTTTCTTTCTTTTTGTTATTCAATTAAAAGAAAGTAACTAAATTTGATTAGCAGCGCAGAGATCCTAAGCAGCAACCATAGGAATAATTGATTACTGAACTTAGTCCTTACTCTATGCTGGCATCATCTCCATGGATAAACTTATTAAGCATATTTGATTTCTTCTTCATTATTAATATAGATATTAAATAGTCATGTCTTGCATTTTAAACTTCACTCTAATATTTTAAAAAAGTGCATTGTAGATTTACTTACATATGAAGCACATAGATTTCCTTATAATATTATTGCTGATACTGTTCCTAATGATAATCTTTAATGCTATTTAGTCCTTTTTATTCGTGATAACACAGCACAAAAAAATTTAAAAGTTCTATTTAGCTGTTCTTTAAATAATTCCAAATTGTAGGTGTCATGAAAATGGCGTGTGATAGTTTTTAAAAGCTGAGCTGTTGTATAACCAGATGTCAGGTCTGTTTAGATTAGATGAAATTCAGGTGCTTAGGTCCAGGACATGTTAATTTTAAAGATGGTGTTGTCTTGGTTTAGGTCAACATGGTGGAGTAGGTGGACACTGTGTTTTCTTCCTCCATGACTACATTAAAATTGCAGTTAAAACATAGAACAGTCAACCTGGAGAGCCATCGATGAACAGAAGTTCTATAACTAAGGATATAAAGAAGAAACCACCTCAAGATTGATAGGATAGTGGCAAGAGAAAGACAGTTATCTACAAAGGAGCCTTCATAAGACTCTTAGCTGATTTCTCTACAGAAACTTTGCAGGCCAGGGGGGATTGGTAGGAAATATTCAAAGAGATGAAAAGCAAGGAACTATAATCAAGGCTACTCTATCCCAGCAAGCAAGGGTGTCTTTGAAAATTGAAGGGGAGAACAAGAGCTTCTCAGATGAAAAAAAACTGAAGGAATTCATCACCACAAAACCAGTATTACAAGAAATGTTAAAGGGACTTTTTTAAGAAGAAGAAATGGGAAGATGTAGGATAGCTGAATGGTTGAAAAAACAAGACCCATACATATGGTGTCTGCAGGAGACCCACTTCAGGTTGGAAGGTATATGTAGACTGAAAGTAAAAGGATGGAAAAATATATTTCATGCAAATAGAAATGAGAAAAAAAGTGAGGTAGCAATACTTGTATCAGACAAAATAGACTTTAAAACAGAGGCTATAATAAGAGAGAGGGACATTACAAAATAATAAAGGATCAATTCAACAAGAAGTTGTAAACCTTGAAAACATTTATGTATTCGACATGGGAGCACCTCTATACATAGAACAAATTAAGTGACAGAAAGAGAGATATTGACAGCAATACAGTCATAGTAGGGAACTTTAACACCCCAGTGACACGAAGGGGTAGATCTTCCAGACAGAAAATCAGAAAAGAAACAATGGCCTTAAATGACATTAGATCACATGGATTTAATTGATATTTTTAGAGTGTTTTACTCAAAGCAGCAGTGTATACATTTTGATTAAGTATACATTTTTAGTAATAAAAATGTTCCAAGATAGATGACATGTTTGGCCACAAAACAAGTCTCAATAAATTTAAGAAGATTGAAATTATCTTCTCCAATCGAAATGTCATGAAACTGGAAATCAATTACAACAAGTAACCTGAAAAACACACAAACACATGGAAGCTAAATAACATGTTATTATACAATAAATAGTTTAGCAATGAGATCAAGTGAGAAATCAAAAGATACGTTGAGACAAATGATAATGAAAACAATGACCTCCTAAAAAAAATCTATGAGACACACTAAAGCAGTCCTAAGAGGGAAATTCATAGCAATACATAGCAATACAGAAACAAGAAAAATCTCAAAGAATTTAACTTTACACTTAAAGGAATATAGAAAAATAACAACAAACAAACCCCAATGTTAGTGAAGGAAATATAAATAAAAATCAGAGTAGAAAAAACCAAAATAGACCCTAAAAAAGAATACAAAAGATGAATGAAACTAAGAGCTGGTTCTTTGAAAGATAAACCAAATTGATCAAACTTTAATAGGATTCATCAGGAAAAAACAGAAACCCAAATAAAAAAATCAGAAATGAATGAGAAGTGACAACTGACACCAAAGAAATACAAAGCGTTATAAGAAAATACTACGAAGTTATATACAACAAATTTGACAATTTGGAAGAAATGGATAAATTTTTAGAAAATACAATCTTCTAAGACTGAAGAAGAAACAGAACTCTGAACAGACCAATTACTACTAACAAAAGCAAAGCAGTAATTTAAAAAACTCCCCACAAACAGAAGTCCTGGACCAGATGGTTCAACAGGTGAATTTTAGCAAATGTTCAAAGAATTAACACCTATCCTTCTCTCACTATTCTAAAAAAATTAAAGAAAATGGAAAGCTCTCAAACCTTGTTTTTAAAAGCCACCATTATCCAGATTCCAAAGCCAAAGACATTACAAAAAAAGAGAAAATTATAGGTTGATATCCCTGATGAACATAGATGCAAAAATACTCAACAAAATATTAGCCATCTGAATTCAACAATGCATTAAAGAGATCATACACCATGATCAAGTGGGATTTATTCCTCGGATACAATGTTGTTCAATATCCACAATCAATTACTGTCATAAACCACATAAATAAATGAAAGATAAAATCATATGATTATCTTAATAGACACAGAAAAAGCATTTGACAGAATCCAGCAGCAAATTAGGAATAGAGAAAACATACCTCAACAAAATAAAGGCCATATATGACAAACCCACAGCTAACATCATACTCAATGGAGAAAAGCTAAAAGTGTTATTATTATTATTTTTTAACAATCAGGAGCAAGATAAGGATGTCCACTTTCACCACTTTTATTTAACATAGTATTGCAAATCCTAGCCATAGCTATTAGACAAGAAAAAGAAAAGTCATTTAAATTGTAAAGGAAGAAGTAAAATTGTTTACTTGCAGGTAGCATGAGACTTATAGAGAGAATCGTAACGATTCTACCAAAAAACTATTAGACCTGGTAAATGAATTCAGTAAAGTAGCAGAAAAGAAAATTAATATTCAGAAATAGGTTTTTTCTATACACCAGTACGAATTATCAGAAAGAGAAATTAAAACAACACCATTTACAATTGCATCAAAAAAACCTATGAATAAATTTAATCAGAGGTAAAAGACTTGTACTTGGAAAATTACAAGACATTGAAGAAAGAACATAAAGAAGATAGAAATAAATGGAAGTTCTTGGATAGGAAAAATTAACATCATTAAAATGTCCATAATACCCAAAGCAATCATGGATGCAGTGAAGCCCTGTCAAAATACCAATGGCATTTTTTACAGAACTTGAAGAAATAATCCTAAAATTCTTATGGAGCCACAAAATACCCAAATAGCAATAGCAGTCTTGAGAAATAAGAACAAAGTGGAGGGTATTACACTACCTGATGTCAAACTATACTGTAGGGCTATAGTAATCAAAACAGCATGGTACTGGCATAAAAACAAACACATAGTTCAATGGAACAGAATAGAGAGCCTAGAAATAAACCCACACCTATGTAGACAATTAGTCTGTGACAAAGGAGGTAAGAATATATAAATGGAGTAAAGTCAGTCTATTCAATAAACGGTGTTGGGAAAACTGGACATATATAAAGGAAAAAAAAATGAAACGACCACCTGTTTACATCAGATAAAATAAACTCTCAAAGTAGATTAAAAACTTCAATATAAAATTTTAAACCATAAAACTCCTACAAGCAAACATGGCAGTAAACTCTCTGACATTGCCCTTAATTTTTTCTGAAATGTCTTGGGCAAGGGGATCAAAAGAAAAATGAACAGTATTCCATCAAACTAAAAATTTTTTGCACAGCAAGGAAACCTTCAACAAAACACAAAGATAGTCTAGTGGACAGAAGAAGATATCCACCCATGATACATCCAATAATGGGTTAATATCCAAAACTTATAAAGAGCTCATATAACTTAACATAAAAAAAACTAACAGTCCAGTTGAAACATGAGCATAGGACCTGAATATGCTTTTCTCCAGATGATACACAGATAGCCAATAGACCTATGAAAAGATGCTCAAGGTCAGTAATCTTTAGATAAATGCATATTAAAACCACAATGAAATATCACCTTACATCTGTCAGAATGGCTGTCATCCATAAATCAAATGTTGACCAGGATGTGGACAAAAGAGCACCCTTGTGTGCTATTGATAGGATTGTAAATTGGTGCAGGCACTATGAAAAACAGTATGGAGGTTCCTCCAAAAAATTAAAAATAGAACTACCATATGACCCAGCAATTCCACTTCTGGGTATTTATCTAAAGAAATCCAAAACACCATTTTGAAAAGGTGTGCACCCCTATGATTATCGCAGTATTATTTACAATAGCCAAGCTATGGAAGCAACCTAAGTGCCCATCAAGAGAAAATTGAATGAAGAAGTGATGATGCATTTAAATAGTAGAATAATACTGGGTTATAAAAAGGATGTAATTTTACTTTTCACAATAACATGGATGGACCTGGAAGGTATTATGCTAAGTGAAATAATTCAAACAGAGAAAGACAAATACCATGTGATCTTATATGTGGAGTCTAAAGAACAAAATAAACAAAGATACAAGAAATGGGCTCATAGATGCAGGGAACAAGCTGATGGTTGCCAGATTGGAGGTGTTTCGAAGGGGTGCAGTGAAAAAGATGAAGGGATTAAGAAGTACAAATTGGTAGTTACGACATAGTAATGGGGATGTAAAGTAAGGCATGTAGGGAGTATATTCATTAATATGGTAATAACTACGTATAGTGACAGGTGGGTACTTGACTAGTCAGGGGACAGCTTCAGAAATTATATGAATGTCTAACCACTATGCTGTATACCTGAAACTAATATGAAATAATATTGAATGTCAGTTGTAATTGAAAAATCAAAAAACAGTGGGAAAAGGTGAAGGGAATAAGCAGCTCAAACTTCCAGGTATGAAACAAGTAAGTTATGCGGATGTGATGTACAACATAGGGAATATTGTCATTAATATTGTGATAGTGTTGTATGATATCAAATGGTTGTTGTAGGAGTTATGTTGATCACCTCTTTGGGTATATAAATGTTGAATAGCTTGTGTATACCTGAAACTAATACAATATTGTGTTACCTTTATTTTAATAAAAATCTTTTTAAAAGATGGTGTTTTCTAGGCTCATTAAGCCATCTATGTTTATTAAATGTAAATGTTGTGGGCCATC
This sequence comes from Eonycteris spelaea, assembly GCA_003508835.1. Lineage (NCBI taxonomy): Eukaryota > Metazoa > Chordata > Mammalia > Chiroptera > Pteropodidae > Eonycteris > Eonycteris spelaea. The sequence goes on along the minus strand of PUFA01000147.1, from coordinate 3,272,690 downwards.
TTATGGCTAACTGTGGTGAAAGTCTTTGATTTCATGTGCCATAGCACAAGCTAGGGGTGGTGTTTCTGAGTCGGGTGGTTGTCATTCTAGTACAGATTCCTCTGGGTGGTCATGTGGTGTTGTTTTCTCCTTTCTGTGCCTTCTTTTTTTACAGTGACCATGACATTGTCCTGGGAATGGCAGAGGGCATATAGAGTACTTTTTCTCCAGTAATATAAAGAGCTCCATTGTCTTTTCAATAAATATTTCTTGAATACCTGCTTTAGGTCAGGCCGTATGTTGGCCCTGATTAGTGCTAACCAAGATGGAAAGTACAGATTTTAAAGACTTCAAACTTTGGTTGGATAACATAGAATACCTAAAAATTCTGTTATAATACCATGCGACTAAAACAATATTACGATTGAGATTTTCAAAGTGCTATCAGGAGACAAATGAGAGTACGATCAGTCATTTCATGGAGGGGGGTCGTTAGGGAAAGATGGTGATAGGAGCTAAGATTTGACTTTTTTGTTTCAAATACTAGCTTCTGTATCATAAAGCAGTGGATTATAAGGAAGCTATTAAGTTCTGATGTGCCAAATCATATTTTAGGGAGGAATTTCATACCTGGGATTGCTGATGATATGCTTGGGCTTGTTTAATCATTTGTTTAAACGATGGTGACAGTGAGGCTAAATTCTCAGTCCCTGCTCTGATTAGGCCTTGTCTATAATCTTGGCACCAGCCAGCTGTTGCTGAAGTAGCTGCCATTGTACAGAGTCGAGCCACGCTCAGTGCATCCGACTGCAGGGACAGGTCAAGCCCCTGTGCTTTGGGAGCTTGAGTTTGTAGAGATGGTCATCCCAAGAAAACAAGTCCTGAATTTTGCTACCAGAATGTATTTTGTTTTTTAACCGCAATCTTTTATCTTCCACACTAATTGCCGCCATTGCTGGTTGGTCAAGAACATCATGCACATGTGTCCCGTAGCAGCACATCTGTACTGCACAGGATTGAGCAAGAGAAACTGAAGCACATTTTGGTGGTTCCCAGAAAGGCATAAATTAAGCATTTGGATGTTTGTACTCCTAGTTTACAGAACAGAAGCTGTGTAGCATATGAGAACTGCACAAAAAATATTTCTGAGCATTTTGCTATAATTATTAGAAAAATATCACTTTGAATGTGGGGTTCAGTCTACCACTTTAAAGGCTTCTGAGAGTGTTTTTGAATCCTTCGAATGGATTCCAGAAAAGGATGCAGGAGAACATGAATGGGTTAAAGGGAATGAGAAAGCAGCCAAGAGGAGGGAACCAGTGTTTTATATTCCAGTGAGTCCAGGGAAAAAAATACATGGCTAAATTAAGCTAGAATGCCACTTGTAGTTTTGAATATGTGTGGATTCTGATAGCCCCAGGAAAACATGGTCTGCAGAGTCTCCAGGGTCATCACTACCACAGAAAAGTGGGCCCTGAGCCCTGGATACCATAGTTATAAAAGCTGTCAGTTCAGGCAGAAGAGGGGACCCAGTGACACAGGGCAGATAACAAGTGCACAGTCCTCCCCTACATTTGTGGGTGGATGGGGGCCAGTGTCCATCTTAGCAGCATAGTATGCTTTGCAGATTGCATTTTCTGGGAGGTAGCTACTGAGGTGGAATTTAGTGTGCTCTTGAGATGGGTACCTGTGGAGCTTGAGGAAGAAGCAAGAGTAAGTGCAGGGAGGTGTCGGGATTCAATGCAGGCCCAAACCCAGCTTCTGCCAACCCCACAGGGAGCTCTGCAACTGATATGAACTGTAAGAGTTGTCTTGAGTTGTGATGAAATGGCCAGACTTTTATACACCTGCACAAATCAGTTATCAGGTGAGTGCTACCCCAGGAACCAGGGTGACCTTGAGCAAAGTGGTCACGTGAAACTCAGGCAGTCCCTGCAGGGGCTAAGAGCTGAAGGGAGTTGACTGATAGCCCCCGAATCAATAGGTTGTTCATTGAGGGTAGGTCTGGGTTGAGCATCTTGATACCCACCACAGTATATATCACATGTCCATGTTAGTGTGTTTGTTCATTAATTCATGGAAGCAATCATCAGTTGGTGTTCACTGTCCGTATACTAAAATGAGACACTCTTCTGGGTCCTGGAATTGGAGCATTGCACAAACAGACTAGGTCCCTGCTCAGCGGAGCAGGCCATCTATCTGGGAGACAGTTGGTAAACAAGGAGACTTGAGGTACCACATGAAATAGGTGCTCTGATGATCATAAAAGGGCTGAGGTGGCAAGTGACTGAGAATTTATGAGAGGCCAGAAGGCACAGCCATGGGAAGATGTGGGGAAGAGCATTGCAGGTCGAGGGAATGGCAAAGCAGAGGCCCTGTTGGGGAAATAGGCATGGTGTGTTTCAGGGCAGAGACAAAATGGTAAGAATGAGGAAGAGCAGAATGAGATGAGGTCAAGGCAAGGAGTTTAGCTTTTATTCTAAGTATTATGGGAGTTATTAGAGGGTTTGGAAGTAGGAGGGAACTTTTCTAGAGCAGGCAGAAAGTGCTCACCATGTGCCAGTCCTGTTTTAAGTGCTTTATATAAGTAGTTCATTTAATTCTCACAGCAGCCTTATCAAGTAGGTACTATTGTTATCCCCATTTTGTAGATGAGGAAACTGAGCCACAGGGGTTAAATGACTTGCCTAAGGCTACAGGACTGGTAAATGGCAGAGCTGGGGACCCAATCTGAGGAGGTCAGGTTTATGATTCCATGCTCCTGATCCCTTTATTCTGGAAAGATCACCTGGTTAATATGTAGGGCAAGAGAGGAATTAGGAGGCCATTTATGAAGCTGTCACAGACAGTGTTGCTCTGGAGATGTATAAAAGTGGCCACAGTTAGCCTGTGGTATGGATGTGCAGTTGGACTTAGATGTGAGAGGTAATAGAAGAGAGGATCTAAAATATTCCTGGGTTTTGACTTGAGCAAATACATAAGTATAGCTGTGATAGGGTGTATCATACATGTTCTTTATTTTGGGGTTATGTAGGACTGGGAGAATTCTGGGCTGTTACAGATGTGTTAGTGACTTGGAAGAAAAACTAAACTAACTTATCTGTATGGGACATGGATTCCTGTTGGGAACCCTTTCCTCCCTGCTGTCCCCAGAAATCATTTACTGTCTGAAGCTTGCTTGTCCTAAGCCCTTGTTATGGGATGGTTTGGGGTGAGTTAAGGTTATTCTGAGGTGTCTCAAGCTTTTCCCGCAACCATTACTCCTGTCCCCTCACCTCCCAAAGAAGAGTCTGGTACATGTGAGCATTTCACCTGTTGCCACCTGTCATGGTGCTGTTTGCCAGCACATAGTGAAAGGCAATTACAGAGGTCAACACCACTAACGTGGTGGTGTTTAACCCCAAAAAGGTGATCCAGCTAATATTTAATAGGGATTTGCTTGGGACTCTCTGTCCAAAAAGTATTGTACATAGAATATCTTTAACATTTTGTGTGAGACCTTATCTTCCACTGAAAGTCAGAAAGTTGGTAATAACCTTGGCTAGTAAGATGTGAAACATTAAGCTCCCCTGGAGAACTGTGTTGAGGAAGGTTTGGCTTTTATTGTAAAGAGCATGCCCGTATAGAGATTAATTATTTTTTAAAAAAGGTTTTGGGGATTGTGTGAAAGAGAATTAGGCAGAAAAAGACGAAAGGAAAAGTAATGCTTGGCTATGTTTGTGTTTTCATTTTGTTCTTTAAAACTGTTTTGTTCAACATGGTAGCCACTAGCCATGTTTGGTGTTTTTTATTTGCATTTAAATAATTAAAATAGAATAAAATGAAATATTATTCCTCAGTCACATTAGTCATATTTGAAGTGCTCAATGTTCACACATGGACCCTGACTACTGTATTAGAGCAGATATGGGACATTTTCATCATCTCAGAAATTTCTGTTGGGTAGTGCTGCTTTAAGCCTTAAAATCTAATCAACTTGGAATCTTAGAGTCACACTATAAATTGTGATGCCCCAGGAGCCTACGAGAGAAAGAGTTTTTATAGAGAAACTTATAGATATGCCTAACCTGCAATAGCTGCTGCCACATCTATAAGGACCCTTCTGAAGTTCTGGAATCTGAAGACAAGAGTCTGATTTATCTAGCCCAGTCAACAAAGAATATCAGTTCCTGGAAAGTTGGATATGTGGCTGGGGTTTCTAGTTAGTGCTTGATTTTGTTTATGATGATCTATAGGGCCTTTTTCAATTGTAAATACTTTATGAGTAGTTTCCAACAACCTATGCCATTATCTGTCTGGAAAATGGGTATAATAATTTCAGGGGATATAGTGTAGGTTAATAGAAGTTCTTATTACATTTTTTTTATATTGACAGATATTTATATAGTTATCCTAAAAGAGCTATCTAAACTAGAAATAACCTATGGATATCTTACAGTCACTTGGAATTTAAATCATGATGCTCATTATAATCTGCATTGCATTTGGATCTTCGTTTTTTTAGCTAGTAATAATTTTGGTGTAGACAAGAAGTTATGATATTCTAACAGTATCCTTAGAAGATGTCTGTTTTCTAGATTACAGGATGCCTAAAACTTGTCTCAGGGTGAAATCCAGCCCCCTACTGCCTATTTCTGTAAATAAAGTTTTATTAGAACACAGTCGTGCTCAGTTGTTTGTTGTTGTCTGTGGCTGCTTTAGCTCTCTTACTTCAGAGTTGCATAGTTACAATAGAGTGGTCTATAAAACAAAATATTTACGCTCTGGCCCTTTGCAGAAAAAGCTCACCAGCTTCTGGTCCAGATAATGGGCAAATGATTGTGGAGTACTTTTGCAGTTCAAAAACATCTGTGCAGGCCCAGGTTTACAAAATACTTTTAGAGTAGGCGTGGATTTCCTTATGCTTCTAAAATTTGTTAAAATTGTATAATCTGAGCTGAAACTCTTTCAAACTGTTTTTTACTTCTTGTACTAAACATCTCTAAATTCCAAGGCGAACTGGATATTAAGAAGGAAGCCATTGAATTTATAAGGAAGATGCAGATCTCACTTCCTTTTGAGCATCATTGATATATCTCAATTGTTGGCAATATCGGTGATGTGTTATCTACAGGCGAACTGAATTGTACCAGAGCCACATAAAATAATGGGTCTTTACATATCATAAACTTATCTTTTCAACATCCTTTATAATATTTGCAGTTTAAGATTACAATTCATGAGAAGTAGGCAGCCTATTAGAATGAAATAGCATTATTCAACTAACCATACTTAATTTTTATTTAGTAGACAGTAGCAAGGGTAATTGCACATTATACATTGTTGAACCTCAAAGATATAATGTAACTTCAAAAATACAATGTGACTTCCTGGGAATATACTCACCCAGTCCTTTTACTTCCTTGGACTGTTTCATATCTTCTACTCATCTCTCCAATAACTCTTTCTTCCCATTTTCAGCTGATAACCTTACCTTTCTACCTATAATAAACACATCGAAGCTAACACAAGAGATCTTTCACCAGCCGTATGTCCTTACTTCACAGGATCTGTGCCCATGCTCTACTGTCCCATTATCACATATGATGTCTAAAGCCACTTCCTCCAGATGTCCCCTGGGTCTCATTCCTTTCACCTTCTCCAGTCATCTCCCTCACAGTCATTCTTTTTCCCTTCTAAGTCATCTGTTTTGTTTTACTGTCAGTGTATAAATATACATCCTCTTAAACAAACAAGCTCCTTGACCCTACTCACCTCCACCAGTTGCCACCCCATGTCTTTGCAGCAAATATTCAAGGAGTTGTTTATATTCACTGTCTCCATCTTCTCTTTAGCTATTCCCTTTTACACCCAGTCTGGCCTTTTCTCAGATCTCTCACTCCATGGACACTGCTTTGTTAAGGCTATTAGTGACACCATGTGGGTAAATTCAGTGGTAAGTTTTCAGTACTCATATAGTTGGCCCTTCAGCAGATTTGACAGAGCTCTTAACTCCCCCTCAGTGTATCTTCTTTACTTGATATCCAAGTCATCTCTCTGCCTGATCTCTGACTACTGCTTGTCCATCTCCTTTGCTGCCTTCTCTCTCTTTTATTTCTTCCAAGCTTTTAATGCTGTGTCCTAGAGTTCAGTCGTGGGTCCTCCACTCTCTGAACATTCCTTTGCTGATGGCAACCAGTCTTATGAGTTGAAATACTGTTTTCTTGATTTACTCATAACTCCCAGATTTGTTCTTCCAGCCCAGACCTCTCTTTCCAAAACTCCAGACTCATATATATTCAACTACCTGTTAGACATTTCTGTTGCAATATGTAATAGACATCCTGGACATGACATTGAAGAATGATAGATGTCCAGCCCACTCCAACCTGCTCATCCCACATTTCCCATCCCCAGTTGATGGCAAGGCTACCCTCCAGTTGTTCGGGCCCTCAGTATTAGAACCTGGATGGCGCTGCTGCTCTCATACACCACCTGCTCCTTCCCTGCTTACCATCTTCCTAGGAGCCATCTGTCACCCCTTCTTAGACTATACCAATAGCCCCCTGCCTCCTGCCTCTATCTTTGCTTTCCTACTGCCTCTGTAAACACAGAGCCAGAGTGAGCCTTTAAAAATGTAAATTTGATTGTATCACTCTTCTGTTCAGAACTCAGCATTTCACTTGGAGCCCAAGTCCTCACAAAGGCCTCTAAAGCCCTGCATGCTCTGCCCCTCCTGCTCCTCCTCAGCCCCCACTTCCTCCAGTTTGACTACACTGGCTTCTAGACTGTTTCCTAAACACACCAGGAAAGCCCTTGTTTCTGGCCTCTTGTTCTAGCTATTCCTTCTTCCTCCATATCTGTTCCAACTCCCTTACTTTCTTTAATTCTGCACTCCAGTGCCAGTTTTTCAGTGAGATCTACCAGGACCACTTTATTGCCTTTGCCTGCCTGCCCCCATTGCCTGATTCCACTTACATCACTCCACTTTGTATTTTTCCATATCTTTATCAAATGTTGCCTGTTTCCTCTACTAAACTTTGAGCTCCCAATCATGGAGATTTGTGTCTATTTCGTTGATTGATACAGTCCAAGTGCATGGAACAGTGTCTAGTTACTAGATTCTAGTACATAGTAGGCACTCACTACATATTTGATGAATAAAGGGGTTCTGATTCAATCTGATAGGGTCCGTTTGTGTGCTAGTAAAGGAATAGCTCTCCTTTCTTCTTGATAGGGGAGACGAGTTCCTTGGAGATGAACAGCAGGGTCTTTTTGTTTTATTCTGTTTTACCTTAGGTGGTGAGATCCGGTTATCTTTTCGAAGGCACATATACCAGTGTGGTCAGTACCATGGGTTCTGCAATGCTGGTAGCTGGACTTCCTTTCCACATGTGACTGTGGAATCGGGGACCTGCATCTTGCTGGTCTGCAGTTTTCTGTTGACTACCTAGTGTGAACTTGGGTCCTGGCAGAAGCTGCGTGCATGAAACAGAGTTAATTTTTAAAACTTAGTCAGTGCTTTGGGTGATGTACATTTTTGTCCTGTCCTTACTTGGAACTTTCTGTTCTAAAGAGAGAAGTTGCGTGGGTGGCTTCTGGTCTGCTGTGACATTTGCTTGCTGTCTTTAGCCAGCATCCTTTCAGCTGGGACACAGCTGGGCCCCATTGTCCTTGGGCCTAGAGGCAGGGCATCTGTTGTAGCCACTTGATTTCTTAATTGCACGGTCCCTGAAATCTGTTTCAGTGCCGTTTTGATTATGTGTCCACTTCTGCTAGTAGACTTTGAGCTCCGTGAAGGCAGAGCTGTGTTATATCTGTCTTGGTTCACTGACATCAAGCCCAGTCTCACACATGGCAGAGTTTTAATGAATATTTATGGAATGGTAAAGAATATTGCCTAAAGCAGAGACATCAGAAGTTATGCAGTAGGCAGATGAAAACAGTTCTGGAGATGGATGGTGATGATGATTACAAAATAATATGAATGTCCTAATACCACTGAACTGTACACTTAAAAGTGGTTAGGTTAGTAAATTTTATGGTATTTGTACTTTACCATAATAAAAAATTTGGGAGGAAAAAATATGCATTAGGTATCCCACTAGCATAAGGTACTATATAGCATAGTCTCACTGGATAAGCCAAGACGAGGAGGCATGGAGATTTCTACTGAGACACATGTAATTGTGTCACTTTTGCACTATTAAAAATGCCCCTTGTCTCTGTTGATCCATTTATGTTTGTAAATTTGATTCACTCTGCAGCTTGTCTTTGGTTCCTTATTCCTTTGATAAGCTGCTTATTAATGATCACTCTTCCATCAGATTTAATGTTTTAAATCTCTACATTTAGAAGCGATAGAACAGCTCATGGAGTCAGACTGGGATTCACCTCCAGCACTGCTGTGTCCTACTTGTGTCCTTTGCCTTTTCATGCTTCAGTTTCTTCACCTGCAAACTGGTGATGAGAATGGACCTAACCTTATTTTCTACCTTATCTGGCCTTTCAGTTTCACTATCCTTGGCTTCCAAAAAGCCATCATGAAGAAATCTTCCCCTTTGTTTGAAGTACAGTCATCTTTATGTTTTGAATATTTGGACCTCCTCTGCTCACTGCTCTTCTGTCTCTTCTCTGGAAGCTGGTACCTTTGGATTGTTTCCCCTTATCTAGTTTGAGGGTCCCCTGAGTCACCCCTACTTACCTACCCCCTCCCCCACTAGAATATGGATTCTTTGTCGTAAGAGGGAAGACCAAGACTTCACACCTGGTGCAGCGCCCTGTGTGACACAGTAAGTGCTCAGTAAATAGGTGAATAAGAGCAATAAAAGTGGAGGTGAAAGTTTCTCCTTCTCAGCCCCATGATAAGTTCACTTATAATCCAAGTCTGGCTCCTTATGTTAGTGTGTGCTTTTAGTTGAGCAGGTTGGCCTTGTCTTGAAGTTAGGGGAAGAGTTTAACAAGTGCCAAGAATTAGAACAGAGCCTTGCCTGCTTTCCCAGCCCTCTCTGGGCCGTGAAGCTCAGGAGCTGGGGCAGCAGGATACTGCAATCAATAAATCTCCTGCAACTGAGTCCAGAGGAGAGTGGCACAACTAGTTGCAAATTCAGAAAGTTGTTCCTCGGAGGAATTTCTCACTGAATTAAGTTTTGTACCTTTTATTTTTCTTAGTTACCTAGGGCTGAAGAAGCAGGTTGTTTTAGACACATGAAAGGTGAGGAAGCAGACTGTCCTAGCCGGGTTCCCACTGAGAACCTGATATTTGCACAACCAATGGTGTTGTGCTGCTCGGGGCATCCATTTGTATGAATTCATGTCTTGTTCTATTTCTTCTGATTGAATAACGAGATTTTGGGCCAAGCTGGGCCAAACAGAGACAGAAAGGGGAAGGGAGGTGAGGCCATTGAATATACACGTGTGTGTCTGTGAGAGAGAGGTCCAGAAAGGGTGCTTGTAGGGTCCTTGAGCCTATGGACTAGTTTTGATCCTGGGTACGGGTAGAGGAGAAGGTTTAGAAACCCGAACTGACATATTTGTTTTCATGAAGAAGTTTGTGTGATCCATGAGCCTAAACAGGATTTGTCAGGACCTAAGGGGCCAAGTACACAAAATGTGGAGGGAGTTCTCTGTACCTCTGCTGGGAACCAACTCCCTCTGGCACATGGTGAATCTTTGAGGATATCCTTGGTCAGCACCAGCCTGTGGGGGGGGGGGACAAGTTAATGAGGTTTAAATCCAGTTGAAATAGAATTTCATGATTGACAGGCTGGAGCTTCTGCCCCCTTGTTGGTCACCATGCCTGATTTGAATGATCTTGCTGACTAACCTGTGTGACCATCCTCCTCAATTATTCTGTCTGTGACTTGGAGCTCTGTGGACAAGTTCAGAGCTGCAGCAAATAAGAGGATGGTTCTGGGCCTATGTTGTCCAGGGTGGAGTGTATGTGCTGCAGGACTCATAGACCTGGTCTTCATCTGACCTTGCTGGGCGACCTTGGGGAACTTTTACCCTCTCTTAGCTTTGTTTTTCTCATTGGCAAAATGGGAATAATAAGATTGGAATTCATTATTGACAGGGAGCAGTTTCTGCTTTTCTATATAACTTGTTTCCTGCCCACCAAAGTTTTATGAGGGAAGCTGTTTTCACTTCCGTTTTTCAAAATGAAGAAACTAAAGCCCAAGGGGGTAAAGTTTGCTGAGCTCCCACAGCGGGCCTTGAGGTGTAGAAGGTAAGCATTTTGGGGAGATTGGTCCAGTGCATTGTATTCATGTTAGCCTCAATGGTAAATGACAACACTTAGAAACATTTATCACTTGGTACAGACATATAAGAGGACACAATATCACATATGTGGTGTATTTTTGATCAGCTGGTTTCAAGGTCTCTCTAGGAACTTAATGGATTCAAAAAATTGCACAGGATGCAACTATAAGGCAAGAGGCTGAACTTACATAAATCAGGCAGGAAAGATGATCCCACATCTGTATAGATATACTGTATGTCAGCGTGAGGCAAGAGGTTCTACTAAGCGCTAACAACTATAGAACACTTCTCATGTGCGCCACTTAATCCTCACGGCAAGCCCCCTGCCACTGCCACATTTCACAGATGAGGAACCAGAGCTGGGAGTTCAGGGACTTGCGTGCTGAGTGTAGTGAGGGGCCAGGCCTTGAACCCTGGCAGCCAGACTCCACGCCCGCGTTGTCACCCTCTGTGCGGCCCTGGGGGGCAGCTGATGAACACAGTTCATCAAAAACGAACTGTGAACCGACAGATGAAAGAAGAGGTCTGTGAAACATGTGAAGGTTCTTTTGTGAACCAAAATGTACTTCAGTTGTTTTCTCTGTGTGTCAGCAAAGAGCCACCATGAACTCCCAGGTCGTCTGGCAGAGGCTGATTTATGGGGATTTGCTCAACTCTACCAGCTGGTTAACAACACAGAGCTTTTAACGTTTCAAGGGGAGGAAATGAATAAACAGGCGTTAAGGATGAAGCTGGCCAAGTCCGGGGAATTGGCTGCAAGTTGAATTCTGTTGAAAGAAGTTTTGACATACAGTGCAGACATCTCTAGATACAGTTTTGAACCAGAGTTCCCAGTAAACAGGAGTAAGGAAATCAAATTTGAGGGTCAGGTCTCCATTTCTCACAGATGTGAGTTATCAAAAGAAATCTTTATTTGGATTATTGGGGTGGGGGAGGTTACCTGGTTTATGTGGAATAAGATGGGAAAGAAACACTAGTTGCCCAGATATTAGCAGGAAATGGGCATTCTTAATTTTAAATTTGATAAAATTGTCATCTGAAATTTTTGAACAATTAGAATGTTTGCATTTTATATTATAGTGTAACTTTTAATGCCTCATGCATATAGGCAAGCCATTCCATAGAATACCTAGAACCATACTACATTTAATTTTTTTTTAGTCATAGATCATCAAGTATCTGCTTGTGTCATTGCCTTTTTGTCCTTTGGAAGAAATATAAAATTAGGATATTTTTGTAGAATTAATATAGTAGGCCACGATTTTTATAATCCCTCAACACATCTCAAAAACAAAAGCCATGTTCAAGTGTGTGTCCATTGTTTAATGACTGAAAATATAAAGTTGTCAGAACTGAAATGGACAAGCTCTACTTTTCCTCTCAAGTTCTATAACATTCGCTTCTCTTCTCTTCTTCCCTGGGCTACTTGCACATGGGTGTGAACGCAGACCCTTCATGAGTGCCATTGGCTGTATTTTGGTTGATTATGTTCCTGAAGAAATCCCTGAGGTTTTCCCTGCTTTGCGGGCTCAGTGATTCAGAAAACTTCTGTGCTCCTGAGAGGAGATTGGTTTACAGTGCTCTCATCAGTCTTTTGACAGGTCCAATTTGTGTTGCAAGTGAGGACAAGGAAGAAGAACAGGAAAACAGGAGAAGAAATGGTTTGGGAATATTATAATACTTATTTGCTTCTAAATTAGAATAAATGGACACCTTTCCAGAGAAGCAAAAGTAGACTGCAAACTCATTATCCAGCTCTGTTCAGGACACTCATCCATTCATACTGCTAGATTTATTGTAGAGACCGGAAAAGTAATATTAATGCAATATTTTAAATCCTTTTCAGAAATCAGTGCCAGATTTGGGCCTTAGAGGTAAGTAACTTAAAGTAGTTTGAGATGTGAGGGAAGATGAAAGAGAAAAAGCTCTCAGTGTGTGTTAAGCTTTTCAGCTGATTCCTTTAGAACAGTTCTTGCCTGTGCATCTGCCAAGGGAAGCTCAGCAAACCCAGCCTAGTGCTCGTGCAACCTCCATCCCTACAGGTGAGCCTGGCACCAAGCAGTTACTGAGCACCTACAGGGCCTCTACCTACGGTAGGATGCCAAATGAAAACATAACTTTTTGCACTACAACTGACTTACAAGGAGGCAAACAGCAGCTGACAGTGGTATACCCTCCAGAGGGCAAGGTGCTGTGGAGCCAGAAGGCTGGACTCCACCGGTAGTCATCTTGACTAGTTGTCGGTTTTGCTCTGACTGCTGTTCTCTAGCTGTGGGATTTTGAATAAGATGCTTTATCTCCTAAGCCTCAGGTTCCACAGCTATAAAAAATAGAATAATCTTCAGTTTACAAGGTTACTGCAGAGTGAGTGATATTAGAAGGTGAAGGCAAAGCTCTTAGAAGTGCTTTGGTAAATATAAGGCATTAACAGTAAATGAGGAATCGTGTTCACTTTACCTAAAGTAAAATCCCAGTTGCACTGCTGAAGGCTCTTCCTCTACTCCCGGGCAGCATGTGGGAGGCCTGGGACAGAGAGGTGGGATATCACAGAACTGTCTGTCCTCACTGCTGCAGAAGCTATTCAGTTGCAAAACTTCTGGGATGGACTTACACCAAGGGAGGGGTCCCTAAGAATTTGTACAATCTTTACATTTACCTGGGGCGTGGGATGATTGAGACCATTTTAACTATTTAGTCCATTACATGTTTACATTTTTTAAAATCTTATCATCTAATTCTGCCAGTGCATAGAAATCTCTATCTCTGGGGATGCTCCATGGTGGCCATCCATGATTATTCTCTGTCTCCTCTATCATTTGCCTGTGGGGATGGGTGTAGGGGCAGTGAAGACATGTAGAATTCTCCTTTTCTGTTCAAAACCCACATTGGGGAACTAGCTGAATTTAGGCAGTACGTGAAGCCTGCAGACTCCCCGCCCTGCCCCAACTTGGAGAAGTTAACAGTTTTCTTCTTAGAGTCACTGTGAGAATACACTTTTTTCAAGTTTTTCAGGTAAAGACATTTCCCTTAAAAAAAAAAAAAACCATTAAAAGATAAGAAAGAATTTCCAGGAGAAACAGATAAAAATGGATCATGTCAATGTTGGGTCCTTTATTGCTTCTGTGTCTTTAGCTCCCTTTATGGGTGATAATGGCAAAGGTGTTCCTCAGTGAGAAAGGAGAGCCTCTGGGACATAGGTGCTGAGCCTGGCATTTCATTGGAAGCTGTGTAAATCTGAGCAGTTGAGAAAAGCTCCCAGTCCCAGGGCCTTTGCTTCCTAGTTCTCTACTCTATCTCACACACTTCCTGCATCCTGTAGCAACTGATTATGGTTTCCTAGTAATAAGCAAGACTTAATCAATGTAGAGTATTTGAAAAATATTGAAAAACATAGGAATAGAAAGTAAAAATCACCTGAAAACAAAACCCTTACATATGCTGCCTACAAGAGACTCTCTTCAGATTGAAAGACACACACAGACTGGAAGTAAAGGTATGGAAAAAGATATTTCATGAAGTAAATGAGAAAAAAAAAAAAAGCGGGGTAACAATACTTATGCCAGACAAAATAGACTTTAAAACAAAGGCTATAACAAGACAAAGAAGGATTCAGTAATCCCATTTCTGGCATTTATCCGAGTAAACTCAAAACAGTACTTTAAAGGAACATGTGTATCCATATGTTCACTGCATAGCCAAGATGTGAATGCAACCTGGGTGTCCGTCAGTGAATGAATGAATAAGGAAGTGGTATATATGTACAATGAAATATTATTCAGCCATAAAAAATGAAATCTTGCTATCTGCAGCAACATGGATGGACCTAGGTAGAGAGCGTTGTGCTCAGTGGAGTAGGTCGGACAGAAAGAAAAAACTATCATATGATTTTACTTATGTGTGCAATATGGAGAACAGGAAAAACAACAGAAACAAACTCATAGATAAAGAGCATTTTGATGTTTGCCTCATTGGGTGGTGTGGATGAGTGAAGGGGGAGGGGATTAAGAGGTACAAATTGGTAGTTAGAAAATATTTATGGGGATATAAAGTACAGCATGGGGACTAGAGTTAGTGTAATAACTATGTATGGTGTCACATGGGTACTGGATTTATCAGGGTGATCAATTTGGAAGTGTGTAATCACTTGTACATTTGAACTAATATTGTATGTCAACTATAATTTTTAAAAAATTTTAAATTAAGTAAAGTCACTCTTATTTCACCCCTCATGATTTGGTGAAAGTGAACATTTTAGTACATATCCTTCTAGTCTTTTTTCTACATGTATGTATAATCACATTGCGTTAGCATAGTGACAGAAGAGTTGGAAATTCTCCTTTTTAATTGATTTCTTGTCTGTTTAGACATAGCTCCCCAGTTCTCTTCATAGGAAAGGATTTTAAATTTTGAAGGTGTCACTTAAGAATAAGGTTTTGCCCCTTAAGAAAGGCAAAAATGTGCCATTTAGTGAAACTCATCACATAGTTACTTATGTGGTAGAAAAGGCCATGAAATCACATCTCATCCAGATTTCTGAACAGTCTGAAAATTTTGCAATCAAGGCTGCTTTTGAATCTGACATGTATTAGGAGTTAAGGTGAGAAGCAGGACAGAGTGCACTGCTAATATATGCCACAAAGGGTCAGAAGAGTGGCAAAATGGTGTGAGTTGGCATTGGAAGACATGGCAGTTTTTGTAGAACCATGTAATTGTGCATATAGAATGATTAACAAATAGCCATGTGCTGAGTCAACTGGGTTGTTGCTTCAGGGAGGAGAAGCAAATGAATCCTTATAGGTTATATTTTGTCTAGAGAATTAGGGTTAAACTGGGCATGAGCTCACAGAAGGTCTCATACCTCTTTCCCATACCCACGGGGGATTCAGAAAGAAAAAAAAAACATTTTGAGCAAATACTTGATTGTGGAAATTGTGGTGGGAGTTTTGGCATCTCTTTTAATTTACCATTAACTCATTTCAGAAAGACCAAGAGCTTTCTTAAGGAGATAATATGTTCTATGTAAGGACTATACTATTTAAGTGTGAACGTCTCTGAAAAGACACATTTATTTTTAAATTAATTTTAGAAAAATATTAGAAAATGCAGGAAATAGAAGAAGATAAAATATACTCATAATCTGATTTCCCAGAGATGACCACTGCTGCTAATATTTTGGTATATGTTTCCTGCTCTCTCCAGCCTTTCTCTTCTCTCTGCTATGAATGTTATTAATCTCCATTTATGAGTTTTACCCTTTACTGTAAGTAATGTTTCAGTGAACATCCTTGTAGCTAAGTCTTTGCATGGAACCTAAATTATTCCTTGGGTATGTGTCCAGCAAGGGGATTATTGGGTCAACTGGTACATATATTTAAAACTTCACATAAAGGTCACCGAACTGGTATACAGATTTGTGAGTATACAAAATGTACTCCTTAATCCTGGTAATAATATTGTATTCTCCTTTACTCAGCCTTTGTCAGTACTTCCTAATTTAGTATTAAGGCAGAACAAACAAACAACAAACAAAAACCCAGTATCATATTTCAATTTTCACTTTTCGTTATATAATGAAGTAAAAAACTAGTTTTCATTTTCTTCTTGCACATTTAAATTTCCTCTTCAATAAATTGCCTATTCATGCCTCTCCCCATTTTGGGAGTTCTTTTTTTATAGAGTAACATTTTGTTGTATATTGCAAATATTTTAATAGATTTAAATTAAGTGAGCTGAAATACACGGCTATAAGTTTCCTGTTTAAGAATGATGATAGCACTGCAGATGGAAACATGAGACAAATTTGAAGAAGCAGTCATTTAATAATAGTCTGGAAGTTTTTAGAACTGACATTTATCACATTCTACTGAAGGCAACGTGTATGTAGGATAGTACACATTATCATAAATTGTACAATTAGGTCAGTTTTATAAACCAAACATATTTGTGAAATCAGTACCGAACTCTAGAAAGAGACCATCCTTAGCACCCTGATCCCTGACTTCTACCAGCTTAGATTAGTTGTGGCTGTTTTTTGTACTTTATGAATTTGATCTCCTTTTGTGTCTGGCTTCTCTTTTGCTCTACATTCTGTTTACAAGATTCATCCACATTTTGTGTAGTACTTGTAGATGTTCATTCTCCTTGCTGTGTAATATTCAGATGAACAGTTGTAGTTTCAAACTTTTGGTTGCAAATAGTGCCATTAAAACATTCTTTGTATGTCATTTTAAGTACGACATTTTTCAGCAAACTTTCATGTACCCTCATTGCCTACAGCAGCTTACCTCTCATCTAAATCTCTTGAACAGAGTGAAGAAACAAGGACCTGCAGTGCACAGTGCTTGTGTTTTGTCTTTACTTGGTGTTACTTTTGGTAAGGATGAGAGTAATGAAGTTCTCTCTAACAAAGTACAGAGTATTGATTTAAATTGTATATAATGACTGTTGGCTTCAGGCTAGGCTGTCATCTTCACATGAAGAATTACATTTTATGCCCTGTTTTTATTTTTCTTCTTTATCAGTTCTTGATTCATTTTAGTAAGTTGAAGGTTCAGATTGTCTTAAGAGGAAAGAATTTATTAACTTAATGGTCTTACAAGGAATCTTAGGTTTAGTAGTTTAATGAAAACCACATCTTTGGGGTGAGAAATTGGATTAAGGCCATGTGTGTGCGTGAGGTGACATTGAGAGATGTACCAAATCTGGATCATATGCTATATGATCTTTTTGGTAGAATTAAAGAAAAGGCATTAAAAAAATTTATAGCTGCCTTTTACCAGCTTTATGTCTGATTTTTTTTCTCTCTCTAGATTCTTTGGCTGACATGAGTTTTGAAGTTTTGCCACGTTCACTTATCAGCCTGTGGCAAATACAGTCCTCACCACAGTGAACATGAAAGGCTGAGAGTTAAAAAAAAAAATCCATGTGCAACATAAAAATGCCCTACCCTTATAAGGAATTGGTGGATTACCATTCTCTTTCTTTCTCTCTCTCTTCCTCTGTATGTGTAGAGAAAAGGCTAAATTCTTAAATTTTTATTCTTTAATCCATCAAGTTTGTGTACATCTATTTAAAGGCTATTGATATTTTCTAAAACATGTCTAAACTGACAATTCAAGGAGGGTCAGATATTTGCTGGTGCATTTCCAATTTTATGAGTATCTCTTTAAACTGTGAATTACTTTGTACATCTCATATGAATGGGCTAAATATTAATCTCCACAATAACTCTCATGAGGTGAGTATTGAACACATTAAAAATCTCAACTTACTGAACAGTGGAGACACTGATGCTGGGAGGGAGGAAGTCTGGTTTAGTAGTTCCTGTCCATTTTTCTTGCGCTTTATCTGTTTGGTTGTTCTCATTCTCATTGCCTTAGTGTCTTTAATGTTTTATCTGCCATTATAGTACACTAACCTTAAGTTGATGAATAGCAGGATAATGTTCTTAATTGATAATCTGTGAATGAGAACTTGAAGAATCAGAACCTACCTCTTGCAAAGTGCTTTTTCTAACTGTAGTTTCTGGCATCTTATTTCTTGGTACCCCATTGCCAGGGCTCACACAGACACCCCCGTGTCCTTTCCTCTGGGGCTTGATCGCGATCACAAAGCTGCTGCGGCTGCTCCCTTGGAAATAGCAGCAGCAGGAAACTTACCCTGTCACTATCAGATGGTACCTAAAGTCCTACCCCATTATTCAATTATTTATTTATCCATAGGATAATTCTCTAGTGCCTGTGGTATGCTAGGCAATAAGATATACCACACAACTAATAAGATCCATTGTTGGAGACATGCAAGTAAATAGCTAATTAAAGAGTGATGTGAGAAATGCTCTTCTAGGCATTGGGTGGGACTGGGTTGGGGGGCAGCCTCAGAGGATGGGAAAGGGGCTGAAGACGGTTCCTCTCACTCAACCCTTATTCAGTCTAAGTGGTTTGGGGCTAGTATTGTAGATACCCAGCTCTTGTGGAAGATTTGTGAGCAGAGAAGTGACTTTTAGGCAATGGAGAGAGAAACACCAGAACTTTTAGCATTGCTTCAGTTTTCAGTACTCTGTGAAGAGTTTGCTTTTGCCCTCTTGAAATATGCAATTTTAGCAGTATTTGCAAGGTATCTATTTTCTGCGATTTTTATTTTCCTCTGGTTTAAAGCTTCTCTGCAAAACTGGATTCTGCATTTTTGATTGGATTCTCTTAGAATGTTATCATGCTCAGTGACTTTACAGAATTTACTGGTTCCCTTTTAAAGGCGTTTTTTAGGTTTTCCTGCTACCGAACCGAAGTCCATGTGCCCGATGCTTTGAAAGGTCAGAATTTGGAGTAAGGAAAGGTTTATTGATTGAGAAGGCGTCAACCAAGAAGATGGGAGACCTAATGGTGCCTCAAATCCATCTTGCTCGCTGGACCAGATTAAGGGTTTTTAAGGAATTAGGGGGAACAGGTATGCAGCAGTGCTGACATGGCAAGTTATCATTGGAGGACCTTGGAACATGGCTATTTACTGTAAAGGACCGTCAATACCAGATCTTCCTGGACAACAGACCTTTGGCTTTTGAAAGGGTTCTATGTGGTGTTCACGTTCTGGTCTTGTTCCAGTCCTTTGGTTCCTTGGGTGGGGGGCAGGGCTGAAACTTTGTTTCTGGGTGCAGCTGGCAGTAAAGTTCTTCTCTGCACAGGTCCTAGCTGCATGACTTGGAAATTTTTGTCCGTCATTTCTGAAAAGCAACTCAGTATCTCAAACAGAATAGGACCCTTTTCAGCTGGTTTTGACGTTACATTTCATTCTGTGGTCGCTGAGTATAGCACAAAAGTTCAGGACCTGATATCACCAGCAACCAGATTTTAATTAGACAAAGCCAAGGCATGGCACAAGTGGAGAGGGGATCCCCAAATGCACCAGCATTATATTTTGGTTTAATGACATGATAATTTGTGTGGTGAATATATACCTTTATGACATGATTTGTGAAATTAAGCTAATTTGTGACTTCTGTTCTCTCATTTTTCAGTGTTCATATAGAAAAAATGGCTCCAAATTGGGCTTCAGAAATATATATTTCTGAAGGTATTTTAAAAAGTAATTAAATAAAAATCCTTCTAGCCCCCATGAAAACCCTGATGCTTTTGCAAATTATTTTCACTCTTAACAATCTTCAAATAGGAACATAGCAAGATAGCGGGCAGCGGATAAGGAAATATTTTACTAAAACTTTTGGAGGTTCCTTTGGTTTCTGTAGTAGGGTTGCTCTAAAGACAAAGATTGTAAACAGGTTTACTATACCTACCAAGGAGTACAGTCAATTGAATAGGCTTTAATTCCTTCATTATTTATTTCTCTTGTACTAATAAAATTGTTCCTAGAATGTAGAGTTTCATTTCATGAAAACTGAACTTATTTTTGGATTCCTTAAATGGATTGAAACATGATGGGAGTACAACTATGTAAAATACCACTTTCACAATTTATCTGTATAGTTCAGGGTATGTATAGGATTGTGGTAGTGATTATTTTTCTGCTTATGCTATTAAATTAAAATTTATATTTTTACACAGACTTTGATTCTGTTACCTGACAATGAGTTTTAAATTCATCTGCAGAGATTCTTAAAAAGGTAAACAAATTTACAAAGGACTCTATACTCAATATTTAGAGCCATTTAAATTTAAGTGACAGAAAAAGACAAGTATGCCAAAGGTTACTTGGATAGAATGGGTAGAAAATTGTATTGAAGCACCAGTGCAGAGAGAAGGCTATTAAATTGGCCAAATGACAATTCTTGGAAACATTATAAACAACTTCATGAATCAAGTGCAAGCCCCACAGGTCAGGGGAGACGCAGGGGTCAGAGCTCTTATGGTTTGCTCAGTGGTTATGATCTGTACAGAAGGGAGCTGCTGTATTTGATGGAGGCGGTATCCACTCCAACAAAGACCTAATTGGAGAAAAGGTGAATCAGAGAGGGGCAGCAACGTGGCTCAAGTGAGATGGTGATGGGGATGAGCATTTTTTTTTCTGGTGTTGGGAGGAGTGGACAGTTAGAAGTGAGCTGGATGAGTACTCTTTAAAGTGGGGGTGCAAAAAAAGGAGTAGAATGAAAGGAAAGGCCGGTTCATAGATATAAATGCTTGTCTTGGTTCTATTTTGTAATTTATGAGTCCTTTGGCTAGGAAGACTATACCTGAATATTACAGAAAGAGGTTAGGATTGCAAAGAATCAGTGTTTCGATGGAAGGGCCATAATTTTCAAATTCTGTTGTTATTTGACAGGAAAAGACAGGTTTGTGGTGTAGATGTGAAGTTTAGATTGAAATAGAAACAAATGTTTATTTCTTTCTCTCTTGGACCCCTCATCCCCAGGAGTCCAAAGCCAGTAATTCATAGGAAGGAAGACAAATAAGAGTGAGGCTGGGGCTGCTTGAGAGCCACAGGGAGGCAACTTCTCTCTGACTGAGCCAGGAGTGAGGATGCGATGGTTGCTAATATTGTGCTGAATGAACTGTGAAATGCTTTCATTTTATAGAAAGGGAGGGGTGTTACTTTTGCTATGTGGACCATACTAGGATTACCCTCCCCCCATACACACACAAATTAAGAAGACTAAAGAGACCCAGTAGAATTAATAAAATTGTCAAACAATAAAATTGCCTGGATTTTGTGTTTTGGTTGCTGTCTTCTCTAACTCTTCTTGAGAACTTTAGTAGAACTGGATGGGCCAGGCAATAAGATGAGGATGGAAGAATTTTAATAAATGAATGGCTTGGCAGTAAACTTAAATTTTCTGCCAAGAAATAGAATATCCGGTTGTGTCAGCAAGATGTGAATTAAAGAAGAAAGAAAAGTTCAAAAACAAACATACAGCTGTCCTCAAACCAAAGATGCAGTGTTTTGGAGCATTAGAGTGGTTGTGATAATGTGCTGTTGACTGCACCCCTGAGGGGTTAGGTGGAGCTTGGTCAGACTCACTGATAACCTGAGTTTGAGGAGACTCACCTAAGACTTTTTCAAAGGGGATCTTGTTCAAACCTCCTCTAATAAGGTCTGTCTGGTCAGTATTTTTACATTTAGCAGCCAAAGAAGAGTTCTTTCCTTCCCAGTAGCCTTCACTTGACATTGACTTTACTGTCTACTTGGTCCATTGCACCAACCCTGTGTCTTTTGCTTCTCTTCTTGGGTAGTTTTATGTCTAGAAAAATTACTGTCATAAGGGTTGTAAGGGCAGCAGCCATTTTGTTTTTGCTTCTTTCAGAGGGTCAGGTTTTGTGCTAGTAGGCCTCTGGGTGAACCAGTTATAGAGACTCAGCCAGCCCTAACGCCTTGCACCCAATTTTTCGCCCGTTATAGCAACACTCTTGGAACCTTGGCTGCATTTGTTCAGGAGATTTCCAGTTTGGTGGAAACAGGAGTCTCAAAACTTTAGCCTTGCATGTGCTTCCTCCATCCCTATCAACAGAAGTACATGCTAGTCTGTCTCATTCTGCCTTCAGAACAGATCATTTGGGACTCTGTCTGGCTCAACAGAGGGCACTTTCCCTTGTACTTAAAAAAAGGTGAGGCAGACAGGGTAAAGGGGGTAATATATAGGGGGTTGGGGAAGGGCGAAGTGAGTAAAGGGGATCAAATATATGGTAGCTGTAGGAAACTGGACTTTGGGTGTTAATCACACAATAGAATATATAGATGTCAAATTATAATATACATTTGAAAGTTATATAATTGTGTTAACCAGTGTTACCCCAATAAACTTAAAAAAAAATTTAAAAAGGTGCATTAAAAAGCTTGCTGTGTGGAAAATGGCCTCTGTCATATCACCTTCAACTTCAAGAGAGAGAGAGTGACACATTTGACATAAATGTATACTCGTTTGCCTTGTGACTGTTCTCAAACAAACAACCTGAACAACTGCAAACACAACCAAACATGGATAAGAAGACAGACCTTTAATCATATGCATTTCAGATTCTTTATGTAAAATTTATGATTTACTCCAGAGCTTAGCACATTCAGAGTCAGAGAGGAAGCGGTCAGGGAATGTTTTCTACCTTTAGATTTGTGTGTAATGCCAAAAATCCTTTTCCCACTGTGTAAATTGTCAGGTTTTGAATCATAGGGAACTAGTTTGATCCCCAGCTTACTGAGTTGAAACTTTGGGGAAGTTCATTTCTCTAAGCCTGTTTCCTTCATCTGTAAAGTGGAGTGATATTAGTACCCACCTCTTAGTTATCTTAAAGTTTGCAAGCATCAATAATACTGTGTACTTAGGAAATGGTGTTGCCTTATTTTTGGAATACATTCTCCAGGTATACTGTATTGTTTCACTGATGGCTGTTCTTAACATGCCCTGATACAGATAAGTTGGGGATGACACACTTTTTTCTGTAAATATTTATAGCTAGTAAATATTTTAGGATTTATGTGGGCTGTTTGGTCTCTGTCACTACTCAGCTCTGTTCCTGTAGTGTGAAAGCAGAACATAGACAATAGGAAAAGACAGGCAGTAGGTATAGTTGCCAACAGTTACTCTAAGAGAATCTGCTTGATCTTTTTATAGTAAATTCTGTTTATGGAGAAACATGAAATAGTTTTCTTGGGAAGATTCAAGCATCTCAAGTCATTGTAGAAAAACCAGATAGAAAGCAGATTGATACTTTTAATGCATATTTCAAGTAGGCTTACTTGTCTGGTAAATGTTGATTATGAGCCTGACCCAAGCATTACCAAAGAAGTGAGTGAGCGAGATGACCAGTTGTAATTATTATAGGTCATTAACTTCGATCCTTTTTCTTGTTGTGAAACTGATTATTCTCTTCTAAGCTGTGTAGCCTGGTTCTTGGTGAAGGTGTACATTGATTTGTTCCCTTAGAGGTTTTAGAGCCCTTTTTTACATCATCTCACCTTTTCCTAGAACTTTTTTTTCACCCTATGAGAACTTAAAGATGGGTGATGTCTCATTTTA
Source organism: Eonycteris spelaea (assembly GCA_003508835.1). NCBI lineage: Eukaryota > Metazoa > Chordata > Mammalia > Chiroptera > Pteropodidae > Eonycteris > Eonycteris spelaea. Next base: position 3,249,511 of record PUFA01000147.1, on the reverse strand, counting down.
CACAAGGAGAAATAGCAGAAAAATTCTGTGGTTTGCGTAAGGTTCAACCAGTGTCGCTGAGGATGAGGCCTGAAAACTCAGGCTCCCAACTCCTGGCCCAGGGCACTTGCTCCCCACTACCTTACTTCGAATTATCAATGAGATAATTAGATTAGTAGTCATTCTTGGCATTCACAAATGCCATAGTTTATAAAGCTCCTTTTCATATACTATTTTATTTAACCCTCAAAGTTCTGTCAAGAGCGCCAACTTTTCTCATCCTGTTATGTGAGGCAACTGACAATCTGATACAGCTTAAGTTAGCCTGGGTCACACACTGATTAAGTGCTAGAGGCAAGTCTGGGACCTAGGTTTCCAACTCCTTTTTATTATACCATGCTGCCTTATTATACTACATGAAGGTGATGTCATTAATACACAAACATTAAAAAATAAATTGAAAAAGAAATAACATCCTGCTTTATTCCAGCCCCTGGCAGTGGTTTTTAAGTGGAGGTTTGCGTTATGAGAATTTTTTCTTTCAAAATGATGCATGCACCTCCTGTAAAAGGTTGAATTAAATGATTTTATTTTTGGTAAGTGGCCCATGTAAGTTTATTCTTTATTTATTTTGGTTCTTTTTGCTTCAGCTCCTTTGACTAAATGAAGCACTGCTGTATTTTTATTGCATACCCCATCATTAAAAGAAATTGAAAAGATGCTTGTTAGTTTTAATATTGCATGAATGGAAATATATCTGGCACTTTTAGGAGCAGTTACAATTCCTAACAGTGCAATTTAAGAAGTAGTCTGGTTTTATTCTTGATTAAAAAAAAGAGAAGCTTTCTTAAATTTGCTAAAATTTGATCATCATCTTTCATAGGGGAGAAAGTCTCTGCCTAGTGTGATGCTGATTTTATTGACTCATTCAGCATTCCTTCCCAGCCTATGGGAGGAGGGTATGTTCTGGGGCAGCTTGCTGGGCCTTTCATTTGTTGGTAAATAATCCAAGCAAAACTGCTTTGAAGAGCAAGTTTGCCCTCTTTTCTCTGTAAACCATATACTTTTATAACTATTGGATACATGCCCCTTTTCAATAAATGATGTATGGCTTTAACTGTTGGAACTATTGTGAAGTTGAATATAAACCAAATATCAGGCTGCTTCTTGCATCTAAGGCAGCAACATAGTTCCCCAGAAGATAGTGTTAAATATCTTTGCACAACTGCTATTCAGAGTCTGCAAGCACTATGGAAAGATAACAGGCTGTGGAAGGGAAGGACTTGGGGAAGGGATGGGGAGAAATATGGTGACAAGAAAATAATTTAGTCTCATTGCCAGAGGTGTCATTTGCACTGCAAGATCCTATATGTGTCCAGGATCCAAACTTGGTAATAACAACAACTGAACAGAATAAGAAATTCAGAAAAGTTTCTAAACCATGTTTCATAACTGTGGATTGAAGTTTACGATGAAGTTCATTTGATTACACTCTGAAATATCCTTTCCCAATAACATTTATAGGAAGAGATAGAATAATTTAACAATGAAGAAAATCTTCACATATACACGTGTAGAAAAGCAGCAAGCAAATCAATATTCTTTGTGCTTTCAGACACTTAACAGTCATTTATAATAGATGAGAAAGTTATGCTTATCTGGCCACTTACCTGAAATATAGTTTGAAGCCGGTTGCTTAAACTTCTTAAACTTCAGGATATTTACCTGAATAACTGGGGCAATGACACTGTGTACCTGATTGGCCTGTGAGCATTTGTTGGGATTAATGCACACAGAGCATGTAGCACATGGCCTGGCATTTAATTTAATAAGTGCCTAATAAATATGAGTGATAGCCATGGTAGTCATGATGTTTTCTAACGTAATTTCCCTCTAATACCATTCGGTGGGTGGTCTTATTAAAGCAGTTACTAAGTTTTGTGGGGAGGGAGATTAAGAAGTATTCAATTGGAAGGCACTTGTGTATAGATACAAAATAGTTAAAATAATCATATGATTTTTAAATAAGCAAATTCATTGAAATCTCCATAAAGTCCAATATTAATGTAAGGTATTATTAATACATATAAAATTAGCCTAGCAGGCACATACTTTTAAGCAGCAGAACAAATAATTTAAAACAAAATTTCAGGAGATAAATTTGTGGGATGATTTTTCAATTTATGTGTACCTAATTAGGACTTTTCTAGAGAATTATTGAAAGGTCATATTTATGTTAGAATTTAAAAAGAAAAGAAAAACAATTATTTCTGCAATCAAAATGATTGGGATATATAGAAACATAAAAATAATCCATAGAAATATTTTCATGCTGTTATAGTTCCTTGAAGTTTTTTTTTTTTTTTATTTAGGAACTTTGTATAAAATAATTATATATTTCTCTTCCTCCCACCTTCCCTTCCTCCAAAAATTTGGATTCTTTAAAAATTTGGAGTTGTAGTAGTCTAGTGGTTAAGTGAGGGGACTCTATTCTAATCTGGGCTCTGCCACTTTCTAGCTATGTTTTCTTGGACAAGAATGCCTCACTTTTTTATTGAAAGTATGTATGTCCCTTTAGGGTAGTAGTTAGCCTCCAGTGTGGCCAAATCCAATCTGCTACTGGTTTTTGTACAGCTCACCAAGAATGGTTCTTTACATTTTTAAATGTGACATGTGAAAATTATATGAAATTCATATTTTAGTGTCTACTAGTAAAGGTTTATTGGAACACAGCCATGCTCATTGGTTTACATTTTGCCTATGGCTACTTACAACCAGAACAGCAGAATTGGGTGGCTATAAAGTTTGCAGACCTATGCTTTAGGTTAGAACATTGACCAAAATTCAAATTCAAATTTATTTTATATTTCTTGTTACTGACTGGGGAGATCTGCTAGCCAAATATTCAAGTGTGGGCTTTAGGGTCCAACTGCCTGGGCCTCCAGGCCCTATTGGGAAACTGGCCATGTGACCTGGGTGAGTAACCTAGCTTCTCTGTGCCAGTTTCCTATCTGGCACATGAGCATGATGACAGTACTTTCTGATCAAATGACAGTGAAGAGTAAGGAAGCTAAGTGAAGCCCTTCCTACCTTAGAGTAACTGAGTGTTAGCAGTCAGTAATTGATACATGGTTAATAGATTTGAGTTGCCAGACATTTGAAAAAAGATAGATAGGAAAATGAATGAGGCTAAAATCACTTGTATTTTAGAAAGGTAGATGAATTTGTTCTTTTGTTTCCTAAATTGCTTTTACTGGGACTTCTTGAAAACGAAAATACATCTCTTGATGTTGGGACATTAGGTTTTCCTGAATGTGCCTGGAAAGCTGGTAGAAGGCCAGGAGAAAGGTCTGACTGTGTTCTGGTTCCCAATGTCACTTCAGGGTAAAACGGGTGGTTGGTTTCTGCCCTGCCAAGTTGGCAGGAGGAGAGGAAAGCTGCTGGAGTACCAAAGCATCTTATCTTGGCTGTGACCATAAAGGTGGGCTTTGGGGAAGATTAGGTTTTGTAGCCATTCCTGCTTTGCTCATAGAGAATATCTGAGCCATTACCTGAAGTTGCAGACTTTTCTGGCTGAGTAACTAGAAGAAGGCTGTCTCGGCAATCTCATGCCTTACCTATGGTAAAACTGTGACGAATCAAAATGTGTGGTCATTTGGGTTTCACAGATGTGTATTTATTTCATAGGTCACAGTGAGCCATGGCTGGGGGGATCTTCTGTTGTAGAAAGCTGACCCAGAAGCACCTGGCCTTGCCTAGAGCTGAGTAGGCAGACGTGAGCTCTGCTCACCATTCCTAATCTTGTCATGGTGTGAGTGGAGCTTCTAGCTCATTTAGGTACAATAATGATATTCACTTGACATTTACATGCAATCTCCATGAGGGTCTGTTTGATTTCTGCAATGGAATAACACTGGTCTTTAAAATTTTGTTAAAAATACCGCCATGTGCTGGGGCATCCTTCATCACACAGTTTTCTAAAAACAAAGCCATGCAACTCTTAACACACGAGATGAAGCCAGTTAAGTTTGTGTGCTCTCTCGAAATTTAAATAAAAACAGTAGAAAGGTCAGAAAATGGGACTTTGATGTTGGGAGGGGGAGAGGTGGGAACCTAGGAACGACTGTTTGAAAGTGCTGTCAGAATAAGCTGTTACAGAGATTTATTCCTCTGTGCATTTAAGGAAAGAAAGAGCAGGCTCTAAGTCCTCCTGCTGAACAGAAGCCACGGTAGATCTCCAGGTAGCGTCCATTGGAGGATGCAGCAGGCAGCAGCAACCTGGATACTTGGGCCTTGTGAACAGGCATTTCATTATTTCTGTTAAACTGTTGGATTGTGAATCTCATGGTGGATTTTAACCGCTCAGGTCTGTATGTGCAGAGTAAGGAAGAGAGACTCTATTCTTTGTTTATAAAAGACTAAAACCGAGTTCTCAGAGGAATCTCTGATACCTAAATGTTCATGAGGCTGTTACTCACAGATAGGCATAAATGTGCTATTAAGCAGAAGGAAAAAATTTTGGCTCTCCTGAGAATTTATTATGCTGCCTTTGATGTCACTAATTAACTCACTCTGTATAAGCAGTGACTGGTAAGTAATAGCAGTCTAATAGAAGAAGCTTTGCGACATTTTAGAGTTCTTAATTCAAGGAAAGGTTTTTTAAGCCCATGGAAAATAAGGATGATCTCTTCCCTTTTACAGGAGACGCTGTAGGGGCCCTCAGGGTCCTTTTTCTTTTTTACTTCTCAGGTGCAAGTGGGACTTGGCTATTTTGAAATTTGGTTAGTAAGGTTGGGTTGGTGCTTGGACTTGAATGCCCTTATGTGTTGAGTAATGTTTGACCAAGTCACAGTACCCCTTTGCTGTTCATGTGATCAACACCCAGAAGCATCCTCCCAGGGTACAGTGTGGGGGTAGGCAGGGTTGTAGACTTCTGATTTGTGAGAGTTCAGAGGCACAAGGAAAGTAAATTAAAACCCTTATAGGCCACAGGGCTTGCCTGGGGAGGCCTCAGACAAGCTGATGGTATTTATTAGGTCCTGATTTTCCAGATGGGCAAGGAATGGAGCCCTCACTGTATTATCTTTTTTAAATAGGCGACTTGCTCTTTATACCATCACAGCTCTCTGTTGCAGTGGAGGTCATGGTCATTTCAGGTTTTGCATTTTGTTTATCTAAATTCTTATCTCACTTTCTCTGCTTACTCTCTTCTATCCCAGAGAATCCGTTTTGAAGTTGAACGGAGCTCTATAAGCTGAGTAGTGGGGAGTGAGGCGAGAAATTAGCCTTAAGTTGAGCACTGACCTGCTCTTTGGAGTAGTTTTTGGTGAAGGGCTGGTGGGATGTTGGTCAGTCTAGACTATGTTTTGTTCTTTGGCAGAAAGAAATCTAGAAATGTTAAAACAATTAAGATACTCATACGACTCTGGTGGAGGGCATTTTATCTTTCCTTCTACTTTGTGACCTCCTGGTTGATAAAAGTAGGAAGAAAGAGCTACCCTGTAATCTTTGAGTGAGGTTTGTCACTTTAATTTCTCCAAAGTTTCAGGTCCTGCTGAAGCCCTCTCGTGTTGTGGGCCCCACGGTGTGGTTTAAAGGTTGCAGACAAAGCGGAGCGCCCATCTCTCATCCATCTGGGCCACTCCCTCTGTCATGGGTCATTGTCAAAGGGAGATGTATGTGCAGCTTCACAAGGGCGATGTCGACCCCAAGGGTGTTGGAAATGTTTGCTTGCTCCCTTTGGAAGCCAAGCTCTAGACATTCTAGGGAGCAGCCCCTGGTTTAGGTGAAACTGCAGTCTAAATGGAAAGAGGCAAGATTCTGCTTCTGAAAACTTCAGGAACTTTATTCCCTCTTCCTAATATAAGTCTGCAATGTGTCTGAACATCCTTAGCCTCTTCTCTTTTTTATTTCCCTTTTCTCTGGCCACCGTCATGGAGAGAATTCTGAAACAGGCAGGTGAGGACTTGGGTTTCATTAGTTTTCCTTCAGAGAACATCACAATGTAAATAACCAAAGACATAAAAGCTGACAAGATGTGACAAATGCATAATAGAAAAAACAAACAAAATAATGCTTTTTCCAACACAGCGAGGTGATTTAATGAGAGGAAAGCAGAAAACTGCCTTTTCTCCCTCAGGACAGGAAGATGGGGCCTCAGGCTTGTGGGAACACATATATTACCAACTACAGTAACACATAGCGGCCATTGGCTGAGCCTCAGTGTGCTATGAGCCAGGGGTGTAGCCCTGTGTAGGGCAAGTGTATATCTTTATGTCTTTGTGGATAGGATGCTCCATGGTATGGAGACCCCGAGATTGGATGTCTTTCTACAGATTTGTTGTTTGGGCCTTCTGGGTGCTTTCCAGGAGTGGTATGTTGTCAAAAACTTAATGGGAAAGTATCAGAGTTTTGAAAATGTGCATAAAAATACAATTACTCTTTTTTTTTCTTCAATTGGTTGTAGTGGTGGTGGAGGCTGGGAGTTCAGACAACCTCAGGTGTCATCCCCAAGCCTGCCCAGGAACAGACCTCTTCCCTGTTAGCAGAGCTGTGCGCTTCAGGAAGGCATAGATGACATTCTTCTTGTTTCACTTTACTTGCCAGGGACTTAGCTGCTAGGACTTAGCTTCCTCCTTCTGAACTGGAAATTGGACCTAACACTTTGCCCTGCTATAGCCTTGGGGTGTTGTGAGAAAGTAAGATGATGTAAATGATAAAGTGTTCTGTAAAGGATTCTTTTCTTAAGGAAGGGGGCGATATTTGCTGGTGAGGAGTCACAAATAGTCATCTGCATATTGATGGAGCCTCGAATATGTTTTAATCTACTTGAGGATGCCTTTATGTCATTCAGTGTGAAAATGATGAGGTTCCACAAACTCAGATATTCTTAAACATGTAAATATTATTTTCTTGTTAGAACCCCATTTGGCTAGAAATCTGAGTATTCATTCTCCCACTCTTTAACATTTTGTTGCTTCCTCCCCACCCCCTATCTGCCCTTCATTTTGGCTCACTGAAATCTGAGTGCCACTTTTCTGGGAAAGCCTGATATTCTGACTTAGTTTTGTAATTTAATGATGGAGAGTTTCCTTAGTAAACCAAATTTAGAGTCCTAGAATGCTTATCTTATATCCAGACCTTGAACATAAAAGGCATTTTATACCCGCAATTGTTCATTTAATGAGCAATTGCAGAGTGCAGGCTGGTTAAGGGATTGAGCTATATGCACTATTATTGCAAGAAGTATTCCGAAATACCAGAAATAGGACGTAAGCTCTGATCAGGGAGACTGCGAGCACAATTACCTTCTTTTCAAATCCTTCTGTGACACTGCGGGAGGAAAAAGGACTTTGAAACTTGAAAGGAAAGAGCTTGCTTTCAACCTCAAAAGCTAGGAGGAAAGGGCTCTGAAATTTGCTCAGAATTCCCAATTCACCATTAGCCTGTTTCTTCCTTTAGCCTCAAGGCATTCTCCGCTTTTTGAAAAGATGTTAAGAAATTCAGTCACAATAGAGAGCCTAGTTTTGAACATGTTTCACTCAGTCCATTGAGGTCTGGGCTCCAGCCTTTGTGTGGGGTGAATTGAGCTGAGCGGCTAGCTGGTTGGAGAGAGGTGAATGAGGAGTCGCTATGCAGTCGCAAATTCTGGCAAAGAAAGAAGCTCCCCCTTTTATTTTACAATATACATTCCTGTACAACCCTGCTAGTGGCAATATGTGGAGTTGAGCCTGTTCTTAAGTCAATACAGAGTACTTGGTTTATAGCAACTCTTGTTAAGTTTGTCTTGTAATTGAAGCTGCTGTTGACCTTGCTTGGGGACCATTTGTAAAACCGTTTATTTAGCATAAACTGAAATAATAAACCCTCCTTCTCTTGGGCTGATTGTGATAGGGTGACATTAGTTTGATTTAATGATTAGCCGCCTGACCCTTCTCCTGGAGAGAGCGGCTTGAATAGAGAGAGTTCACTCAGAAGCACTCAGAAAGAATACTAATGAGCTTGTTAAATTTAGCATGGCTCCAACCACTCTTAATTCCTCTAATGGGAACAGCATTGCCTGGGAGAGGGAGAGGAAGGCAGGGAGACACTGAGAATGTTCCTAGAGGGTTTGCACAGCTAGAGAAAGCCCACCAAGAGAAGTTTGCAGAAAGTAGCTAGCCAGAGCCTTGGGATTGAGTTGTAAGTATTGTCTGTTCTCTTACACTGTCTTCTGTGTCTTGGGGGAAGTGAGGTGTAATGATCTTAAAACAGGATTTAAGGGAATAGCTTAAAATCAGTGTTAATTAAAAAATAGGTGAACACTTGTACCATGAGTTCCTAATTTTGTTAGGGTGACAGGAGGCGTTCTTAGTGATGCAGTGCAGGGTTTTATTTTTTATATTGGAAGGATTGTCTGAAATTTAGACGAAAAAACAGTTTCCTGAGCTGCAGTGAGAAATAGTTGAGAGTTCGTGAGCACTGCACAGGAGTGTGTGTTCAAGTCCTGCTTCAGGCAACATGATTACTTTTTTTCAACCTTTGTTGTATTGTAAATGGTCTAAGCAGAGTTTGCAATGAAACAGGTTTTGAGTTCTCAGAGTTTAAGAGTGTCTGGCTCAATGGAGGTTGCCTTTGGATGAGTTGGGAAAATCTGGGAGAGTCTCTTAAATGTGATGCTTGGGCAGCTCTCTATTTCGGGGCAAGAATTCATTAACTTCCACTTGAGCATGGATATATAGAAAGAAGGAGGTACAAAGTTGGGATTATGATGACAGTATTTGAAATGATTTTTTCCTGAAACTTTTGAACTGCATGTTTTGGTGTGACCCCTGAGCTTACAGCTGTTTAATGTAGAGAAGCAGGAACAGTCGCCTTGTGTTTGGCTGTTCAAGTCCATTGGCAGATGCTCCTGGAGAAGTGGGCTGTTTGCTTACATTTTTCCAGCCGACTAATGCTTGTTGCCATGGTGGACGGTATGTTTTTGTCAATAATTTGGCCTGGTGTAGCCTGTCTGCACTGACTCCCAAATTTTATTGAACAACGCGGTTCAGCTGAACAAGATTAGACAGCTTTTGTCTTTTGGCTTGCTGAAGTGGTTGCTAAATTTATAAGAGCAGGCAGGAATATTGTTTGGAAGATTTCCCTTTCACTATTGAGAGTGTACTTTCAAGCTCTGTAGCTGTTTGTATTCTGGAGTGTGTGTACTGTCAAGTTTTCATCTGAATGCTCATCAGAAGCACCTCAGTACACAAGGTAAATTTCATGAAATATTTGTCCACTGGAATGTTTTGGAGACGGAGGTGAAAATGTGGTAGCCTCGACTATTGTAAAAGTAAGTCTGATGAAAGTTTCCACATTAAAAAAGTCTTGCCTGCATTTTACTTAATAAAAGAATTACTTTTTTCTGTATTAAATATTTGAACTTTCCTTTTATAACTTTAATATCCACATATGTTAGATTAACTCTCATTCAGAAAATAATTTAATAAAAAAAAGTTCAGTACTTGCGTGGAAAAAAGTCATTTAGCTAAAAAAAAAAAAAAAAATCCACTATTTCCACTCACCAGCCTGCCCACCACTACTTCCTCCTCCCAGGGTGCTCTCTGGTCAAATCTTGCCAATTATTTGTGAAGTTGGATTCAAATGCTCATCATAAAGTGTGGTTTTTGAAAGGAGCTCACTCAATTTAGCCACTTAGTTTTAAGAGAAGAAGAGTTTTTTTTTTTTTTTTTTTTTTAGGAAGATTTAAGTCAAGAGAATATCGTTTTAAACCAAACCTGGAAGAGATTAATAGAGCTTGGTTATTCATCTTTCCCAAAGAATGGTAATTACGGTCACAACCCCTCTTGGTAAGTGAGGCCTTTTTGGCTTTCCAAATGAAGGTCCATGCTACAGAATTTGTACCTCAGTACTATAAGTTTAGGTTGAAATTTGAAATAAAGGTTTCACACAGGTGCAATTTAGTGGAAAATATGACTTTGGCCATTTGTGGGTTATAGAAATTTTTATAAAACAAAGTGTGTTTGTGACACTTTTGCTTTTACATAACTGCAAATCCTTATTCTGTAGCCTGCAACTTTACTGCTAATGAAGTACCAGGATGGACTAGAGCCTAAAAGTGTTATTAGTCAGAAGGGAAAATAAAAACGTAGGATTTCTTTTGTAGTTTGTTTTTAAATTAGTAAAAGCATTTTTTGAATTGCTTTCGTAAAGATCGATGTATGAAAAATGTGGGACTACACAAGTTTTTTGTTGTTGTTATTGTTTATTTAGTAGTTACTTGATAGATTAAACTCTTAATTACAAGGTTTGGGGGTGAGGATCTACACACAACAGTGCTAAAATAATGTTTCACAGTTGCCTTGTAGTGCTCAGCAAATTCACAGTAAAGACCAAAACGTATATTTTACAAGTCACTTGCTAGGATAAAAAAAATGCCTTGCTATTTCTTCAAGTCTCAGACATAGGCAGAAATACTACTGGCTTTAGGTAGTTTGTCATTAGTTAATACAACAGTAATCATTAGTTTGTATTTTCACGCTTGTCTGTTTATAGCTATACTTTCTTCTGAATTTGTACAAACAGCTATGAAGCTGTTAAAGCATACTTTTTCTGTTTTTTAGGAACTCTCATGTAGGCAGATTTGCTTTATAGAATACTTGGAAGAAAAGTTTGTATATTGGAATAAGATGTGTTCAAAATCTGTTCACCTAAAATGTACAATAAAATTATTATTTTTGTCCAGATATAGTTTTTTTATTTTTAAAGATCAGGAGTGGGAAAGAGTTTTTAAATTAGATGTCTAAACAATGACCAACTTTGTTTCTATCAACTTTTATCTGCCAGAGGACAGTCTGTTGTTTAAATGCAGCTTGTTTGGGCATATGAGGTTTAGAGCATGTGTGTGATTCTAACATATGAATTGGTTCACTTGTTGTGGGTTAAGATCACCAGTCTGGTTTAATTTTATGCATTGTTTCTTTGATCTGCTATTATAGAAAGGTCATTCGATTACATTTACAGAGAACCATAGTGGATAGATGGAAAGTTCTTACAGACCAAAGGGAAGGGAAGAATTAAAGAGCTGGAATATCAAATATATGTGGAATTTCATCAGGCTGTTTCTTACATGTTTGAAGCCATGTCTGGATCCCACCAGAGCATGTACACGCATCAGCATAACTGATGCCTTCTTTACCCCCAGAGCCATCTCTCACTTGAACTTTTCAGCCTCACTCCTTTTTCTTCCTAATTCTCAGATCTGTTCTATGGGCTGAAGCTGGAAGTATCTTGTAAGGAGCCCTGGAGGTTTCCATGATTGGCACCTTTAACCTTGATAACCAGTATGTTTTCTGTCACATTTCTGGCTTTGTTAAATATCTCAGTGGGTTACAAATTTGATTAAGAAAATGAAAACACGAAAACTTTTGAGTCACTTTCTAATAGGTCATCCTCTGAGGAACAGAGGCCCTTCAATCCCAGGATCGCCCAGAGCCTCAGTGGATGTTCAAGCTCCTGTAACTCCAGAGGACCAGCTTTCTCAAGACTTGGAGAAGCTGGACACTCACAGTCCTAGGCTGACAAAACATCTAGCTCCAGTGGGACCTGTGGGGACATTGGCAAGTCCCTGAGGAAGAGCCCCAACTGGCAGGTTCAGCACTAAGCTGATGTTGATAATTTGCTGAGCCCCTGCATCTCAATTTAATAGGCTCATTTCTGGCTCCCCTTTGTCCTTCCATTTGTCTTTTGGCTCTTCCTTCATAAGCAACCTTGTCTGAAGAACATCCCATCATGGCACAGCTTTCAAAGTTATCAGGAATGAGAAATTGGCTTCCTTTTGGGGGGATATCTAATTGATGACTATTTCTGAATATTGCTCCTTAAAGTAGTTACAGAGCTTTTATGTTTCTTCTTTCTTTAGAGGATGAAAGTCCTGGACAGACCTATCACAGAGAGAGAAGAAACGCAGTCACTATGCAACCACAGAGTGTCCAGGGGCTCAGTAAGACCAACGAGGAGCCTTCAACATCCAGTGACGAGAGAGCCTCGCTGATCAAGAAGGAGGTCCATGGGTCCCTGCCCCACCTGGCTGAACCCTCTGTCCCATACCGCGGGGCTGTGTTCACCATGGACCCCAGGAATGGTTACATGGAGCCTCACTACCGTAAGTGGGTCCTGCCCCAGGGCATGTGTTTCAGAGCCATGGGAGGCTGTGTAGACACTTTATGAATTTTTTTGCTAGCATTAATTTATACAAATGTTCAATATACTGTCCACTTTTCTTTTTACTTCCACTTCCTGTCTGTTCTTTTTAGGGAGAGCCATTTCCTTACATCCCTAAGTAACTTCAGGCCTCAGCAAGGCAGCCTTCAGGAAGGTGTCCATCTGTGGCTCATCCACTGGGACCTCTCCTGGAAACTGGAACCAGATTTGCTTCACCCAGCTAGACACTGCAAGAGGAAGCTTGGTTGATGGGGGAGTTATTAAAGTGGGCTGCATTAGTTGAAGTCTTTAATTGCAGCAATTCCCATTTTTAATGATTTTTTGCTTAATTGTTGAACGGGAACAAATTTTCAACAAATCAGTGCTAAACTCTTTACCATGGAAGACTTTTCTGCATGCTCTACTTTCTTCTCTAACCAGCATGCTAGAAACATCAGAAGCTCCTTTTTCTAGCACTAATGTTTAAGAAATCAACTAGGACTCTGAACACAGATATATGATGGTTTTCTTTAAAGTCAGAGTAAAAAGAAAAATATATGTGTTGAGTTTATTTTGGTTCTGTTTCTAATTAAAAAGTATAATTTGGTTGTAGACTAATGAAGTTCGTATTGAGGTGCCAAAGCTTGCAGCTCTTGATTACAGATTTATCACCTTGCCAGGATACAGACTTGCCATTTAACCTTCCTGGCTCCAATTCCAGATGATCCATTGAGCTCCAGAGTGGGGGATTGGTTCCCGTTTCCCTTTTTCCACATCATTCAGAAATTTTAGTGTTTTAAGGCAAAAGGTCATTAGCCAGATGACTGATTAGTGAGGACAGCTGATTAGTACATGTTTTCTTCCTCAAGAAAGTGCCCAGGATAAAAGCTAATTCCATCCCTTCATTAGTTGGCTCGCAGCAGAGGGGATGGTCCCTCATCAGGGTGCAGATCAAAGGGTCTCATGCAACCCGAAATCTCAGTGACTGCCCCTTGCCACCCCCTCACCAGATCATATTGTTGGTAAAGATGGAAGGATCCATTATTTTTTTTAAGTGGAGAGAGAATTTTTTTAAAGTGGTCAGAAGCATGAAGGAAAAGGTTTTATGGATTCTTAAAAAGTCTACAACTTCTCAATTTAAAAAGTGCTTATCAATTTTTTTGTTGCAGTTGTTATTTTTACAGATAAAGAAAGGTGTAGTGTACACGTTCCTTTCCTTCCCTCATTAAAGGTTTATTTCATTTTATTTTATTTTACTTGTATTTTAGGAATGAAATGGGTTTTTCTCAGGGCACAGCCCTGTTTTCTACATTGTATTTTTACTTATGAATTTCTATTAGATATCATCCATGCAGAAAATCTGAGGGAATCTACATACTTTGTACCTATACTAATTTTCCCTGATAGTACAATTACTTTTTTCAAAAATAAAGTCTAGATTATTAGCCATAAACTCCTTGCGTGGTCTTTGTCCATATGTGTGAACAAAACTTTTCCCATGTGTCTTTATGTTTTGTTTTCTGTTCCAGATGCCCACTAATTAGTGAGGTATTTAATTGGTCAAGACAGCTGAAAAGTACTTCGTTTTTGGCTGACTGAAGTAGGCAGATGACCGTTAACTTTCTCTGTGCCATTTAAATTGCAGCTTGTTCTTGGTCCATTTGTTTTAACGGTTTGCTTGTTAAATCCTCTTGCTGTCATTTGAGGGGCACACCTGAGACCCTTGTCACCTCTTTATGGTTTGCATGTATGACCCACCTCTTGGGACTCTAGTGGATTAACTAGCCTTGGGCATGGGAGAGCTCTTAGTGGGACTTGGTTCCGTTCATTGTCACTCTGTTTAGGAAATATACCACCAATAGGTCGGTTATTTTTCATCTTTTCTCACAGTGCTGTTCAAATCACTATTAAAATCACATGATAACTTAAATGCTATTTAAGTTGTATATTGGCACAATGTATATATATAAGTATAATGGATAATATAAGTATATAATAGCACATGCTGTCTTGACCCAGCATCCCAACATACTCCCTAAATTGGTCATAAATAAATAAGATTATTACAAATATAATATGGGCAGGAAGTCCTAAAGGTTACACAGATTGATTTAGCACCCAGATTTGGATTTAAGTTCCAGCTTTGCCACACTTTCTGGCTGTATGACCTTGGCCAAGTGTGCTGACCCCTCTAAGAATCATTTCCTAACTGTTGATTGAGGGTGATTTTGTCTGCCTGTTCCATGGTGTTCTCATGAGAATTAAGTGAGACAGTTAAAGTGTTTTGTACAAATCTCTGGCTCATGTTGAGTGCCTCAAAAATGTGGTAGTTGTTCTTTGCCTCTTTGTCTTCCTTTTCCTATTCCTAATTCCCCCTTTTCCTTCTGTTCTACCACCACTACCATCATCACCATCTATATGTGAGAAGTTCATTCTCCAAACCAAGTTGTTTTTGATAGTACTGCAGTTGTGTTCGGTTTAGGGTAGACTGGCTTTTCTTTTCCAAACCTGCTCGCCTATATGAGGTTAGTGTCTCCCATAAATGCAGACTAGTGGTAGAGCAGTTTACAAACCCTAGGAAAAGAGTTGGTGTGGTGAGAACTATGTGCTGTGGCCTTCTGAACATAATCTTTCTCACAGAACCTTTCCTATTTTGTAAATAAAGAAAATTTAAAATTTAAATGAGTTTGAGATGTTTTAACATTTTAAATTCTTGTCAGAAAGTATTTATATAATAAATACAATACATACAGAAAAGGAAAGGTACAATATTATTTATTCATATTAAATAATTTAAAGATGTCTTAAACTAAATCTCAAGAATCAGAAAAGATATGACTTTACTTCTAGAACTCTGTTGGATTATTTAACCTTTTTCCACTATAAAGAGTATTTTTAGGTACTTTATAATAAAATCTATGCATCTTATCTGCATTGAATTATTTAGGTAAATCTAATAACCAGCATGATCCTGAAGTTAATGCATCTAGAAATTTTTAGTGTATGAGAAAAGTATCCTCTTTTAAAAATGAGATGTAAAAGTTTAATTACCTTTCTTTACCTTGTCTCAGTCCTGCAGCATTGTCAATAACACAAACTCATTGCAGACTTTCAGCACCTCAAGATTCAGAAACACGTTTTTAGGCTGTTTTCTTTTGAGTCATATGCAGCCCTACCAAGCTGTGAGAGAGAAAAGGCTTTTATAACCCAGTGTAGCTGGGTCCCTGAGCAATAATCACAGTAATTCCTTCATTTTTCTGTGGTTGGAAAATGCAGACTTTCCAAGATGCCTAATTTGTGCTTCTATATATACTAACTGTATTTCGAACGTGTGGGCAGGCTTCCTGTAAGACTGGAAAAAAGGGAAATTTTTTGTTTTCCCCTCAGACATCTCTAAAACTTTTATTGCACAAGACTTTATTATACTTGGGTATGCAGTGTTGCATCTTCACGAATTGCACTTAGGCAGGATTCAAAGTATTTTAGGTTTTGTGGGTTTGACCTAAAAAAATAAATAAATAAAAGGAAAGGAAAAAAAACCCAGGGATAGTGGGCACTTCAAACATTTGCAACATATGTTTGGAATGAAGTTCTCGTGGGGGCCTTAGGGAGTTATTCTCTCATGAAGGAAGCTGTGGATGGGCTGTATATCAAGGCCAGAAAGTAGACGTTTAGGCTGGATGGCTCAGACATGGTGCGATGCTGACAGGCTCGCTGCTATGGGATCACTAGCGCTTGATAATTGGGGAGAGCATGGGAGGAGCCTGATTGGAGGGAAGTGACCTGCATGTGTTGGAGTCAGAATAAGGACCCCCATCTCCTGTCCAAAGATTTTCCAGTAGTTTTATTTTGCTCCTGTTCCATCTGTAGCCAGATATTTAAAACTACCTTCATCCCTTGCTTTCACTTCCTGCCATGCATTTATTCTTTTATAAATTTACAAGGCAGGTGACATAATAGTTAAAGCATTCTTATATCCTGGGCGACATTTAACTTTTTATTCTCCTCCCTGTTACAGAAGACATGTGTTTCGTTGTCTTCTGTCTTAGTCTTACAGTGAAGAATTGAGTTCTCTAACTGTGCCTGCAGGAGTCTTTGTGGGAGTTTCTTGGATTCACTAGTCATGTCCTATAGGTTTCCTGCTGGTTTTGTTTTACAGAAGGAAGGAAGAAGAAAGATGCCCACTTTTCTAAAATTTCAGGTTTCTTTCAGTTTTATAGTTGTGACAATTGCTTTACTTCTGCCCTCAACTGCTACCAAGCAATAATTCCTCACGGAAAATATGATTCATTCTTCTGTACAAGTGCTGTGATTGAAAACATGTCACTGCTTTTCTTCCTTATGTTTTCCAGGTCAGATGACAGAACTATTTGTTGCTAATTAGCAAAACCTGAGGAATTAGCTTAAAGAAAAGATACTGAATTTTTAATTGCTTGCATTTATTTTCTATGGAAAGCTGATTGCTGAGCCCAAATGTGTTCTCGTGTGCTTAAAAAAATGCATGTAAGATTTTTTTCTACCTGTCTGTTTTTATATTAGGTGACTTTCTACCCTCTTTAGAAATACATCTTCTAAGTGAGTGGAAAAGAAGATGTGAATTTTACATATTTAATAGGTGCATCTGCTCATAATCCTCCATTGGAGTGTCATCTGGAGACTGAGAGAAATAAAATGCCTACAAGGCACAAATGAACAGTTCAGTGTTGACCAAACTGCAAAGGCAGTGACAGTTCCTTGAGTACATAACTCCATTTTTATCCAGGCTGTCTTTATCGCTTGGAGAAGAGTTGAGCCCATCAGGAGTGCTTTGGTTTTTCTTTTTTTCTTTGAATATTTTCCCTTGAATATTACACCCAAAATGATTGATGTTAGGTTATACTCTGGGGGCTTTGCTAGGCATCTTGCTTCCTTGGCTGTTGGTCTTGACTTGTGGAGGAGCTGGAGTGATGAGTTGCAAACAGGTCTATAAACCTTTGCAAAACTGTTATTTGTGAGTTTAGGAATAGCTTCCTGTTTATTCTTGCCTTTCTTTTATAAATTCTATATAACGATGCAAGCTTCTTTCAACAACCCTGAGGTAATGTTGAAGACTAGAAACAGCAAGCCACATCCATAGATTTTTAAAGAACTACATTCCAAGGTAATGCTGCAGAAAATGGTAGAAATTTAGGAATAATTTGTTGGGTTCCAATTGACTCTTGCCAGTGAATGTTGACTACCCCTGTCCCTGATGTGACTGTGAGTCTACATATTGATCTTTAGAGATAGTGAGTGAACCAAGAGTGAGAAAACATTGTAGCATTTAGAAAAATTAGTTACTGATTTTACCCATTGAATTTTGGGAGAGGAGATCAGGGAGAAGTTTAAGGCCACTCACGAGAGGAGTAGAAAGACAAGGCTAAGGAGACCATATTCTAGAGATTATCAGTTGGTCTGTTGGTTCACTGGCTCAGCCCTTTCTCCCACTGCTGCCTAACAGAGTCCTCCCTTCAGGCAAGTCAGGCTCCCTCTGGCCTGCTGCTCGGGCTTCCCTGCTTATACTACTGTTGGACCTTCTAGAATAGTTCTTTGCTTTCCTCCTTGCTTTTAAGTCCTACTTATTCTTCAAGCCCTGTCGAAAGACCACTTCCTTTGAAAGCCTTCTTTAAGTTCCCTCTCACAAGGATATTTTCCTAGCTGACACCAAGTAGATGTCTAATTCTCATAGCTGTGCATATGTTGGTCTTTAGAGTTGTGAAAGAAAAAAACACGCCCCAAATGGTGTCACTTATGCTAAAGCTAAAACCTCATGATACAAAACCTAGATTTAATACCTGATCTAATTGCAGTTTTAATCTCTCCCAGAAACATAATTTTAATCAACCAGTCTAGAATTTTCTGGTCAAGTACCAGTAAGGTAATCTGTCAGGCTGGCCATCTCTTCCCCTAAAGAAAAGATGTTCTGGCCCCCAAATAATCCTTTCTTTTCTTTTGCTAATAGTTCCCTTGCCCCACTCTTCTTTCTGTAAAATCCCTCCATTTTGTACAATTCCTGAGATTACCCTTCTGGTTTCTAGGTGGGATGCTGATCAATTCATGAATCACTCAATAAAGCCAATTAGATCTTCAAATTTACATGGTTGAATTTTGTTTTTTAACAGAATAATGTCAGGACTGAGTTCTTATATCTACCGGAATTCCTGGGGCTTGATGCTGGGGCGGGGAAGGGGAGGGGTTCATTAGATTCCACCTTAGGGCAGAAAGGTGCAAACTGTTCAGTTGCTTGATCTCAGTCACACCAGAGATGAGGTTTGTCCTGAGCCTGACCATCAGAGGTGGCTATTTGGCATCTGAAGAGACTTTTGCTTCTGCCACCAGTTGACAATTTGTCATTATATGCAGCCTCTGATTCAAACTTAGTCACCCACTCCTTTCTAAAAATAGGCAGGGTTTAAAGTATTTATGACACGTTTATGCAGTTATAAATTGTACATATTTGCTTTTGCATACATCGAGTACATTTAACATTGCTAGGATTCTCACATGAGGTGGACTGTGTTTGGTTAAGCTGGTACTTTACTCATAGGTGTGGGTGAGGATCCTCATTTTCAATACTGTGG
This sequence comes from Eonycteris spelaea, assembly GCA_003508835.1. Taxonomy (NCBI): domain Eukaryota; kingdom Metazoa; phylum Chordata; class Mammalia; order Chiroptera; family Pteropodidae; genus Eonycteris; species Eonycteris spelaea. The sequence continues at coordinate 3,230,750 of PUFA01000147.1, read as the reverse complement.
GGTTAGCAGAGGAGAGCTGACTTTCCCTTCCTATGTTTTGATACCCTTCTAATTGAACAGGTAGTTATTTTTCCTGTTAAGGTGAGAATTATATTTGTTTCCCCTTTTCCAAATTTCAGTGATTTGTCTTATCTTCAGTAACCTCTAGGCAATTCATGATTTCAGTAACACCTTTGCAACTTTGTGTCCAAGTATGATATAATCCATGTTAACAGGAGACTCCATCGACAAATCGATTTGGGATCATGAATTCAGTTGTTTAAATATTCCATGTAATTCTTTTCCCTTTCTAGTTTGACATCCACCCAATACAAGTGCAATTTTTTTTTAGTTGCCTATAATTTCTTTCCCTCCCTCCCTCCCTCCCTTCCTTCTGTAAAGCATAAAGAAACACAGCAGCTCCTGCCATTTCATAGTGTCATCTGCTAACTGGCTTTGCATCCTGTCTAACTTTTCTGTGGATGTGTGTACAGGTGGCTCAGCTCGCTCTCTAAGGCCAAGCCAGTATGAGCGTCAGAGAGCATTTTGTTTAGGATACGTATATATAACGAGCCTAGCGAGAAACCAACTAAGTAAGGACGACACACATACAAATAGTTGTTGAAGCATCACACAAGTTTAATCATACCAGATCTTGATGGATTTCAGTCTTAGTAGACCACCCGGCGGTGTTGGCAGAGACAAGACACGTATTAAGTAGTGACCGGTCGATGTTGGCTCAAATGTTGTCAATCTGTGATGGTCGATCAGTGGAGGCCTCTTCTTTAAAGCAGAGCAGTCAGGAACCAAGAGACTGAAGAACGTAGTCCCGGGAGGATAGGGACCACTCTCTCTAAGTCTGTATTAGAGTCCCTTTTGTTTTATATTCTATGATGATGTCTTTGGTGTCTTATCAACCAGCCGCAGGGGTGTCTGTTTATCTTACACACGTTGGGTAGCTAAGACATTTTTTTTGGGGGGGGTTGTATTTTCTGGGTTACACACACACAGACCACTGTAACAGAAGCAACAGGGAGATATATAACTTTAAAATTTTTATATTATACACACACAAAAAATCATGTTTATCACTCAGATTACTATAACACATCCCATCTTCTAGCAGAGGCAACATTATCTATTTTCTTTATCTTGTATAATTAAAGAATGTTACCTTTGATGTCTCCTGAAAACTGCATCTCCTGTATTGCTTTAGCTTTCTTGATCTTGTACCTATAAATTTGTGCTATATAGTCATACTTCTTAGTGAAAAAGGGCTGCATTTTCTCTCTTTGTGCCTTTCACAGCTTGGTTTGATATAGGGTAACTGAACTGGCATTTTATTGCTCCATCTTTCCTATTTCTGATAGAGTTTGGATTCTTTTAGCACTCTTTGAAAAGTATCCAACTTCCTCAGTTCCTGTAGCGTTTACATTTGGGTCTCTACTTTGGATTTCTCCTGCAATGAATTGTACTTCCTAATATCTTCCTTCCTTTTTGTGGGTCCAGGCTTTTTATTAACCCCAGTTTTTGACTAGTTTCTTCATCTTAGAATAAAATGAAGACAACTCTAGATTTGTTCAGCCATTCATCTGTCAGACATCATTTGTTGAGCATGTGCTTACTGAATGTCTCCTAAGTGCTCACCAGTGTTGGACAGAAAGAGCAAGGTCCCTGCTTCCATCAAGGATGATGGAACAGTGAGACAAATAGATGAGCCCATGCAAAACGTCAACACAAAGGATGTGTCAGAAATGACTGAAACAGTGTCCTTTGGAAACAGGTAATACATAAACCTGATCTAGACTTGATGAGCCCAGAAGGCTTCCTGGAGGAAGTGACACCTGAACTAATCTCCCTGGCAAAAAGATAGAGAGGAATGTTTGCAAAGGCCTGGAGGCCTAAAGGAAGCCTAACATACCTGTAAGGACCTGAATGGTCTCTGTGGTTGGAGGGTGGAGCCTCAGGGAAGGGAGTGGCAGGAAACAGGATACTTTTCAAAGAGTGTAGGCATGTTTTATAGAGCTGGTCCTCTTCTGCAGGACTTGAGGGAGATCCCTGAGACTTGCTTCATGGCTTTTGAATATTTAAACATATGCTTGGGTAACTTCCCGGCACCGACCAGAGTTTCTTTGTCAGAGTTTAATTCACCTCCTCCTTCGGATTTGCCAGTGTGTGATTCCTGTCCCACAGCCCCTCCGAACTTCTGTGGCTGGCTGCTCTTTCATTGGTCTACAGGTGCTGCTGCTTCTCCTGTGTAGTGTGTCCCATTTTTTTTGAAGACAACAAATCCATTACTACTTGTTCTCAAACTGCTGAGCTTTTCTGTTTGAGAAAACCTTGATAATTACAATATTTTGATCTTGAAATACAAATCTCAAATTTGGGAAATAAATGTAACTTAATTTCCAATGAATTAAGACACATTTTAACTCCAAAATAGAATATTCACAATTAAAGAAACCTTGAGTTTTATTGGAAAACTCTCAAATACCCTAACATCAGTCAAGTTAGAGAAATTGTGTAAAGGGCGCACAGTGAAGTTTGGTGATGGGGGCCAGAAATAACAAAGTGAAATTCAGCTGGGAAATCCAGCAGCTAATACCACTGGGGAAAATGAGAACAGAGACTTCCAGTGGTGGGATAAGCCTGCAATCTTGTCTGGGCAGAAAGAGTTTTACGGGAGATGGTGGGACCCCTGAGGAGGAGATGTGTCTTCTCTGTGGGGGGCTGTGTGGCTCATCAGTGGGCATTGTGCAGGTCTGAGGAGGGAGGAGGGGGCTCACTCTCAGAAGCTGGGTGTTGGCTCATCCCCTGGGGGCCTGGATCTGCATCCTGATTGTGTTTGAGGAGAGTGAGTAAAAAAGGAGGTGCCTCTTTCCTAGTTTAGAGGAGAGCAGAGAAGTGCCTGAGGCGGGTGCTAGGAAACAGACACTACCTATTCTTTTGATTTGCTTTCATGGAATAAACCTGCTTCCAAATTCAGCAAGATTTAAAATTTTCTCCCCACATCCCTGTTTTTTTTCCCTTTAAGGAGGGAATGTCATAGAATGTCATTGCCCTTCCTACTTCTCCCCTATATCCCCATCTGTGATTCCATGAACCTCACACACAGCTTTTGCCATTGCCAACTTGGCCCCATGAATTTGACCTCTGACCTCATAGGTTGACCCTTTTGATGAAATGTGCAGTTAGTTCTATACTTTTAAACATAGTTTGTGTCTATCACATTCCACAAATTGATGACATAGAGAGATAGTCAAGTAGTTAGGGGTCCCTGAGTGCCTCTGGTGTACCAGCCCCTGTGATCACACTCTTGATGTGATTGATGTACCTCAGGTCTTACTCCATGGGGAACAGGATGCATGATACTGATTCTCATTTCAAAAATGAAAGCCTGCTGTGAGTCAGACACTCTAGGTCCTGAGGATCAGTGTTTGTCAAGACCAATCAGGTCCCTGTTCTCATGGAGCCAGTATCCAGCCAGAGGACACACACCAAACACCTGGACAGAGATGCCAGTGAGACCCAAATAGCTGGTTCTCTGAGCCCACTAAAACAGGTTTTGTGGCTGGGAGAGACTCAGGTGGAGTGATAGACTTTAAAATGGGCGGTCAGGGCAAGGCAGGCCTTGCTCAGAGGTGTTTTTATATCGAAGACCCAAATGACAAAAAGGAGGCAGCCATGGGAAGATGTAAGGGGAGAACATTTCACTTAAAGAGTGGAATTTTGGGGTTTGCCGTGGCCATGTCCAGGAGCAGCAAGGCTAGTTTGGTGGGCCGATAGGGGAGGGGGACAATCAGGAGAAATAGGGGAGGGGGACAATCAGTAGAAATAAGGTTGGGGGCATCTTGGGGGCCAATGGAAAAAGCCAGTTGAGGGAGTGACATGAGTTGATTTTATTTGAGGAATATCACTGTGGCCGGTGTTGGGGACTGTCATGAAGGGGCAGAGTGTAGAATTGGGTGGTGACTCAGCAGGCTGTTGCAGTAGCCCAGATGGGAAATGGTCCCTCTCTCAGAAATTATAGCCAGTGAAATGAGCCTTCTTTCTCTGTGCCCCATGTGAGGACACTGGCTTATAAATTCATTAAATCTATACATCCTTATGAGAAGTTACCATGAGTTTCCTCAGTGGCAGACAAGAAACTGAGGTCTAGTAAGGCTAAGTGAATTGTCCATTTTTATGTGGTTCAGAAGTAGTTGAGCCAGGGTTTGAACCCACATAGTTTGGCTCCAGAGCTTAAATTCTTAACCCATGCCTCAGAACTGCTGAGTCTTCAAAATGGCAGTTCATATCTGTGCAAGGACCTGGCTAGGTGGGCAGGGGTTTGGGCTCAACCTCATTAGGGGGAGCTTGGGGACTCTGCCAGAGCCAGGTGGTGGTGTTGCCTCTGGGGACTGCAGACGCTTGGAGGGCTCTTGGGAAGGGCGCTGACTATCTCTAAGCATTGATTAGTGTATTCCAGCATGGAGGTCATAGGTGTGCTCGGTGTTACCTTTGTAGCTAGCACCTGGGTTCCAGGCGTTGCTAAATGGGAGGGAAGGAGAAATCGCTTCTCAATTGGTACTTTCCTAAAGAACTAGAAGTTATTTCTGATCTAATTATGGTGAGGCCTTCCAGTCCTCTCTGTGCCCCTTTTTTTTAGGAGTGATAAGTGATAGTCACTGCAACAGTAAGTGGAACATTTACCACATGCCAGGTGATGGGTAAATGACCCTGTTAGATGATCTCATTTAGTTTTTACACAAACCCATTTGGCACTTGAATTAACTGGGCTCACAGCACCAGTATGAGTGGACTCTATGGCTGAGGGTTTGGAAGCAAGTGAGGGAGGCCCCACGTGTATTGCTCTTCTCCTTCTTTTGTTAAACTCCCCAACCCCCGTCCCTATTTTTCATGTACCTGCAGTGGCTTTGGGAAATAAGCTGTCTGTTTGGATCAAAGATCAATTCATTATGTCTACTCTCCGTTCTGAAGAGCAGCTTGTATAAGTAATGAGCTTTCACATGTCACCAGGATAATACAGTATCTGGCCCCACCTAGGCCTTGTCTGGGGACAGTGATCCCTCACCTGTCCCTTTGTGTGACACACAGGGCAGCAGACCAACTTGCCCCATCCAGGGAAGGAAGTGGCAGGGAGAAAACACATTTATTTATAAGTGTACTTGGAATATTTATATCAGAGACAGAGAGGTGGGGGAGGGAGGGAATGTGAACACCATCCTCTTTGCACAAAGGCATCTTAGCATCTCACTAATATGGGAAGTTCCTGGTCTCCGGGCTTTAGTGTCTCAGATAAACTGAAAGAATCTTGCAGAGAAGCAGTTAGGCATGATTAAGGAGCTTAAGGAATGATTTATGAGGAAAGATGAAAAGGACTGAATATGGATAACAGGGACAGTGTAGGCTGCAGAGACATGGCAACTCAACAAATAACAAGGAAATAGATGCCAAGGAAGGACAAGAATGAGAAGAAAATGTATGAAGACAGTCAAGGAGAAGACAGTGGGATCCCTTTCTCTCAGGGACCTGCTGGTAGTAGGACTGATGTTTGCTGTAAAGACTAATGTGAGCTCTCAGACCTTGTCTATATAACATTATATTTCAGAAAACTTGATCTAACTTGAGCTATACCTGGATCTGATGACAAAGCTCCCACTGTATCAGGAAAATAAAAGTTAATACTGAGACTTAAGAGTGACTACAGATTCCCTGAGATATTTATAACAACAAAGCCTAAAAGTTATGGAAAATTGTTATAAGGCCTTTGAGAAGGTAGAAGAATGACTTCTTAGATATGTTTATTGAGTCCCCAACATTGACTTAGTGCCACACACAAGAGAAACAAAAAATATGACCCTGGCTCTTTATATTATATTTTGAGGAGAGACTGCATAAAACAACATATGAAAACAATTAAGAAACCTATCAACAAGTATAATATAGCAAGATGAAAGGCATGACCCTGGTCTGGGGAGGGTGATTTCTGATTCCAAGGGGGTTTTACAATAGATCTCTGACTCCATGGGAAATTTAAATCCAGTATGAAATGTCTCCTAATTAACATTTCCCTTCTTCCTTCCAAATATCAAATTTAAGGACCCTAAGAAATTCACATAACACATATGGCGATGCTGCATTTCTTTCTGCTTGATCCATTCCAGCTGTTATTAACTTTCATGTCTGACTTTCATTAATTTATGAGGAGTTCTGAACTGCAAACCAAAATGCTCCCCTGAATTTTAGACATTTTTGGGGCAAATTTCATGTTAGTTGATCATGACCCTGGCTGATACTTCAGCCAAGCATGTGAGTTTGTTGCGCCCTCATAACTTTTCCAGGGCCCTCCAGTGATGTGTGCTTGCATATACTGATCCAGCCCCAGGGGTTCTGCACCATGGGTTTGGTCAGTGCTGATTTCATGACATCCTTCCATCTCCCACTAAACCTGCGCATCCTCAGCATATCCAGTCTGGCACGTGCTTCCTGCTCTTAAAGTTTAATAATTAGGTTTTCTCAGGCCTGCCCTCCAGTATAGGGCAGGCTAAAGTTTTGGTGTTTTTTACCATAGAGGCTGCTGAAAATGTCCTTTTCCTCTTTTCTCTGCTGATGGTTCATAGTAACCAGAAACTGAGTATATATAGGATGTGAAACATTCAGGTGCACTTTTTAGTCATTCATACTAGATTTTTATTAAACATAAGTCCTTTTCATGCTTGGTTATTTGAACTTAACATTTCATTTTGGTGGCCACGTGTTCTTACTGTTTGGGAGCATAGCCACCAGACTGCGAGATTGAAACAACCCGGTAATGATGGAGGTCAGCACTTGGGACTGTCTACCTCGCAGAGGAAACAAGTTTGGAGACCAGCCTTATATTTTCTTTTTGGAAATCTACTCCAATAGGATATTCTAAAAAAAATTCTTCTTGGTAACAGTGCAGCCTTGTTCCTTTGATGCCAGTCACCTGCTATTAATCTTTAGCTTTTCTGAAGTGTCTCTCTCATAATGAACCACCAGGTGAGCATGGCTCTAAGGCATCCATTTTTTTCTGGCATTTTCAGTCCTGAGGATTAAGATTCCAATTAGAAGCTCTGTTAAACGGAGCTTTATTTTAGAGCCATGATTGGCTCCTCTTCTGAGAAGAGTCCAGATCCTACAGGGTGACGATATGTGAAAGTGTGAGCCCTCCTATCATGTGAATATCCACCCCCCCGCCCCCGCCCCCAGTTGTGGAGGGGACTCAATGGGATTAGAAGCTAGGCCTGGATTCAGACTGGCTGAAAAGCTCTGCAGGCAGTGTTGTGATAGAGTTTAGAAATAATGACTTGCAGGCATCAGTACTAATATCCTTACTTGCCCTTATTTAGCTAATAATATCTGAGACCAAGGTAAAGTATTTATGACAGAGTACTTGCTTCATTGAATGCCAACCTGGTTTTGCCAAGAGCCAAGATAGAAATGGAAACCTTCCAAGGAGTTGTAACTTTGTCCACACCCTCACTGACCCCCCATAGTCTGATAGGATTTGCTTTTTAAGTTTTATTTGTATTTTTAAAGAATTTGATTCTTTAAATATTCCTTAAAATTTTTTTCTTTTAGAAATTAATATTGAAGGTAGCCTTTTTTGTGTTCTGAAATTGTAGGAGAGGCTTTGGACACTGGGATGATAACTGGGAGATGGTGATATTCAGAGAATTAAAGCAATTCTTGATAGGGGGATAAAGAACATTCTTGTGTTCTTTTAGAGCTCATTTTATTTCAAACACCTTTTAGCATCTTTTCTCAGCCTCAGTTAAATGCTTTACAGAATCGACCTGTTAATTTTGGCTCATCTCTGTCAAGTGATGCCAGGTTTAGTTGAATGATTAGAGCCGATGTTGTGAGGATGCCAAAATGGAATAAAACTTGTGAAGCTGTGAGCCTCCAATCCATTAGGAGTTAGTTCTAAAAGGATTTCATTAGGATTCCACTGAGTGATATTCCAAACTGGGAAAGCTAAGGCAGAGGTCTCTACTTGAAACTGATTTGTAAAAACTGAACAGGAAAAACAGATTTGTAAAAATCAAAGCTTTATATATATATATGGTGATTATTAGAATTCTCCAGTATTCATCTGTTATTTTCCCTAGAAAAGAACCAGAAAGAAACCTCCAATCTCTCTTTATAATTTAACTGTATTTTGGTTAAAAATATATTTATAAGTAACGCATGCTCATTTTAGGAGTTAGGGTGGAAAGCTAAAGTCTCTCTGTCCTTCCTGCTCCAGCCCCAGTCTCAAGGACAATTTTCACTATTTCTATTTTAGTTTTTTTGGTAGAAAGACCAGCATATGCTTGTACCTTTATTTCCTGATATACCAACTCTAGATATTTTCACTTAATACTATTTATTGACTCTGCAATATGAGAGTAACCTTTAATTTTCTAACACTGCACTCTTTTTCTTTCATTATTGATGTTGTATTAGTGTTATTATTTGTGTAATGGTTATTTTCATATGTTTAAAGAATATCTTAAACCTCTATACCTTTTGATTTTCCATTTCAAAAGTTGAGTATATTAGGTCATCCTTCCATTCCATTTTCTGGAGCCAAGTTTTTCTATTATAGAGGTAAAGTTGTTAATGATCTCCATGGTGTCTTACAATCAGCACCACATCTGCTGTATTTCTGTTCATAGGCTGACTTTAGAAGCTAAAAATCCGTAAAGCATCTACAGTGTTATGGCTGTGAAAATTCCTCTCGACATTGAAAGTAGAATGTTAAGATCACACTTATTCTTTGAAGGTCCAGCATTCTAATCCCTAAAACAGATGATAGTGATGGGTCTACAATCAAGAACAAGTGGTTTTCTTTTCTTACCCTCTCTTAACTGCTCACATACCTGCTCTATTTTATGTTTTATAGTTACTTTAGCTTTTCCTCCCTTATTTGCCTATATACTATCCTTACATTCCCCCCTCTCCAACTTCCTAATCGTATCTTTTATGCTTAGGGATAGCATACATCTTTCCAGGGCATTTCCTTCTCCTAAGCAATCTGGACCAGATGTCCGGATTGGAAGTACTTTTTCCTGGGTCTCAACCACCTTTAGCATTCTTAGTTTATCCTTTTATTTTATTGGAGTACATCAAATAACTTTCCAACAGCAGAGGAGGTACACTTTGAGAGTACTTACATGTGTGAAGATAACTTTATTCTGCCCTTGCTCTTGTTCGATACTGTAGTTAAAATTCTTATTTAAGAAATCACACCCGCTCTTGAGATCTTTGAAGGTACTGCTACATTTTCTGTTAACATTCAGAGTTGTAGATGAGAAGTCTGATGACGCTTCTTTGATTTGTATTCCTTTGTAGATGGTTTCTTTTTCCTCTCTGGAAACTTTTGGGATCTTTTTTTACACTTAGTAGTCTGAAAGCATGTCCCCAGATAAAGGTATTTTAAATTAAATTAAATTAAACTTTTATTCATTTTGCTTATCATTTGGTAGATCATTCCAATCTGAAGATACATTCTTTATCTCTGGGGATGAGTTTTATTCTGTTATATTTTAATAACTTTAGTCACCCCGTTTTCTCTGTTTTTCTTTCTTGGACACTGCTTAGTTGAATGTTTGGCCTCCTGGGTTATTTCTCTGGGTCTCATTTTTTCTCTTATTCTATGTGTGCTTTTGGTTCTAAGTTCTGGGAAATTTCTTCAAATTCATTTTTCAGTGCTTTTAGTGATATTTTAATTTCAGCAATCATTTTTAATTTTCAAGAGTTTTAAAAATTTTTCTTATGGTATCCTTTTCTTAGTGTCCTAGTCTTGCCTTTTGTACGTGATTCAGTTGACCCTTGCACAATGCAGGTGTTAGGGGCACCGACCCCCTGCACAGTTGAAAATCCATGTATAACTTTTGACTCACTTGAAACTTAGCTACGAATAGTGTGCTGTTGACTGGAATCCTTACTGGTAACATAAATAATTGATTACACATATTTTGTATGTTGTGTATGTTGTATATTATAGTCTTACCATAAAGTAAGCTAGAAAAAAGAATATGTTATTAAGAAAATCATAAGGAACAGAAAATACATTTATAGGATTTATTGAAAAAATTTGTGTGTAAGTATATAAGTATATATTTCAAACCTCTCATTAAAGAGTCAGCTGTACTTTCTGAAAACCCTCCAGAAGTTATCTCCAGGGATAATATTTTTCTTGTTTATTTTGGTAATTCTCATTTATGCCCTTCCATTTTCTCATATGCCTAGGGATCCTGGGTATCCATTGGAGAAGGATTTTTCTGCTCAGGCTTACATAAGGAAGCTTGCTTTTCCTTAGAGTGAACATCCTAACATATCTATCTTTATTGGTAGGATTTCTTTTAGGAAAATAAGGCAGGGAGGGGCCTCCACATACCAGGATGAGGAGGGCTTGATTCTGGGGAGCAGTGAGAACCAGTGTGGCTCAGGCACTGATCAGGGATCACACCTACCTGCCAGACAGACAATGAAAGTGGGAGCTGGTATGGCTCTGATGGTGAGCACATTTGAGTGAGAGATAGGGAGAATGTTCCAAAATCCCTCTGAATTCATTTTTCCAGGGCATAATATTGTTGCTTGGGGAAATGATGTTACATAATGATGTTGCTGTGATGTGGGGCAGGAGACAGGCCACATGACTGGCTCTGATGTTCTATTTAAATATCTGCCTAGCCCAAGGCTTCTTGAGTGGACTGGTTGTCAATTCTTTGCCCCCTTAAAGAATAGTCTACGTTGCTGTTCTCCACATCACAGTTATAATTCCAGTCTTACCTATATTGCATCTCACAGAAATCGTTAAAAATATTTTGTCTGATTTTTTTACCTCATTCACTGTTTGAAGAGTATGAGCTTGGATTCAGACTGCCTGGGTTGAAATCTACCACTTCTAACAATGTAATCATAAGCAAATTACTTAGCCTTTCTGAGCCTCTGCTTTCTTAACTCTATGATGGGATAATAGCAGCACCTGCTTCATAGGTTTGTTTTGAGGATTGGATTATTTAATATAAATAAAGCTCTTAGAAGTACCTAGAGCAACGTAAGTACACAGTAAATTTTATTATTTGTTGGTATTTTGTCATTGCTACAATATCTACTTCCATCTTTTTATTTCAGAGAGGTCTTTAGAGGGACAGGTGAGAAAGGTATTGGCCAAGCCTTCCATCTTCAACTGGAAATGACAAATTAAATATTTTTCATTTTTGATATATTGCAAAAAGATCTAGAGTTAAATGTAGGATTCAGTCTCAGCTATATCACCTTCTGACAGTGTGACCTTGAGCAAGTGCTTAACTCTGGTTTCCTCATCTTTAAAATGGTGACTTCATAGGATTAATAGGAACTAAATGACAGAATACACTAAAACACCCAGCAAGTAGGCTTTCCTTCTTTGAACAATCCAAGCATTGTCGGAGTTACTTTCACCACTCTGATGTTCTCCTTCTTACCCCAAAGGAAGATTCTTATGCACAAGGGAAGTGTGACTCAAGGACTGCTTTTTGCATATTTAGAATCTCTTTTGATGCTAGTGAATACCTTTATATAATTTTCTTTTCATTTAGCTTTTTGAATGCATTTTATTCTCTTTATGATTTTATAAATTTGAGAAGCTTAAAAATAATGGAATTTAACCCTAAGATCTGGGAAAAGCCCTACCTGGATAAAAATGAGGTATGGTAATTGTGTCATATTTTGTGGAATAACATACAAAGACTATGTAGCACAACTTCCCAAAGGCAACTAACAGCCCAGCCAAAAGGTCTGTGAGTGGAAGAGTTAGTCATTTATTTCCAGAGAAAAGTTTCCCCTAACTAATTATTTTCCAAGTTGACTTTTTAAAGAAGCAGCTAACATGGTGGTTCAGTAGAAATTTAAATAGTTCAACTCTGACTAGTGTCATAACAAACAATTAAAATGGATGATATTATCATATTATGTCTTAAATTGAGTGCTCATTTAACTATAGACTTGCTGCATAGGAAAGTTTTTCTCCTAACATCTATATATATATATATGTTCCTGTATATGTGTCTGTTTTCTACAGCCTTACTTCTTTTTTCATATTAGGTATTTTTTTTTCATATTAGGTATATTTTAAGGAAATTGGCTAATAGATTTTATAATTTATTTTTAACAGTCTATTTTAAAGCCACTGTACTGTAAATATTAAAAACTTAGAGAAATCAATAATATTATATAAAACATATCTTGTTTTTAAATTGGAAAAGTTATTTTCAACCTGTCCCAAGTATTATTAGGGGTTTAAGATTTTAAGTTGGCACTGGATTAAATAGACTGTTTCATTGTAGAAATTGGTTGTTTTTAAGAGATAGGCATAGTGACATTTGGGAATGCACATGTGCTCTGTAGAAGGTACCACAGCCTGGAAACAGTTTTACCAGTCAGATCTCATTGAGAAGAGGGAAGTGAGTAGATTTGTGAGCTTTAAATACACTCTGCCCACCTCACATGAAGTAAATGTCAGTGTTTAAATCACATATCTCCAAAGAACGTGTAATGGCTCTATTGTCTGGGAAAAACATCTTTACCCCAGCTTGAACAGAAAAGCATGAAGCACTTAGTCCGCTTAGGGCCTGGGAGCAGTGGTCCACTTCTTGCAGGGCCCCTCGGGTCTTTCTTACTAAAAGTGCTGCCTGCAATCAAGAGCTATGTCAGAAGTGGAAGACAGGCTGTCGGTCAGAGAATAAGACTGTGCAGTTAAAAGCTGGTGAAAAATTGAAAAGCTAAAAATTCAAAGTGAATGAGCTGGAATAGGCCCAGAGTTTGTAAGGCCACACTGAGTTTGGGGAGTTTAAGGAGTTGTGGTTCAAGCAAGGGCTGGCTCTGGACTGATGCTCATTGTGTTTTCCTGTGGGATCTTCACTCTGGGGGCTGGAGGAAGTCATCTAAATCAGAACCAAGAATGCCACAGCTTCCCAACGCTTCCGGCTGACCCTTATCCTTTTCTGAATGGATGGGTTTGGGAGTTCAGAAGGCTAAATGTACAGATAGACATAAGACTATGCTATACTTCAGGATAGGGGAGTTATATGCCAGCAAAATAAATTATGTAGATGATTTTATTTCTATTTTTCCTTTGGCTACCCGGAAACTCAGATTTAAATTTGCTGTTCAGATATTCAAACTGTTGGATCTATGACCCCTGCATTTTCTATTTAACTTTCTCTAGGTCTTAACTATATAGACTGTTGCTTGACTGGAATTTTATTTAGTTTAAAGCATTTTCTGCCTTTTCACATGAATTCTTTAATGCCACCTGAAGTATTTAGTGAGATAAGGCAAAGCATTAAAATAATACCACTCTTAACAGTAAGGTAGTTAAACTTTCACTAGATGTGAGAAATAGTCACAGAAGTGGTATTAAAGAGATATGTAAAAAAAAATGTGGAGATAGACTTGTGTGACAGCATAAGGAGATTGTTGAGAAATATTTTATTGAACAAACTGAGATCCTAGTGTGCTCCCTCCCCTTAAATGGCAGACCTTTTCACAGAAACACACAAACTACCCTTCCTCCCAGTATGTGTTGGAAATGTCAGATACTGCCAGCCTTTGAGAATGGCCCCAGAGGGAACTAGTTCATGTTTCAAACTTTTTTCACCTATAGTACATGTATGTATTTAATATTTTTCTTTCCTATCTTAAAAAAAAAATTCTTTTAAAAAAGATTTCAGGACATTTGCTTGTCACTATCCTTTTTCAAGTCTCAATGTTCACTGACTTGGTAAGTATGTTTTAATATTTTAGAATTCGTTTTCCTCCTGTTAAAAAATGAAGTTATTAATCAAGTTCTCTAGGATCATTCCTGTGTTTTTAAGTTATCACAGATATGCAGCTTTCAGATCTTGGCTTCCAGTGCCATTGAACCCCATTGTAAAGCTCCACATAAATGCAGTCTAGTTATACTCTCAAAAATAAGAGGCTCGTCTCCTGAGGATGGCTCCATATTACGGGCAGAGTATAATCCTTAACATTGTTTTTCTTTGCTTTAAAATGGCTGAGGACAGAGTCAGGAGTGAGAACTCCCTTTGTTTCATGTCGTGTGCATGGCAGGGGAAGAATGTAGCAGGGCAGAAAATGAAGAAAGACATAAAAGGATCTCAGCTCAAGGAGGTCAGATCCATCAGAGGCTTAGCGTTGCCTTCAAAGATGCCTGGGACAGGTGGCAGTTCAAGACAATCAGAGCAGCCGCACCCGCTAGAGCTGAGATAAGGGATTCCTACAACAGCCCGCTATCTGGTGCCCATTGGCTTTGATGTAACTTTGCTAGCCAGACTTTGGGGAGCAGGTGAGTGCCTTCTTCTGCAATAGTCTGATGTTGTTCAGTCTTTTAAGGTCTCATTACAGTGCTCCTTGAGGATTAATCTTCTCTTAGGTTTATTTGGCATGATTTTGTCCAGAGGCCCAGGCAGAGACCATGATGCCACCTATATAAGGCACTGCAGCAGCCCCTTGCTTCCCCTCTTCTCTCTCTGGTTTGTTGATATTTAAGCTGCAGACCTTCAGCACCCATTGCTTCCCTTTCTGGCTGAGTTTTTGTCCTGCTTCAGAGGCAGAGAACCTTTAGCACTAAGTTATCAGTGTCTGTTACTCCAACCTCCTTTTCAGAGATTTTTAACGTATATTTTTTCTCACTCCACTCCCTGTCATCTTTATATCTCTTTAGAAAGAAATAATGATGCTGCTTGGCCCTAGAATGGGTTGGTGAGTTCTTTTGACCCATTGCCCTGAAAAACAGTTTGTAAAAAAAGATTCCACAGGTACATCACGGAAAACATCCATTTGTATAAATTGCATATTTTTTGAGCATGTAATTTAAAAAATAGATTCTTTTAATGAACAAGTCAGTCTTACATTTCATAAGATTTGCTGTTTAAATAATTCTGTTAGCAAAAGAGAAGCTGCAGATTTTATTTCTGCCTTGTTTGACACATGCAATAGCAGCAACAACAACTAAACAAAATGATCTCCTGAATTTCAGAAATAAATTTTGCCCTGATACTTTGTACTTTTGGTTGAACAGAGCATTTCATAGACCCTTAAGTGGCACTTGAAAGTGGCAGGTGGGGACTTTGAGGCATTGGTTTGAAGGGGAGGCATAGGTTTGACTTTTGGCCCTGTAAAGCTTTCTGTACTTGAGGACAGGGACAGTTCTAGGAATTAGTAGTGGGACATGGGGCTTCTCGTCCCTTAGTCAGTAGTTTAGGGTAACTTTTGTTGTCAGTGGCTGAAAGGTAATTAACGTCTCACTAACTGCCTTCATGCAGCTTCTTTGGTATCACTCTGGTTCTTCACAAGAGGGACACTTGGATTGAAACAAGTGTCATACTTGTCATCACTCCCAGAGTAAGTGTTGTCCACATGTTAATTCTGTGCAGGTCGGACTTTTTGCATATTTGAAATAATTTTCAAAATTGACAACAGAAGCAAGCTAAGCCCCAGCAGTCAATTTAGTGAAGGAAGATGATGTTATACGGGTCACCGGACATCATGGAGATAAGCATGTGCTTTAAGCTTTAAACTTCTGCAAAGGATTGTTTTGTTGTATATTTACATTGACTGAAGTTTACCCAATTATCAAATAAAAAAAAATCACCTCTCAAGATAGTGTTTTTTGAAGTTGACTTTCTTCCCACTACAAATGAGTATTTAATGAAAGGAGGACAGTGGGAAGAGGTGGTTTGAGCATTACACAGATTATGACTTGTGAGCTTCAGGGGCCTTGCCTCTGAGATTAACTTTTGAAACTGTAGAAGCAGAACTAACCACTTGGTGCCTGTTTAACCAGGTGGAATCATGGACTTCACCCCAGACATCTTGATTACAATTTCTGGGAGTTGAGTTTGGGATCCTGTGTCTTTAAGAAGTTTTTGTATAATACAGTGTAGAGCCACTGCTTTAAGAGTTCAAGGTCAGATGTCAATCTAAAGTTTTTTACATTCCTAATTGGTAAACACTTAGATTTTTTGTCTTGAAAAGATCCTGTAAATTTGCTCACCTGATTATTATAGATTATATACTATTTGAATTATACTTTATTGTTAATAGTTGCTTAAATATTGATTTGAATGCTTATGCTGAAGTCAGTTTACTTTCCTTAATATGGTAAAGAAGTTTGGATACCAAATTATTTGATGCTATGGAGAATTTTTATTTATTATTTTTTCATGTAATATGCCTAAACCGAATTAGTGACAGGCAGTAAAGATAATTTGTACAATTATGTTTTGTATATTTGAATTTCTGTTTAGGGAATAGAAATATACACCTTTGTATGCATTTTAATGCATATGTATTTGGTTGTGTTTTGTCAACACAAACACAGAACTTCCTAAATAAGAAAATTCTGTCATTTGCTACGATAACCACCAAATTTACAAATTATTTTTCTGTTGTTCTTTTTTAGTTAAGGACTTTGTATTTGTTTTAAGTAAGGTCTTAATTCTGAGATTACCAGGTTCAGAATATAGAAATGTTGATTGAGCTTGATTATTTCCAGAAATGGGGAAATAGGCATGGCTGGTGAAAAAAGCTGACTGGTCTGTCCAGAGACCGCATCAAAGTGGAAGCTACTAATTGGAGAAGTGATTAACGCATACACTAGACATTCATATTTAAAATAAATGCCATAATGGGCTTGCCAATTGACTTTCCTTGATATGAATGCTAACATTTTGTTAACATTTGTAAAAAAAATATGAAACAGTAAAGGTGTGAAATAATATAAGTTTGGAGTAATACAAGTTTAGTATTTAATATCCAAATTATCCTTTTGCCCGTTTTGGTTGTAAGATCTTATATGTTCTAATACAAATATTCCCCATTCAGTCATTTTTCTCCCTGCTATGTGCTTTTAATAAAGGAAAGATGCTTAATGATGATGTGCTGTCTTGGAGGAAAATCAGTTGTGATTTTGGAATCAGAAAGAACAAGATTCAACTCTTAGCTATTTGTTTGCTGAGGTATCATGTATAAGTCACTTAATACCTCAGTTTCCTTACTGAATCAGATACCTTCTTCAGAGGCTATCATGAGGGATGGAGCAAGTCTGTGAAATATTATTGATATGAAACATCTACCGTTCCTAAGTGATTTAGCTTTGTATATGATGGCTATAGTTAAAACTGCTATATGGTATATTTGAAAGTTGCTAATGAGAGTAAACCCTAAAAGTTTTCATCAGCGGGAAAAAGAATTTTTTTATAACTATATGAGGAGATGGATGTTAACATATTGTGGTAGTCATTTCACAATATAGGTATGTGAAGTCATTATGCAGTAAGTATACCTTAAACTTATACAGAGCTGTATGTCAATTATGTTTCAGTAAAACTGAAAAAACAAAAAACAAAAAAACAAAAAACGAGTACTCTAGGCATGCAGCAAGTTAGTTTCCTGCCCCAGGAGTATCAATTTTAGCTGGTTTGGTTATGTATACAGACCTCATGGTTCTCATAGAAAATCTGATGTTATGATATCAGTATGTGATGGTTTTATGATTGGAAAAAGTATATAAAAGCCAGGACTTTCTGTATAAAATATTTTTAAGTTAAAAAAAGGGCCCTATCTGATTTTCTTGCCTGACTTATTTTCATCTAATAGCATTTTCATTTTGCTACTTCTTCATGGTCTGTAAGCCCTTGTCCTCAGTTATGACTCTGGAGAGAACTTGCTGTGTTCAGTTTTAAAGATGCAGGTGCCATTGTGCAGAATACACAGTTACACCAGTGGACAATGGGCTTGGCAGCCCTCTCTGTTACTGGCCTCACCAACCATCCACGTGCTGTGACTGCCTAGGACCTTTTTATTTTAAGAGCTGGGACTTATAATTACAAATGTTAAAATCCAAAAATCCAAATTGTCCTGCTGAGTTTTTAGCCTCCAGGGAAAAGAAGATGCACCTGCCTGCCTTTGTACTTGGATTCTGATTTGATTCGAATTAGAATTTTAAAAGGGCTACAGTTAGTATTCATTGAGTGCTTGCTGCATACCAGGTGCTGCCCACATGGTCAAACCCATCTAGGTGTGGGTGATTTTTGGTGAAGAAGGGGAAATGGGGATGTGAGAGCAGCGTGTAACTCTTAAAAGAGCAAACAGGGAAATTGGAAGCTCTCACTCCCAGTTGGTGCTCCCATTCAGCTTCATCAGATGGAAGGAAAGACAGGAGGGGGCCTTGGTAATCTTAAAAGCAGTTAGTATCATCAACCATGTCTGTAATTGGTAGCAATTGACATTTGTTGGCTATAATAACAGACATTGGTATTTCATTTCTGTATGAGGAAAGAGGAAAAAATGCAATCTGATTATCATTATTTGCTGTATGTTTTTGTACCTCATACCTTTACTGCTCTGCACTTGTGCCCATCTACCTGTTTTAGAACAGTGGTTCTCAAAGTGTGATCCTCGGGATCAGCAGCATCTGCATCCCCAGGTCCCTTTTTAGAAATGCAGATTCTGGAGCCCAGCGATCCATTTTGATAAGTTCTCTAGGTGAGGTTGATACGATAAAGTTTGAGAACCATTGTGTTTGATCATCTTGTGGAATGAACTGGGTCCATCATGAGAATGGGAACACTGAAGCAGGGAAAGAGCTGTGATCAAAGTTGGAGAGGGAAGGAGTGTTACCTGTCTGGTTTCTTCTGACTTTCTCTCACTGCCAAATCAAAACCCAAAGTAACTGGTGGAAGGGAAATTCAGAGATGGGAGCCAGTGAACATAGTATCTCCTTTTTGTTGTTTAAATCTCTCATTAATCTATGACATCTTGAACCTGATGTTTTATAGCTTTTGAACATGTGCCTGTTTAGCACTCAGGTTTACCAGTTGCAATGTAAGAAAGAACAGTAACAGAAATTCCAGAAGAGAATATGGTAATTGTTGATGCTCTAATAATGGATTCATGGAATTGTATGAATTGAAAAAAAAAAAGTTAATATTTACAAGATTAAATCAGAACAGCAGATCTAGAGACTGTTTGTGCTTGAACTCCAAGTTAAGGAGAGGGCTATAGCCACTGAGCCTATGTGTATAATTTTCTTCCTTATATTCTTTGAAATACGGTTTTGGCCTCTTAATTTAAAGAAATGAAAAAAGCCAAATACTTTATTTCTCTACAAGGCATCAAGGAGAGAGAGTAATAAACAGTACCTTGCTGATGTATTTTAATAAATACTGGTTTACTACGTGCTGTAACAGAGAGCAAATGCATGCAATTACTTGCAAATTTCTGCAGTGTTTGTGCTTATAAATTTCTGCCTAAACCCTCCCAGCTGGGAGCTCTGTCCGTCTTTCTGCTGTGGAGCCAGGGCTTTGTTCTCCTGATCAGCCTCAACGTGGCCGAGAATAACTCAGAAACATATTAGAGAGATTGCTGTTCCCAAAAGGCATAAGGAAATAACCTTCACTCTCGGCTTAGGAAATCAGCCCAATCAGAGTTCAGGCAGATTTCTTGATTAAACAAAGAACCAACTGTGCACAAATTACACCTTAACAATTTGTAAGGAGTCCACCTTAGAAATGTCTTGCAGATGGAAAGCTGATATTTTTTAATCATGGCAGTGGGGCTGCTATAGTCAAAATGTCACTAGTGTTTTCCCACTGCTCCACAATTAGCATCCCCCCAAATTGAATTTAAAGTTGCATTCATAAGCAATCCTCAAGTTCAGACCTACTGCTCTGGGTTGTTCAACAAAGATGGAAACAACTCCCTCTGTTCGTGTGAGGGCTTGCGGGTGTGTGTGTGTGTGTGTGTGTGTGCGCGTGTCTGTCTGTGAGTGTGTGTGAACAACTCAATTCATCTGGAACACATCCCAGGGAGCTTTGGATTGTCATTTTCTATTTCAGCAAATTTCATATTGGAAATCAAAAAGAGGATAGAAAGTTATTCTTAATGTTGCTGTGACTTTACATGCTCCTAGTCAGATTATTCAGAAATCAAAATCAGCCCCCTGTGTCCCAGTGGGACGTTGTTTAGAATGGGTCTTTTGGAAAGACTTAGTAGATTTCTAATGATTACAAGAGATGTTCATGCCAAACCATCACCTTTATGACATTTTTATAGATATGACCGTGACTTTGGATGGGAAATCTGGGAATATTGGAAGTTGTATCAGTTCTATATCCATCTTGCTTGCAGTCTTTGTGCTTTAGTGTGCAGTGAAGAGACCTAAGTTTAGCTAAAAACTTTAGGCACTCCTAAGTCATAAGGTTCATGGTAAGAACCTCCCCAAACTTTGTACTGAATTTCAGGAGGAGACACACGTTAGGTTAGGTTTGGTGACTGCATTCGGGCCCTACGTAAACAGCCCTACATCCTTAGCCCAGCAGAATCACCAGGGATGCTAGTCAGCATGGTTCACCTGATATTCAGTGTTTTGAGTTCTGTATTTGTGAAAAGAAACTATATAGCCCCATTGAACCCATGGAAACTTTTGAAATTCCTCAAGTGAATCAAAGAGTAGTCTAAGGAAAACCTAAGTTTAGATGCTTCCTGATTTAAAAAAAAATGGTTTTCCTCAAATGTTCTTTTTTTTTGGACACTTAATATTCTTTTATATTAGTTTCAGGTGTGCAGTGTAGTGGTTAGATACATAATTTATGAAGTGATTCCCCAATTACTCTGGTACACCCTCAGATATTCTTTTTGGTTTTCTTTAGTTTATATAGAAATGCAGGCACTAGACAATTTTATCAACAAGGTCCTTTTTTATCCTAATAAGAGTCTGAAAGAAAGACTTCTCCATAGAAGTCAGAAGACCTGAGTTCAAACTGAAGCCTCGACTTTGCAGGCTAGCAAGTGTTGGCTGGTTCACCCCTTCCTCTTAAATTGTCCCTGAGGGAATCTGATAGCAGTCCTGCCGTCCTCCTCCTGGCCATGGGGAGTTTATATGAGAGGGCAGATTGATGTGAAGGGGGCACAAGTTGGTTCTGGACATTAGTCTCCCTTTCAGAGTGTCAGGACACTTTCAGAATGTTGGTTCTACAGTTTTTATTTCAAAGTAGTGGTCAGGTTGGTTTAAACCCATGCCTACCCACACTTACTGTAGAGGTCTTTAAACAATGATGATAGTTTTTTAGTATCAATAAAGCAAATTAACTGGTATGAACTTAACTGTGGAATTCTGAAAGTATTGGGACCAGTCGGTCAGGTGGAGGAGTAGCTGTGGGTAAGGTTCAGGGATATTCGGCCTGTGTATGTTTAAGACTTGATAGAATTAGAAGGACCAGTTTAAATCATGGCTCTGTCAGTTCCTGGCTCTGTGACCTTGGATGATTGATTGGTTTCCTCTAAACTTCAGGTTCATCACCTGGAAATTGGGGAGCAGTGAATTGTCCCCTAGATTTGCTGTGAGGAGTCAGATGAGATGACCCATATAAAAACCCTTTATCCCAGTGTTTCTCAATGTTTTTAGCTCCAGGGATCGGTTTTGTAGAAGACAGTTTTTCCACGGACCGGGGATGGAGTGAATACAGATGATTTGGGGATGATTCAAGTGCATTACATTCATTGTGTACTTTATTTCTATTATTATTACATTAGACTAATAAACTAATTATACAACTCACCATAATGCAGAATCAGATGCTACCAGATGCAGCTTGTCTTTTGCCACTCACTGATAGGGTTTTGATATGAGTCTGCAAACAATTGATTTATTATGGTCTATGTGCAGTCAAACTTCTCTCCTAATGTTAATCTGTATGTTCAGCATTAGCATCACCGCCTCAGCTCCACCTCAGATCACCAGGCATTAGATTCTCATAGGAGTGTGAACCCTACTGTGAACTGCGCATGAGAGAGATCTAGGTGTGTGTTCCTAATGAGAATCTAATGCCTGATGATCTGAGGTGGAGTTGAGGCGGTGATGCCTAGCACTGGGGAGCAGCTGCAAATAAAGATGCAGCTTTTCTGGCTCGCCTTCCGGTCACCTCCTGCTGTGTGGCCCAGTTCTTAACAGGCCATGGACTGGTATCTTATTGGGGGACTGTGCTTGTTAGCCCGTGGGCTCCATTATGCAACTCTACAGGCAGTAGAAGCTGTATTGGAGCTAACCTAACCTACAAGTGAGAAAAATTAAAAAAGGGAAAAATGTTTTTGAATGGCTCTCTTTAAGAATATTAAACTTTAGAGGGAATGAGAATATTTGCAAACCTGAGTGTTGGTGTTTTGAGCCTCTGTTTTTATTATTATTATTAGTATTAGTATTAGTATTAGTATTATTTTTAAGCTATGTTAAAGACATGGTGTTTCATGTTTGGCAGGACCTTCTGACAGTTCTCGTTTTTATAACTGCACCTGTAGTGTTGGACAGTGAGTGTTGTTGTTAGAATGGGCATTCACTGAACTCTTAGGTGTTGTCCTACCATGGAGATAGTCTCAGTTACTCAGGGGCAGTGCCTCCCAGCCATGGAATCCACAGTGGCATATGGGGCAGGAAAGCTCCAACTTGGTTTTCTTTTAAAATGGTGTTTCACTGTCCACCAGATCCATATTCATCACTTTAAACTCTGTTGTAAATTAGCATGTAGGATCTCTGAGATCATACTACTTTACCAGAAGTGCTTTCATGTACCTAGCAGCTCCAGCCTAAAACATTCATTCCATTAAGTGTAATTGCACCCCTTAAAACTGAGTTGCAACTGTTAGTGACCTAAGTAGCTTGTTCTCAAAATGTTACTAAGAGACATTTGGTACTGTACTGCAACATGTAAAACTACCTGTCAGAGAGCTGATGGTGTTATAAATAAAGGGTTCAGCCATATAAGGGTGCACCTAGGTGCTGGGAGTGAAAACATTGCTTAAAAAGGCATTCCTGGAATCAGAAGGCCCTTCTTTTGGCTGTCCTCTCTCTTTCCTGTGCTCTTGGCCTTTCTTCTTCTTCTTTCTCCTCCCTCCTGTCCTTCTGACTTCTATATTGAATGAAACCTGAGCAGTCCATTGCCTCACTAATTTTTAAATGCCAACACCAAAAATTAGTATTGGATAAAGACCTGGGAATCCCACAAAACAGAAAACTCTGGTTGGTCAGTTGAGCATCACCCACAATTGAAAATGTGCATCTGCACAATGGAGCATTTTCTCCACCCCTGGAGGAAAAATGCTTTTTAGTTCACTGTGACATCTGTCTGTGGATGGCCTAACATTTGTCAGAGTGAGTGCCTTGGCAACTTTGTAGACTGGTGAGAATTGCTCTATATTGTTAAGATGGAAGAGACTTCAAAATGACACATTCTCAAGTATTGTGAGACCATGGGCTGAACTCTTACTTAATTCTGTGATGTTGAAAGGGATGTAGCTTTAACTCTCTGTGTTTATAGATTGTTGTAGTATTTTGATATGTTTTGTGTTAATATTCCTGAAAACGTACAGCAAGATGACTTACATTACAGATGAGAAACCCAGTTCAGTTTGTAGAATGTTTTGGCCAGTTGGGTAACCTCTGCAGCCTCCCCTTCCTTTCCAGAGATCTATCTGGCTTTTAAAAAATTGCTTGTCTAGTAATAAAAGCAAATGGGTAAGTTTTATGAATGCATTAAAAAAGGTTCCATATTTAAAGAGAGATAGAAAAACTTCAGTTTAATTCAGTTCTTTGCAAAGCTAAAACTTGGGCCAAATCTCAAGTATTAATGAAGATGTTCAGTTTATTTATACATCTAATTTCAAAGGCTCAGAATTTTTTAATACAAGTGTGGTTTACAAGTTGTTCATCTTGTTCATCTATTTTCTCCATGCATTTTAACCACCACCCATATTTGGTCCTACTAAATTAATCTCTATAAGGGCATGTGTTGCATTTCCACAAAGTGTTAGAGGGTTTAATTGACCACTTAAGTAGGGAAGCTATGCCTGAAGGTGGGCCACATAGAAATAGCTCTTCTTATTCGAAACTGAGTTTTTCTTACGTTAAATGTGTTTGAGACCTGGTGGTGTCCACCAAGGCAGATTTTTCAGAAATGTGTGTTAATGAAAAGGATTTTTTTCTTTTAAAAAAATAATTAAATTAAATTTAGTGGAGCACCATCGATTAATATGGAAAGGATTTTTTGATGTTTCCACCTTCTTGCTTTAGAAAGATTTCAAAACAACTCTTACCCATAGAGAGAGTATTGAGAGTGGTCAGCTTTGCTCTGGGGCTGTGCTGTCAGCTGAAGAGAGTATTGACAGTACTTTTTTCCTTGGAATTTTTTGAGGGAAAACTCAGAACAGCCACAATAACCTTTATTTCAGTCCTTAGTTTAGTATAGTCATAGGTAGGTGTGACAGATGTTAGTACTTGTCATAACCCAAAGTTATGTGCAGTGAAAATAACAACCTCTACGCCAGGTTTTCCCCCTCTCTAAGGTGTAATAAGAAATAATTCCAAGCATAAAACTTCTAACATATAACTTTGACCACCACAAGATGACCTCACTTAGAGAAGAAATTTTGTTCCTCTTACCCAAGCATCTTAACACATAACTGGTCCCACCATTGGCCCATTTGTGAAGCTGGGCTCTGAACCTCCTTATCACATGTGCTCAGTAGCAGTTGGAGGCCTGATGGAGTTCATTCACCATCTTCATCACCTAAACTATCAGGTGTATGGAAGAAAAAGTGAGATGATTTATATAGCATTCTCTTTGGAGGAATGAAAATGCAGGATAGCTTGAAGTTTAGGAAATGTAGGAAAACCATTTGGGGCCCATTTGAGAAAAGGGGCTTGCATTTTTATTTAAGTACTCCTCCCACTTTCTCTCTTTCGCATTTCCTCATTATTGAAAATCCTGTGTTGTTATTTTATTAGATTATGCCTCTCTCTAGCATAAACATATGTGCACATTTACACCGAT
Source organism: Eonycteris spelaea (assembly GCA_003508835.1). Classification (NCBI taxonomy): domain Eukaryota; kingdom Metazoa; phylum Chordata; class Mammalia; order Chiroptera; family Pteropodidae; genus Eonycteris; species Eonycteris spelaea. The sequence continues at coordinate 3,205,890 of PUFA01000147.1, read as the reverse complement.
AAATTTCTGATAGAGTTAACACTGTCCAGGTAAAGGAAGTGGCTCTGGCTAAAACATAACTGTAGAGTTCTTTGCCCTTCATTTGATAGTATAGGTGTGTCCCCTAGAGATGGCTGAGGGAGATCTTCCTCAGACCTCTTTTCCCTAATGACCGTCTCAGTCCTAAGCACATGCTTGCAGTTAAGAAAGCACTTCTATAATTATTACTCATCACGCCGCATGCCTATCATTTCAGTTTACCCACTTTGCCCATAATACTTGGGATCACACTCTACACTGCTCAAAACTGAAACTTTGGCTACCTCCTGCCTCTGCTCTTTTTCCTGGGTTTTGGAGTGTGAGCTTACAAAAGAGCAGAGCTGGGAGACCTGGCCCAGTGGAAATGGTGCTTAATCTCACAGGTACTAAGAGGTGCTCTAGAACTCTATTTCTTCTTTCTGGGTTTCATGCACCTTACATTGCCTATTCCAAACATTTTCTACCTTCCTCACCCTCCCCTCCTCCCTTCTCTCCCTTAGAAAAACATAAAGGTTTTAAAAGATTATCACTTCTGTCCTATTCTTGGTGTCCAATTGATGCTTGCACTGTTTTAACTGTCTGTCTGCAGTCTGTCCTTTTGTTGCTGCCTTATTAATCTTTTCTAAATGCCCTTAGGAGCATATTACTCTCCTGCTTGACAGCTGTGGCTCTCCATTGACAGCATCACCCAGCCCCCTTAATCTGACCTTTGACAGCCTGCCTGCCACTCAGCACCTGTGGAACCCTCTGCCTTAGTCAGACTGTTTAGCTTGTTCTAAGTTTGCCTTCCCCACATTGGTATGCCCTTTGATCCCGAAGCTTCCCATGGACACCCTACCCTGGTTTGGGTCTCAGTCCAGTCTTGCCTCCAGAGCCTTTCCTACAAAGCTTAGTTTATGAGAATAGTTGATGGACCACTTACATCATTGTTCATTATTTATTTCCCCCAGCTTTGAGGTTACTCCTCAGTAATCTTTAACATTCCTTTTCCTACTACTACTAATAGTAATTATAGCAGAAAATTGAGGCTTGGAGATGCTAAATAACTTTTCAAAATTTGTATAATTAGTGATATAGTTGAGATTCGAACCCAAGTCTGGCTGGTTTCCGAAGCTCATGTTGGTCTAGACTTTGCCATTCCTGCTGCACCCCATTCTCACTTGTTACCAGCCAGAATTGGGATCTATCTGGTGAGGAAAATGTCCTGGGTGTCCTGCTGTCTTCTAAATAAGCATTCATTGAGTAAATTGACATCGTTCTTTAGGAACTAATCTATTAAAATCTGCTGTTGTTTAATTCATTTAATTACAAGACCTCTGCCTTTTCTCCATTACTTAAAGTTGGTAAATGGCGTACTTAGCTTTAAGTAAAAATGTGTTTTGATTATAGTTTTAATAGTATCAAGATAATTGGCAACACTAGTATTCACAAAGCTAATGATTGGTTTTCTGTGTTTTGTAGATACAGTGAGGGCAAGCATGTTTGACACAAGTTTGTTCTGAATTACCTATTTTGGGTTTCGCTTTGCACCTTGGGCTTTGCCTTCACTGGACTTAACATGGTTTTTAATTATGTAATTAATTATTTGTTTGGTGAATTAATGTTTGTCTGCCTCATTCTCCTGTCTTTACAAGGCCAGAGTCTATATTTGTGCTGCTGAGGCTGTGTTGTGAACACCAAGCACAGTGTCCAGCACACAGAAGGTATTCAATATTTGTCAAAGTTTGAATGAATGAGTGAATGAATGGGAATGCACTTTTATTCGGTTGTCCTATACAGGTTTGCAGGAAAGTTGAGTATAAGAGGAATTTTTCCTGTTGAATTAGATTATAGAACTGAAAACTTATTTATGTTGAGAAACTTCCAGTAAACTTTGAAAATGTTTGAAGAAGAGTTAAGAGAGAGATTGGTTCTTCTTTTTGTTGATATACTTTGTGTGAGAGTCATTCATTTGCATGCCCTCAGGCATCAAATATGATTCTTGCAGCTCTAATAAAACAAGATCATGTGTAAGAAAGATATGCATGTTCCTCATATTTAATTCCATTAATAGGAAAGTAACACTTGGTTTCCTATTAAGAAGTATCCAAAATAGGAATAGCCAGAATCCTGTAACAGTTTTCTTAATTTCTGCATGTTAAGATAAAGTTAAAATCTTTCTTCTTTAAGTAGGAAAGCTGCTCACAAAGATTGTTAATTGTGCTAATATTAGAACACTGTTTCTCTTCACCAGTAAGCTCTGTAGGTCCAGGATATGGGGTTTGCATTTTACCGCCACAGTCTCTTCATTTTATTTGTTGGTTCTTCATTGTTCTGAAACCTCTTACTCAACAGTATTAGCTTCAGTTCCAGGAAGCAGATTTCTCTGGATAAAGTCTATTTCCACTCTGCTGTGTTTTGTTCATTATTTTCACTGTCAACTCAGAAAGCTCAACTGGAAAACTCCAATGCCCCATTGGTTTTTCTATAGTCATCTCAGTTTCTAATATTGTGGCCTCAAATGCAGTGCATTATGCTGTTATTCATTATAGTCTTTAGGCTACTTTTCTCTTGTGGCTCTCTGGTGTATATTAGGTAAAACATCAGCTATATCTTATATACAGCCCATAGGGTTTGTGTGCTGCTTAAATTTCCCGAGGTTGCTGACTTCCAGAAATTCTACTTTCCAAGACATGAGATTACCTCTCCATGAACTCAACTTTGTTCCTCATCCTGCTCTGCGGTTACTGTGACAAACCACTGATGTGCTCATGGACACTGTCAGTTACCTTGGTTTTGTTGCAGGTGTGGGATTAAATAAAGCAAGGTGCTTTTTCTTAGCTTGGAAAAGAAAAGATTTTGGGGGCCATGACTAGGTGTCTTCAAATACTTAAAGAGCCATCACAAGGAAAATCAATTGCACTTGATGTAGGTGGTTTCAGAATATTGAGATAGGACTGACTGGTAGGTAAAAGTTGGAGGGAGGCAGCCTTGCTAGCATGGAAGGGGCAAGAGTTTTTATACTTAAGAGTACAGTGAAGGGGAGTGAATGGCTTTTTTAGACACAGAGGTCTCAGACACTGGGGTGGGTGGCGGGCACTGTGTGAAGGATTCTTGCAAGGCAGGATTGCAATAGCTACATAGATAACTCTTAATGTACCTTCCACCTCTGAAATCTCATGATTTTATTATACTAAGGAAAGTTAATCACTTTAGGATAGTTTCTTCTGGTGGAGCAGGGATTGTGGATTCCTTTTGTGGTTCAAGTTAAAAATGTTCGCACTTTTAGTGGAGTTGTATTTGGACACCATACAGGGAAGCAGGACCTCTGAGAACAGTTGTACAGGTAGTTTATTGCACAAAGGATACCCAGCTGAGAGGGTTAAGCTTGAGCAGGCCCTCTGCTTATCAAGCTATGCATCTTCCTAAAGGAAGAGCCCATCTTACTAATTTATAAAAACAAAGTAACAGCTCACCAAGCCCAGTGCCAGGAGATTGAGTCTCCCCCAAGGGAGGTACTGTTTTCTAATATGTGTGAAGACACTGCCTGTGCAGCTGGTCATGCCTCAGGTGGGGAGGTATAACATTTTCCTGTTGGTTCATCAGGATTAACAAAGTTAAGCCTAGACACACCTGTGATTTTACCGGTGGGCTGTACTAAACACAGTGCTAAACATTGCCACTCATAGTTCCATTAAGTATCCAGATATTTTTGCTAGCCCATCAAGCATTCAGGTTCTTGGAAGCATCTGGAGGATTTGCTGCATTTTTAACTTTTCATCTGGTTATTTGGTGCAGTGTGGACATGTGTATTATAATTCCGAGCCCAGGAATTCCTTTTGACTCTTTCATTCATCAACCTGTAGGGACAATAATTGGTTGAAAAACAGTTGAAAGTTTATCAATGCCGGGCACATAAAACCATCTTGGACTCTCAAACTTACTCTGACCAAACTTATGAGCATATTGCTGATAAGAAAGAACATTCAAGAATTCAATGTACTGGAGGCAAGATTGGTTATTTTGAAAAATAGCAACAAACAAGCAAAATGAAAACAAAACACCTCTCAGGTTGCTAATACAGAGGAGCAAGCAGTTCTTTGAACAGGAGACCAGAGATGCCAAAGGTCCCCAGAGACCAATTCCTTCAGCATTTCTCCATCCTCTGCAGTTGTGACTGTTCCTCCCTCCCCTGGAATGTGCAGGAAACGAATGATTCACACCCATCCATTCACAAAAATCCTGGAAGAGAGCCACCATTCCTCCTCTGTTTTTATCTGCCCGCTCCTGCTCTTTTCCTCACTCCTCTACTTCCCAATCCCCATCTCCCACCACTAGTGCTGTCCACAGGCCACAACAAGTGAGGAGCTTGGGGCTTTGCTATGCCTGCTGCCTCAACCTTGTGACTGTTGTTCTGTGTTTTATTTCTTATGCTGAACATACAGTCTCCTAAATGTAATTCACTGTGTTCATACAAAGTTCACTCATAACTTGTTGCTATTGCTTTTTAGTTATCCTGATGCTTTTGTGTTTCATTTTCTTCTTAAGAACACTTTACTATTTCTTAATTACTACAAATCAGTAATTCCCAGGTTTTTGGCAGTACAGTTAAAAAAATACTGTGGAAGAGACCAAAAGGATGGATGCCAGATACTTACTTGTCCATATAAGGACATAAGGGCTAGGGTGATTTGGGATGTTGGAAACATAAAACAATAACAAAAACATCATCTGCTATTGCCATCAATTCAAAACAAAAGGCAGCTTTCACTCCATAAGGTCAGAAGAACATATTAAGCAGAAAATACTCTTTTTTTTAAAGAGAAACTTTAGCTGTGTGGAACATTCACCACTTTTATTCTAATTATTTTATTCTAATTATTTTCATTTTCTATTCATCTAACTAAATTTAGATTTCCAACCAGTGTTTGGATGCTGCTGAGGGTTCTAAACGAATGAGCTCTTCCTTCCAGCAGCAAACCAAATATAAAGCCACCAGGGTAGTCCATCTTACCTGGGCAGGAAGTCACCAGATGGATGCCTTGGCCAAGGCCTATCCCTGCTTATGTGGCCATAAAACCAAAAGTGATTTTGGGTCCTGTTGCTTTCTATGTCTACCTAACCTTAACCCTAACTACTAGCCTCTAAGCCTAGCCATAACCCTCTAGGCCTAAAACCTGTTGTGACTGGGAGTTCTATTGCCCAGTTGCTGTGGCTTCTGTGGTAGCATCTCAAGGACACTGAGAGATTTGGGGACGTTGTGCATTGTAGAGTCTTGTCAGAGCAGGTCAGGGTGGGGGTGAGTTCTGAGGCCTTAGGGGCAAACATGCCAAGCCTCTGGGTTTTTCTCTTTAGAGAAGGTGCAGATAAACATTTACTGTTATAGGTATGGACATTGCAGGCCCTAAGAAGAGAATGCTTGCTCGCTGGAGAGTGAGGCAAGCCCACTCGATTACAGAACACACTAGAACTGCTGGGAAATGGGGGCCAGTAAAACACAGCTTCTGTCTTCTTGCCCAGCTGCTCCCACCCAGCCTCACTTGGCTTTAAACAATTTAGCCTGTTTGGCTGAAAACCTAATGTAAAAAGAATAAGAGAAACCTTTAGGGAATGAAAAGAAGTCTCAAATTTTAGGTATGAACTGAGAAATTTGATTTCCTTGTGAGGTGCCTGGGTCCCTCCTATGAGCTGATGCACCTTGGGTGTCAACTCACTCCTTGCTCATTAAAATTGCTCTTCTTTGATGGTGGCCAGGGAGGTGCTCACATGGGATGTGGCAGAGCTTCTCCTTGGCTTAAGGAGAATTCACTTCCAGTCAGGAGATGTGAATTGAGAGCTGGTCACCGCCGAGGCTAACACTGGGCTGGGCAGGTCAGGCTTACATGGAAGGATTCCAGCTTTCAAATTCTGCTGTTTGCTTGGTGAAGAGGAACTAAGGAATGCTGCTGTTTAAGTCAGATGTACATTTCCTGAAATTTACTTAAGTACAAATTATCTTCTTTTCAATCCCTCCCTATTTTCCTTCTCCTTCCCCTCCCCCACCAATTTTCTTTCTACTTTTTCTCGCTTCTCACTTTTCTTTCTTTTTGCCAACAATCCTCCCTCCCCAACCCTGTGAAGTTTTGCTGTCATGTAATATACTTTTTATACATATTTGAAACTAAATTTATGCTTCTCAGAAGTTCTTTCTGGAAAATAATTTGGGAGATAAAGCTGTAATCCACTTCCATATACAGATTAAAATACAGAACAGGAAAAAAAAAACAGCCATTTTAAAGTCTGCTTATCAGTCTGCATAAAGACCAATTCAGGTTGCTCTGAATTTGCTCACCTGAATTCAGGGTGCATAAGTGGCTAGATTAGGAGTTTAAAATGCGTAATTTCAGATCTGGTTCTAAAAGGCCAGGGCCAAATTATTTATCCTATCTAAACTTCAGTTTCCTCAGCTGTAAAATGAGGACAGAATTTCACAGTTGTTTATTTTGATAAATCCAGATCATAGTTGTTTAAGTTCTTGCCTGTTTTAGTCAGTTCAGGCTGTTATAACAAATTACTGTAGAGCAGGTGGCTTTTAAACAATAAAAATGTATTTCTCACAGTTCTGGAGTGGAGTGGAAAGTGTAAGATCAAGGTAAGGACCCACTCGGTGGTTCATAGACGGTCATCTCTTCATTGTGTCCTCATATGACAGAAACAAAGGACTAGCTAGCTCTCTGGCCTCTCCAGGTACGGCACTAATCCCGTTCATGAGGATTCCACTTTCCTAACTAAATTACTGCCCAAAGGCTCCACCTTCTAATACCATCATGTTGGGATTAGGGTTTAACATCTGAATTCCAGGAGCACAAACATTCAGTTCATAGCACTGGCAATCTTATAACTTTAAATGTTCCCCTGAATCCATTCATCTGTAAACATAAGGAATCCAGGAATTTTAAGCTCAGAAATGGGTGTTTATTAAATGGTTTCATAATCTCACACCATTACATACAGTGATCTCAGGGGTGCTTTGTTAATTCAGTAAATATTTGGAAGTGCTTACTATGTGCTAGATTTCCTACTGGGTTTATGTGATTTACAGATTCATAAAGCAGTTTTTCTCTGCTATCTTTTCACCCATTGCAAAAACGGAAAGTGGAAAGTGCTAAAACTGATGTGTGAAAAAAGTGAAACAGTGGTAATGTCAGGCTAAGCTTCATAGAACAATGGGACATTTTTGTTGGGTATTAAAGGATGTTGGATACTGAATATTTGTAGGTAAGTTTTTTTATATGAATATATTATTTAATTGCCCTTTTCTAATATCAAGCCTTTGATTTGGTATATAATATTGATGTCAAAGAAAGTTAAGTTTTTCAAGAATTTTACTGGGTATGATAGAATCTCAACTAGTGACCTAACTGCCAGGCACCTTTTTATTATGTAATGCTTTTATCTTCAGGTAGAGGAAATTAACATCCTCACACACATTGCACCTTCTCATAGATAAGGAAGAAACACAGTAAATACCAACAATTTAGTCAGCCAGTCCCTTGACACACCATCCTAGAGTAAATATGTCTGTCGTCATTGCAGCATCATTACTATTAATTATTAACTTTGCTATTTATGATTAATGGTAATGTGTTATTATGATGCTTTTATTTCTACTTTTTACTTTTTTCTGAATCTTTTCATGTGTCATTTTATCTCTAAAGAGTCAGATTTAGGGTCTCAGCTTGGCTCCTGCATAACCTTGGACATTTAGCCTCTTTGGGGCTCAGTGAAAAGTGGGGATTCAAATATCCACTTCATTAGAATGCTAAAAGGATCTGGTGAGGCAGTGTTTGTAGATCACTTAGCACAGTGCTTGGCCAAAGTGTAATAGCTGAAAAAATGGAGTCACAGAGAAGTTCACCAATGATCTTGGGTCACGTGGAGCTACTATCAGAACTTGGATCAAAGCTGCTGCTTTTGGCTCCTAGTCCTACTTTTTTTTTAATAGGATACATTTGATCTTTGAATTATTTCGCTAGATAAATTAGAGATTAGATAAGTGTAGCTATTTCTGGCACTGTGCATTTTTACAGATATGCCTACACTTTTTTGATTCTCCTGCCTCAAGAAGTGGGGCTTATTAATTAATCTTTCCTTAAGTAGGGGCTGGACTTAATGACAGTTCTAATGAATAGATTAATAAAGAAGTGGTGGATATCACTCCTGAAATTTGATTTTGAAAGGATCGTTGCCTCCATCATGGTGGCTCTCTTGCTGTCTCCTGGATCCCTCACACGGGAGGAGGACAGCTCCACTATCATGAGGTTACTCAGGCAGCCTGCGAAGAGACCTGTGAGGTAAGGAACTAAGCTTGCCAGCAACTCTGCTAGTGAGCCAGGAAGCGCATCCTCCTCAGTCAAACCTTGAGTTGACTGTTGTACTGGCTGACAACCTGACTGCTGTGAGAACCCTGAGCCTGAACTACCCAGCTAAGCTGCCCCCATATTCCTGATACACAAAAATCCTGAGATGATATGTGTTGTATTTTGCTGGTAAATTGTGAGGTAAGTTGTTATGCAGATGTGGACAACTAATGTAGGGTCTAATCTATAGAATGGAATTTGAAGTCTTTTGATTTTTGAATATACTGTATGTTGTAACATGCCTCAGTTGAGCATCCCTGCACTGGTCACTGAGACAGAACCTCAGGTGCATGTATTCAAGTGGTTTTTAGGATTAAGCTTTCAAAAGACCCTGTTCAACTTTGGGGCAAGCCAGGCAGGATTTCTCTATACCTGCCATTAAAATCTCCATTTCCAAACCTTTGATAATTCACTTCCTAAGCAAAAACTTTTAGAATCATAACAGTCTAATTATAGGCATAGGAAGAGAATTTGGGCTTGCCTGACCTGGAGCCTGCCTTCAGCAGGTAAGATATTACCCCGATGGGGCTCTGAAGTGACTCACCAAAGCTGCTACATCTGTTCATTGGCCGTGCTGTGTAGTTTTTCATGTTAGTCTGGGTTAATTGATTACAAGCAACAAAAACTGATTCCAATTCTAACACCAACAGTAATTGCTGGGATGACATTAGGAGTTCGAAATTATCTGAAAATCTAGAGAAGTAGGTTGCTGTAGAGGCTGAGAGTGGTAGGATAGTCTCTTCTGCGGGAATGAATTGCAGCCAATTCTTTTTCCCTCCTCTCCTTACTCAAGACTCAGGTTCCCAGGAGAGACCTCAGCTGTTAGAGCTAGGTGCCCTTCTGTCCTAGATAGTGAAGCTCATGGCTTTTTGATTTACCTTCCTACAAAGCCTAAAAATAGTGGAGAAGGAATTCACCAAGGAAATCAAATTTTTGGAAAGAAAGAATGGATGCTTCACAACCAAAAAGGTGACAGAGGCCAACTATACATGCTTTTCTGTTTTTCTGAAAATTTTTATATTCTTTATTTCTTGTAAATATTCACCACTGTTCCTCCCAACAGGAGAACAGCATGTGGATTTCTGTTCACAACTTGTTGATGTACCGTGGCCTTCCTATAACAAGATTGCAACATTTCCTAGGGCTTCCAGAAGAAAATAACTCAGGCTGGGTGATTTAAGACAGCAAACGTTTATTCTCTCACAGTTCTGGAGGCTTGAAGTCTGAAATTAAGGTGCTGGTAATATTGCGCTCCCTCTTAAGGCTCTAGGGGAGAATGTGCCTTGACTCTTCCAGCTTTTGGTGGCCTCTTGCATTCCTTGGCTGTGGTAACATTTCTCCAGTCTCTGTCTTTTCATGGCCTGTGTGTCTGTGTTATAATCTCTCCTTTGAAGGACACTAGTCGTATTGATTGAGGGTCCACCCTAATGACCTCATCAAACTTGATTACTTCCATACATCATTTCCACATAATATCCACACTTACACATACCAGGCGTTAGAGCTTCAACATATCTTTTCAGGAGACAGTTCAGTTCACAACACCAGGTGACCCATGTCCTCATTCCACAGCACAGAGGGTGGGCACATGCTTCTGGATTTTCACAATCATAAAGGGTCTTTATTTGTGCTTTGGTTGCCCTGGACAGCTCCCACAGCATTATTCTTAGCTTTGTGAGAAAACACTTGAGGGTCCACTGGTTTTGATTGACTTGGCACACTAACTACTCACTTGCTCTTAGAAAGCTGCCTGTGTTTAGGCTGGATGGAATAGCATGTGAGAATGACACAGACTTTAAACACATAATTGAATGAGAAGTTTTTCATTACCAGGATACATTGATGCCAGTTACAAAGGAAGAAAGTGGATATCATGCTTTTGGAGAAAAGATATTCTGGCATGAGCACGCTTTTCAACAGATGATTCTGGAATATCAGGCCTGTTTTGAAAGTGTTTGTTTTGGTTTTCAAAGTTTAAAATACTATGGTAGAAAATTTGAAGTTAAGAAGGAAAATGAACCTAGAAATAATACTATTACTACTAAAAAAAACTATTCGGTATGCTCTATTTTCTGTATTGATTGATTAAAGTCATTGATTGGTTGTTATATTGATTTTCTGTTATAAAACAACCTGGAAGATGGCGTTGAATTCAAAGGAAGCAATTGTTCAAAGTTAGCAATCTTGGTGAGAGTGTGAAATCTTGGCTTGCATTAGTATTTCCTACCCCTAATTTTTTGGCACCTAGATCATCAAACATGAAACTTACTATTGATAAAGCAACTGGTTTTTCTAAAAACGGCGTATCTCACGAGTCCCTTATGAGGACAACATGGAGGTTGGTGAAGGCTGAAGTCTGGGACAGAGCTTTCTTGGCCTCTACAGGTGGTGCACCTGACATCACCATCCTCTCCATCACACTGGGGCGGTAGGCCTCCATTCCCTGCAGGAAGGGAGCACGGATCTCCACTCCCTGCAGGAAGGGAGCAGTGCCCCTCCTGTTTAATCGAAGCCTGGACAAGGGCCTCAATAACTTCTGGGGTCTATTGCCTGCTGCTTTATGTTTCGTATCTTCCACCCTATCTATGCTTCTCCATCTTCTAGGGGGAGCAACTGTCTAATAGGGTGGCTGTGACAGATGCTGTGGGAATTCTAAGTTTGGGATAATGAGCTGTCATATGTCATTTCACTTAAACACAATAATACAAATATTTTGATCAAACATTTTCTCCAGCTGTTGAGGGAAAGCAATAAAAGCATCAGGGAATGTCAGTGAATTCACTGTTGCTTTATCCTTTAAAAGCTGTTGTCTGTTAACTCTTTCTGTCTCTCTACCTGTCCTCCCTTCCAGTTCATTTTCCAAGCCCCTCTGATTTCCCATTGCATGTCCAGGGCCATAAATAAAGAGACCGAATTCAGGGCTGTGAAGGGGGTGAAATTGACCACAGCTTTTATTAAATGTCCCTTCTACTGGCTTCAGAGCAGCTGCAGCTGCTACCACCTTCTTAAAGCTGCTTGGCCTTGCCACTGCAGCTAATCCCCAGGGTCCCACTGCCTCTACCCCTCTCCCTAGGTACAATTCTTGAGCCTAAGGACTCTGGGCTCACATTTTAGGCACCCATCTTTTGAGAGCACCTGGTACTAAGTTCTTCTTCCTGGTGGAATCTGATTTGATGATGGAATCTCCATTGTAGATTTATCTGTCTTAATCTGTTCTCCATGGATCTGACCTGACTCCTGGAAACCCCTCCCTTCTTTCTGTGTAGGGGGAGAAGGAAGTGGCCTCACAGTAAGTATCTCAGAAGTGAAAGGACGTCATGGATCAATCAATGGTCTGGAGGGATCGTGGAGCATAAGCTCCTAGCTGAATTTAAGTAATTCTGTTTGCTAGTGGGAAGGAAGTACAAGTATGTGACCATTTGGAATAAATCCTTCAAGCTGAAAACTCCTAAAGTGATGGCTTATACCCAGCTTTTTTTAAAACTATTGGTCTCAATTTTAAGAGCCACCTCTGATTCAGCAGCGCTACACGGTCAGAAATTTCTCCAGTGGGCCTGTCTGTTAGAGGTGGGAACAGGTCAGGTTCCTAACACATTTTAAGTCAGCCACTTCCTTTCCTCGCCCATCCCCTCTGATTTCAGGGGAAAGGAATGGGCTTACCTGCTTCCTGTTCTGGGAAGCCTGACCTATTAGTGCTCTTTTTCTCTCTAGTCTTCCAAACCCCTGCTGTGACTGGGGCCATCTCCTCCACTTAAAGCCATACTCAGATGCCCCAGTCCATAAACAAACCCACACACGGAATTCCTCCCTGACTTGGATGTTCTCTAGTTACTGCCTATCTTTTGCCCTCCCTTCTCTTTCTGCAGCCAAACTTTCGGGAGTGGGGAGCATGAAAAGGTCTTCTTCCCCCTCCAGCTTTCTTCACTGCACCACCCAGCTGCAGTGCATGTTCCCTGAGGCTGCCCAGGGAGGCATCTATAGCCTCTGTGCTGTTTGCCTGAGGCCATCTCCTCCCTACCACTCCTTGCTGGTTCTCTGGGTCTCTGATATTTTCTCCTCACAGGGTTTTGCCTTGTCTTCTCCTCAGCTCATCCTTTAAGTGTTGGCCTCCCCCCAAAGTGCCCTCTTGTCATTCTGTACCCTCCCCCTGGCCAATTTAGCCCACTATGATGGCAATCGACTGCCCTTGTGATTTCATCTCCCATGTCCAGGCAGACTTGGCTTTAGAAATTCCATTCCTGGATCTACCTCTCTCCAGGCATCTACCAGGAGCCTCTGCATCTTACAACTAAGATGGGGCAAACACAGTACCCCTATCATCAGAGACCCTAACAGTCAGTACAACCTTCTCTCTCTTCTCACCCAAATCCTTTCATCCTTCTCTACCAAAGTCTCCTCGACCCATTCATTTCCATTTCTACAACCCTTCCTTGAATTTTCAGCCCTAGTAGCTCCACCTAATTTCATCCCTCTTAACCCATTCTCCCTGTTTCCACAAATATTTCCAGAATGTGTGCTCAATCATTCCCAGTGTCTTGTGTACAAATTTCCCAGCTTCCACTAGGCTCTTAAGAGCAGTGTTCTCAAAGTGTGTGCCATAGACAGCATTACCTGGAGATTACAGAAATGCAGATTCTCACCCCACCCCAGCCTATAGAATTGGAAACTCTGAGGGCAGGGTCCAGCAATTTGCATTTAACAAGCCCTCCAGGTGATTGGAGGCACTGGCGAAGTTTGAGGACCAGTGCTCTGAAGCCATTCTGGATCCTGATGCTTCACCAAACACGCCTTGCTGCTTCTTGCCAGCTCCCTGCAGGTTCTCTCCCCAGGCTCCTCTTCATCTTTCTGGACAAAGCTTTTCCTTAGGAGGCTTCTCTGGCCTTCTTTCTTCCCCACTTGAGTGCCATCTTTTGAGTCTAGGACTCTTTTGAGCTGACGTGCTTTTTAGTGTCTTTGTGACACGTGGGTTTTAGTGCTCTCTTGGGCAGGACTGCCTGTTAGGCTCGCCATCTTCACAGAGCCTTCATGGTGCCTGGGACCCAGCAGTATCAGTCAAGTTGGTACTATGAATAGGTTTATACTTATTCATGAATTTGTCAACCAGTTATTGAGTCCTAAGGCGTGTGACTGACAAAGTCCAGGGAATAATTCCTGGTTCTAATTATCCAAGCTAACTTTGAAAGATTTTGAGCTAAAGAGGTAAAAACAAATCGTTTATCAACAAAAGTGGTTATTTGAAGAGTAGTACAAGTGTAGTAGTAACGTTATAAAACTACTGTGACTCCATCCTAGAATTTCTTGCAAATCTGAGATGCCTCTTGGACAGGGGTCTTCCTTGTCTCCTACTTCTCCTTTATTCCTTTCAGTTTTCCTTAACAGGATAATGTAGAACTGAAGTAAATTTTGGTGGTGTTTTTCTGCACTGAAGAAGGGCCCTATGTCTGGCTTAGTCCTGAGTTTGGGAGTGTGACCCTTTAATGATTTTTTTTTTTTTTTTAAACCTCTTGAGGGCCACTGGTTTTGGATAGGAAAACAGATGTTCTTTGGGAACAGAGATTTGTCTTACTCCTAAGAGTAAGAGCCTTCTCTTACTCCTAAGATTCACATTATTGTGTGTGTTTTTTCTTCATAGATTCCTTACATTAGCACTTAATTACTCTTCATGACAGTATTAAATTTCATGGGTGATTTACAGTTTTAATAAAGACTTGTATGATGTATTATAGTTGGCATTGAGGTTTACAAACTTCTTAAAAGCCATGAGTACTAGAAAATGCTTACTCTGTCCCTGTCCAGCACAACCACAAAATGGGTGAAACCCCAAATTCAAGTATAGTAGGGATGCCTGTACTGCCCAGACCTTTTTTTTTTTTTTTTTTTTTTATGACTGTGGTAATATATGTGTGGGGCAGTGCTGGTAGGTACATATGTGTTCTTAGTGGATCCCATCCGTTTTTAAAATATGAGCCCAAATGGTTTCCTATGCTCTGGGTTAAGTGTGACATATGGTCCTGAGATACATTAGCATGGAAGAAACTGGTGACAGGTATAAGGGTCCTGTCCATCTTCATAGGGGTTCTGGGGCCAAGGTCTGGCAGCTTTTGGCTGGAGCAGACAACATTTGCCTGCTCTTCTACAGATGGCGTCAGGCTTTAGTGGTCCACTGACATGTGCCTGCCCAGGGTCTCTCCCAGGTGGTAAAGAAGCCCCACTCTAACTTACTCATGATCCATCCTCCAGCATTTTCAGTGCACCCCACGCCTTTGCTGGTAAAGCGTTGACTTCCGCTCCTGAGTTGGAATCCTGAGAACACACAACAGGCTTTGCACTCCTGTCCTGGTCCATTTTCTAAACTACCCGTCCATGCATCTGCTTGCTGCCCCAGCCCATGTAGTTGCAGCTGTTGCTAAAATGAATATTACTTCAATGAAATGTTACTTTGTTATTTTACACTGGGGGTAGCTGCTCACTTTGGTGTTTCCCAGATGACTTTATTGTCTTGCATTTCTAGAAAAATCGTGTGCCCTCCCAGCTCTGCCTTCTCCAGAGTGGCCTCTAGATAATCCTCTGGGGCCCTCAGCCCCCGGCAGATAATCTCTTTGGGGTTATCAGTTAATTACCAGTGAATGTGTGAAGTATTCCTGAGAAGGCTTTTGAAGTGATTTCCTAGAGCTGCTGCCTGGGTTTGAGCGCCAGCCCCTGTTTCCCAGGCTGAGGGTTTCGAAGCCCAGCTTGGTTCCCTCAAGTGCTGGTACTCTTGCTAAATTGTTTGCCTTTCTAATGAAGTGAACTGTTTGTTTGATTCCAAGGAGGAAGGTATTTAACACAGCACTAAAGTAAACCTTGGACATTCAAAAAGCCAGGCAGATCTGCTTTGTGAAGGAAGGAAAACAGTTTGGCCTCCTCACCTCTGGGAAGAGTTGTTAAGGAACTGTTTAAATAAAAAAGCCTGAGCCCAGTGAGTGGATATTGCCGGGCCAGTCAGGGGCTTTTGTGCTAGTGGGTGGGCCTGGGAATTCCTCTGTATGGCCACAGGGGAGGAGAGCTTGCTCAGGTCTTGCAGTTAGTAAATTGTGATTTTATTTATGTGTGGAGGGACTTCTGCTTCATTCAGTCTTTATTAAAACAAGCAGTTAGCCCTCAAATGGTGGCGCATGGCAGGGCAATTTTGTTAGCAAATGCGAAAGCAAGCAAGGGCTATCAGAGTGGGGTCAGCTTCTGAACCTCCCTGGCCAAGCCTCACTGCAGACCTGCCTATCTGGGAGAAGTGTTGGAGGTGCTGGGGTGACTGGACCGGACCAGTGGATGTACAGCTGAGGTGGAGGAAAGGCCAGCCCTGTGCCTGCCTCAGGACCTCAGGGTGAAGTTGCATTGTGAATAACTGGATGGTGATAACTGGGTAGATGGATGACAGTACAGTGATTCTTAGCTACTTGTAACTTTGGTTATTGGGAAGGGTGAAATAGTGGAATACCTGTGAACAAAAGGCAGTCCACGTAATTTGTGGAACCTAGTGCAAAAAGAAAATTCAGAGCTCTTGCTTAAAAAATCATTAAGAATTTCAAATGGCCACAGCAGAGTATTAAAACAAACAGGGTTTTCTGAATTGGGGGCCCTAGTAGCATGGCCAAGAAGCTTGTCTTCTAGGGTTCTATAGGCAGGCTGATATGGACCTGAGGTCAAGCTTTGTCACTTCCTACGTGAATGTCTAACTTTTTGTTTTCTTTGATCCCTGTTTTCTCATTTGTGAAATAGGGATAGTAATAACCTATTTCATTGAGCTTTCACTTAGTTTTTATTTGGTGTAAATAAAATATGAATGTTTAGGGTAATCCTTGCCACATATTGAATGCTCAATAAGTGATAGCTATTTATTATTTGCACGTATCTGTGGCTGTAATTTTTTCCCTCCCCTGAAGGTTGAACTGACAACAGTGTAATGGCTAATCTGGAATTCAGAGGACAGAATTTTGCACAGAATTTTACTTAGAAACAAGGGTATGGAGAACCTACAGGGGCCTATCAATCAACTGAAGGGTTGAATGCGAGGGAAAAACACGGACTGAGCTGTCAGATTATGAAGGAAGCTGAAGATACTCAGGTAAAGATGTTGACTGTTGTCGATGTAAGGAACATTAAACCTGTAGAGAATTTTTATGAATTTATTTGAGCCAAAGTGACAACATATAATGGGGTGCAAATCTCAGAATGCTTCAGAGAATGGCAGTTTTACAGCTTATTTTATGCATTAAGAATCAAAGAGAAGACATAAGGAAGGTACATGAAATCTGTTGGTGGTAGATTAAGAAGGTGAGAGAAAGCGCATTGAGGAAATCTCTAGAATGGATAAAAGGCAAATGGAGAATCACACTCTTACTTTGGTGAGTAAAGGGTTTGTTAATAATTAATGTTTACAGTACCTAGAGATGGTATGTATGGAACAAGATAACAATGAGGGGTGATGTGGTCTTGTGTTTTAGTGCTGGTGGTTGTGCCTTTGAGAGTAGGAAAAAAAATTATTCTTTTACATTTCAAGGATTGGTTTATCCTGGATGCATAAGACCATTGGACAGAGATCACCCAAGTTAAAGACTGACATTTGCTAAGGAAGCTATATAATCCTGAGACGTGAGTACTGGCCATGACCTGTCCAGTTAGAAATTTATATTGTAGTCATTATTGACATTGTTTTTCTGTAAATCTACAAAAATGTTTAAAATGAAAAGCATTTTCAGCTGCATGGGTGATGGAAGCAGACGATTGCTGTGAGAAGGGACACGCAATGGTTATTGCCTTATAAGGGCTGCAACATGCATCATTCAGTGTGCTAAGTATTTGGCCATCTGACTGCAGAGAAGGTGTAACTGATTAGGAAGGGTAAATATTCTAAGGTTTCATGCTGAAAGAGTTATAAATTTTGTGCAAATACTACATTTTGTCTTGAAGATTACTAATAGATTACCATCAGTTTTATCTTTGGTGTGGTATCAGTTTTAAACCCATACTTTGCTTTAAATACACCAAGGTCTCATATTATCACTCTTTGAGTCTTCATTAACACAAACAGCAAAGTGTGAGAAGCAGCCTTGCTCCCCAGAAAATGTGTTTGGATTCATTCTCCAACAAGTGGAAGCTCATTGACAGAGTGTAGGATAGGGTCATTTCTGTAGAATGTGTCGTGTCACCAGGGAAGATATGCATCCAGATATTGAGGATACCTGGTATGCAGTCACTAGTCTGTGGGTGGACCCAGACAGACTAGGTATAGCTACGGACTCCAGAAGTAGACTATGTTCTCTGTCCTCAGAGGCCTGTGGGAGCCAAGAGAAATCGTTGAGTTTAGACACCTACCAAGTATATACTTTGTAGAGACTGAGTCCCATGCAGTTGGTCACTTTGGGGAGAGGGAGCAGAGGACCCAGATGGTGATCACATTGAGATCAGGTAGAGCCTGGGCCTTTTAGACAAGCTGAAGAGCTACTGAGTACTGGTGGAAGGTCTTGGGAAAAACCAGCCATTTAGGTCACCCTCTCAGGCAGCTTATTTATCAAGGATCACAGCAGAAGTTGTAGGTAGGATGGAAGCAGACAGGATATAGGCAATCTAGGTGGCAGTATGGGAGCGGGCAGGAGAGCTTACACTTCAGGGGAGCACAGGTAGCAGACCCAAAGCCCTGCACAGTAAAGGGGCTAGTCTAGGGGCTGTTGGCCTCTCCAGGAACAAGTGTTCCCAACAGTACCCAGAATAATAGACAGGTTTGTTGACACCCTGGAATCTATCATTTGTCCCAGTCCTGAAGGAAAATGCTGGCAATTTGAATTCTTCTTGGATATTTCTGAGCAATTTAGCTTATCTGGGCTGTAAGAAACATGGACAAGAAGAGGGAACTAGTGGTCTCTATCCTCTGCAGGCAGAGTGGGTTGTTGTGCCAGAAGCTTGGGGACCCAGAGCGAGGTGCCTCTTGTCTGCAGTATAGTTCAGACATCCAAGGGCATTATGGTGAGAGCAGGTGCTCTAAGGCAGGGGTCACTAATTGCTGATCCGCGACTGGTCTGTGGCCTGTTAGAAGGTGAGCTGTGGGCCAGTGAACAAAACACTGTCTGTATCTGCAGCTGTTCCCCAGAGCTAGCATCATCACCTCAACTCCACCTCAGATTATCAGGTTATTAGATTCTCATAGGAGAATTGGTCCCTGGTGCCAAAAAGCTTGGGGACCGCTGCTCTAAGGAAGACAGCATAAGAGATAATCTGAATTTACTCAGCATTGCAAAAGGAATTAGGCTAAGTCAGATGGGATAGTGGCAAAGGGAAGGATAGCCAATAAGAGATGAAGTCACCATTGTGAACTTTGAGGAGTGGAACTTAGGGTAGTTCTGGACCAATATATGGTAGCTGTGGGAATTTTTAACTGTACACCAAGAGGAACACACATGGGACAGCAGCAGGAGTGGACGACAAGCTTGAGAAGGAATTCCCTTCTGTCACTCTTGCAGCTTGGGGACTGTGCATGGACGGCAAGGGATGAAGGTGGTCAGGTAAGTCAGATGACCCTTGATCATCAGAGGGCTGATGACAGTGAGCACAGCCAGATGGGCCTGTATTTCAGTATGGGTGGAGAGAGTAGAGTAGTCAGTTGGGTGTTATGACAAACTTAAGTTTTCATTTTTTCCCTTTGAATTTCATCCTTTCTGAGTCATGCTATCAGTATAATAATTTGATACACTCAGCTTTATTAATGGACCAGAAGACGGCTCTAGCAATAAGAGTTTCCTCACTTTGGTCATCTCATCATTAATTGTGGGGATACCATAGGTGCACATATGCGGCTGGTCATTAGAGCACTGTTCTTAAATTGAAATTTTGTTTTCCTCAAATGGTGCCATTTAATAGTCACATAGCCTATGTCTTTGAGGACGTGTGTAAAGTGTGTGTCTCGTGGCTAATGTAGGATTGCAGAGAAAAAAGAAATATAAAAAGAATGGGGAATGTTTAGGTACTTGAATTCTCATGATATGAGAAATGCAGATTCTCTCCTTTCTCTCTAATTTTCTTGCTCATCATCCTTGCAAGGGAATAGCTTAGTGTGCTTTATTATTATTTGACAATCATGGTGAAAGACATATTTAAAATAAACTCTGCTTAAAAGCTTTGTGCGTTCCTGCTCCGTGATGCTTCATAGACAGTGAGAATTTAAGAGCTTAAGGGACAGGAATGGGGAGACTTTCAATGCTCCCAATATGCCATAAGCATGCTGGAATTTCAGTGGATTCCAAAGGCATAAAAATAGCATTAAGAACAGAACAGGGCCTTTTATGTTATTGACCAAAAACAGAGGAGTGGAAGTGAAGGGGCTTCTGTCATTTCTGTCATAAGCTTTTAAACTTTTGACCTCCAACCTTTTGTGTCAAAGAGCTTTTTCCATATGGATCTTAGCAGCCTGCTTGAGTATCCTGAATTCACTGGAGCATCAACATTGCCTTAGTGGGAAAAACATTCAGTGTCTTGGAAAAGGCACTGAGTGCCCTCCATTGTCTGCCATGTTTTGGGAGTGTCAGGTGGGATTGGTGGTGACTTTGCATACTTACATGAAGTTGCTCACCACCAGCAGGAAGCAGGCAGCCTTGCAGGGCTAGAATATGAACTTCAGAGGGACGATTTGGCTCAGGGTATGCAAGCATCTGCTGGGAGCTGCTTCTGTGCTTGCTCTGAACATGGTAGCACCTGGAAGCCTGCACAGGAAGAATTCTGGAGAGAAGGTAGGGCCTGCCTTTGGGGTTCTCTGGTTCTAACTGTTGTTGGAGGCCCATTAGGTAGGTGGAAGTCCTTTTAGTGCCTAGGAGGGAGGCTAGCCTGGTCCACTGCTGCCATTGAGTGATCTGTTCTTTTTCTTGTCATTCCTCCCTCCTTTACCTTTTCTATATGAAACATTGATGAGTTCCAACTGGGTGTACAGATAAAGCAAGACTTTTCTGCCCTCATGCCCCAGGTAGTATGGAAGGGAAAGAAGACAATTCTGATCTGACTACATGCCAGGACAGGGGTTTTCACCATATTGCCTGGCATAATAGTGGGACATGGTAAGCACTTGTCTTTCATGTGTGTTTATTTGCTTACAGCTCAATACAGATGTTACTCATTTTATGATGAGGTATAAACCCATCATAAGTTGAAAATATCGTTAGTCGAAAATGCATTTAATACATTTAACCTACCAAACATTGTAGCTTAGCTTAGGCAGTTTCTATTGAATGTGTATCGCTTTTGCACCATTGTATAATCATAAGTTGAACAATAGTAAGTCAAGTTGAGGACCATCTGTATTTAGTAAATGGGCTTGTGTGAGGGAAAGTGCCTGAATAGGAACACAGGGCCCTCAGAGAACTTAGAGTCTTGTGAGAGAAGAAATAGTGAGGACATGGTGTGGGTGCATATGAGTTCCACGCGTTGTCCCTGGTGGTCCCACGTAACCTGAATGATGGAGAAGAGAGGAAGGAGCAAGTATTCCCCAGGGCCTCAGGGAACTAGACCCATGTGGTGACATTTGCAAGACCCTTGAAGACAGAGTCACCCTTAGCTAAGAGGGACTTGTTTTTACTGAGGGGACAAGATAAATTGTAACAATGAATGGCTGCCTAAGGCAGCACTGTTCAGACAGAGGAATCCTGGGTGAAGCTAAGTGTTAGGTGCCATGGTAAAATGGCGTGGATTAGAAAGGCCGTGCTGGGCCACTGCAGGTTTTGGGAGCTGGGAGGGACATGGCTCCATGTAGGTGTTAGGGTTGTAAGTCTGGAGAAATAGTTTACTTAAAAGCCTGTACTCTGACAGTGTCATGGTGATTTTGAAGTGAAAAAGACACCAGCTCTGGCACCCTCTTCCTATATTTCCTTGGACAAAACCTTAACCAGCTCACTTGTCCTGAAGAATGGTCATACTTTTAGTACTTGCCCCCAGGATGGTAAGAAAATATAAATAAGTTTTAAAAAGGTTAGTACAGTTCCTGACATGTATTAAAATATTCAATGCATTGTACAGTAGTCCTTCCTTCTCTGAGGTTTCACTTTCCACGGTTTAGTTACCCATGGTTACAAAATATTAAATGGAAAATTCCTGAAATAAACAATGGTAAGTT
The DNA here is from genome assembly GCA_003508835.1 of Eonycteris spelaea. NCBI lineage: Eukaryota > Metazoa > Chordata > Mammalia > Chiroptera > Pteropodidae > Eonycteris > Eonycteris spelaea. The sequence continues at coordinate 3,184,365 of PUFA01000147.1, read as the reverse complement.
TTAAGTTACATGCTCTTCTAAGTAGTGTGATGAAATCTCAGGTTGTCAGGCTCATTCAAACTGCAGGATATGAGGAAGTGAACCATTCCTTTGTTCTGTGTATCCATGCTGTACATAATAATAAAGTAAAATGTTTTGAGAGAGAGACCACATTTACATAGCATTTATTATAATGTTATAATTGTCCTATTATTAGTTGTTGTTAATCTCTTACTATTAGTAACTTAATAAATTAAACATTATCATTGGTTTGTATGTATAGGAAAAAACAGTATACTGTGTGTACAGGGTTTGGTATTGGGTTTCAGGTATCCACTGGGAGTCTTGGAATGTATCCCAGAGGATAAGGGGAACTACTATACTTATACTCATGATTTTGAAAAGAAATTATTTTTCATTACTATTAATGGGGTAAACCTTGGAAAACCTTTAGTTGATGATTGACAGGAACTAGAAATGGGTTGCATGGTAGAGATGGAAGGGGAGAAAGTCAGTAACCTTCAGCATCTCCTGTGCTGGTTTAAAGTAGAATGAATATGGGCCTCATTCGTTTCTTATTGGCTACAAAGATGTGCCAACCAGTGCACTCTTAAGGTCACTGCTAGTTTTCCAGTGCCTTCAATGTATTTTCCTGGGTGGACTTGGATGAGTAGCTTTCTGATTATAGGCAGTATTCTCTGCTGAGGAACTCTGAGGTGAATTCACCTGATGCTCTGACTCTCAGCCCAGTCAATCTCAGGCCGCCTGGGTGGGAGTGACTGGGCTGAGAGTCTCTCCCCGTGGTGGTGCCTGGAATACTACCCTGATAAAGTTTGCACTGGGAGTGCCACCTCCTGGGTGCTCTGGTAGTGGAACCAACTTGTAACACAAGGCCTTGTTTATGTGACTTTGGGTAAATCATTTATAAATCCTTGGAAATGATGATAAGGGTTATCAAGAGGATCCCATGAGGTAATGTACATGAGTTTTATAAAATGTCAAGCTTTGTATTCCTTTGGTTTCACACTTTAACTACCTGAATCTAATAATTTTGCAACATTGAAGAAGAATATTTCGAATAGGATACAACTTCTAGACCTCACCTTTGTTGATTAATGAAATGTTTTGTGTACTAACTAAACCAGACAACTTCTGAGTCCATTGTGTTTCCAAGGCTTCTGTACTTAAATCTGAGATACCAAATGCTTTTTTTCTGGAAACATTTCATCGTCTGCTTTGATTTCATCAGCTTTAGGAATCCTAATGTATATATTTTTGGAACTACGAATTTGGTTTTTGAATTGTGCTGTACAAAAATATGGTCAATCAATACAAGAATATGTTACTAGTACCAAATTATCAAATTTCAAGCTTACTTATTGTCACTGAAAATACACCATTAGCATATTTTAAAGGAAATAAACTTGTCACTTTTAAATGTAGTGATTCCTCTTATGTTTTCATGTGATTTCCCTTGGAGTGTTCTGCAGTTTAGGTATATATGGCTGTAAACCTTCTCTTATTTCTCTTTGCTGCCTTTTCCTTCTGTTGACTTTTTTTTTTCTTCTTATCCTGGCAGGAAAGCTAGAGACAACAAAAATGTCATGGATGCATATATTTGGGATCATAAGCAAGATACATTCCAGAGACTGTGGATGGAAGGATTTCATGGTCGGCCAGTAGGTAGATGTGGTCTACTTCTGCCACTGGGAATGCGATGGATGTGAGTTTTAGCTGAGAAACATGCAGAGACTTCTGGTAAAATAAGTTAGAAGGGACCAGAAGTGGAGCCATCAATTTTTTTGTTCACTATCCAGGACACATTTGATGTGGTAAAGACAGAAATTTGTTTCATCAATTCACTTGCAAAGGGCTATTTTCATTTTCTTGTGGAAATACATAATTATGTTTGTTAAGGAGCGTGGCATGGATGAAGTATGGTATGACCAGACTATATTGCTGGGTAGCATTTAAGTCTGAAATATTAATTAAATGAATTGAATATGCCTACAGGCTTGCACAGAAGAAATAATAGCAAGATGACTATTTGAGTAGTAGGGCATGCCCATGAGAATATTTATACAGTGGAGTCAGGAACGTTGGGCAGTCTCTAGTAGTAAAAAACTATTGGGTTTTAGAAATAGCATAGTTTTTGTTGTTAATTAGCTTTCTGTGTAACTTTGTATATGTTTTTCTTGAGCTATAAGGAAACTAAAACTTGAGCATGTTTTTTATTGCCATTATTTTGCTAAATTTCATAGTCAATTCAACTATTATTGTTCTTATTTTGTATTTATAAGGACATGTTCTTAATTCTTGTACCTTTTTGTTGAATAATTATAGTATGGCTACTTCTACTATAAAGATATTTTTAAGTCACATAAATTTGATATAATATTTACATGTGTAGTGTACCACTCAGAAACTTATACACATTCTAAAAAAATAATTGTGTGTGGTTTTTCTGAAGTGTAAACATTTAGAAAATTATTTTATGTGGTATACTAACACAGGGTTGTCAAACTTTTTCTGTAAAGGGCCAGATAGTAAATATGGTAGGTTTTGTGGGCCATGTGTTCTGTTGCAACTAGCCAACTCTACTAGTGTAGCATGAAAGTAGCGGAGCAACACGCGAACAAAAGACGTATCTGTGTTCCAACAAATTTATCTGCAAAAGCAACAGTAGTTTGCAGTTTCTCCTATAACATATACCCTCCAAATTAAGGTTCCTGCCCTCTGAGTTAAGGTTCCTGCATGGTTTAAAGTGACAAAATAATAGATTTTTTTCTTTATACAAAGTGTCTATAAGATTTTCTAGAACACACTAGAACTATAGTTTCTTAGTGCCTACACCACATTATGCAGGGTCTTATAAACAAAATGATCCACACAAATGACTCTGGAGTCAGTTCCAGTTCCACACAACATAACCTGGAAGACAGAAGGAAATTTCCTGATACTCCATGAGGTGGTTCATGGCGTGATTCCCCTGTGATGCCCAGCAAATCCATAGCTGGTCCTATGAATTGCCAGTCCTCACATTCTGCTCATAGAAGAAGGAGGGCCACAGACTGACTGCCTTGTTGCTGTACACACTTCTGGTCAGGTACCCCTAGAGTGCCCTCAGAGGGGCTATATCAGCTTCTATCTAGTGCCATGTTGTCTAAAGACATATTCCTTTCTGTGGGCAGGATGTCTTAGCAAAGGAGACAGTCTGGGTATTGGAGTCAGTCCACATTGTAATATCTTCCTTAGTCCAAATGAACCCTGGAAAAAGTCTTGCATGTGCCAAGGGATGACTGGAGATAGCCCCGGCCAGAAGAGGCCCAGGCTACCTCTCCACCCCCTCATTGGGAGTCGTGATAGTCTCTCTAACCCCTTCTCTCTCACTTGAGACCTCTCATTTGATAGATGCCAGATAATTATTTTGGTTTTAAAATAGTTGATGTTGCCCGCATGGGGTTTTCACAGTATTTTTCGTGATGACAGGGAAGTGAATGAATTCAGGAGGACTGGACTTTCTTACAGGCAGAGCTGACCCTAATGACAGAAAAAATAATATCTAGTTCAGTTCTAGATTAAATTCCAAAGTCAGTGTATAGACAGTTTAGTACCCGGAGAACTGTGCTAGGCAGTTTATTCTTGTCAGTTCTCCTATGCTCTTTCCTTAGCATTTTTAGGCCATTTAGGTATCCTTTGTTGAATTATTCTTTCAAGGAACTAACTTAGCTGACTTTGATCTCTCTTTTTTAATCTACAATTTTTGTATGTAAATTTCAAACCTTAAAAGATGGCTTTCCAGAATGGCTCCAAGAGATCTTGTAGCCTGAGGAACTAAAACTATTTCTTGAGAGAATGATGCAACTGAAGATAAATCTCTCAAGTGTCTTCTCTGGCTACAGGTTTTATGATCAACCAGGCTGTTTTGAAGAGACCTAAAAATCAATGACTCTCATTCCTAATGAGACCCTTAATGCACAGCATGATGACAGCTAGCATGAAATCAAATACTAATTACTGTACCCAGCACAAATATTTTTACTATGCATTTCAATTTAAACATGTGTCAAGCCAATTATGTATTTATGGCATTTAGACTATTCTGCTCAAGCCTCAAATAATAAGCACTCTTCAAATTTCAGTTTAGTATAGAGGAATTTGGTCCAATAGTCAAACCCCTTGCTAGTCTATAATAAATCATCTTTGCAACCATAAGCATGTACAGTTGACTGGTTACCACTGCTCTATAGACTCCCCCACCTGGTAGAATTTTAATTCCCTCAGTAAAATTGATTCACCAGTTCTGCACATTATTCTCCCTGTCTTCCATTTAGCCCGTTAGTTTGCTGACAGTAGAGTACACAGCACTTAGCAGCTGGTTTGTGAAACCATCAGTCAGGAAATTGTATGATAAATAGGAGGTAGCCAGGTTTAGTGGCACTTCCTTCTGCTTCAGCAGTTTTTGCCTGAGTTTGGAAAAGTCATCATGTGGTGTTTTGTCAAGGCCAGATCAGGAGATGGCTGCGGTGCGGTGACTTATTACACATACACTTGAGTTATGATATCCCACAGCTGTGCTGCTCATGTGTAAATAATAAACCATGAGGTGGATAATTATGGTGGCTGCTGGCAACATGGGCCTGTTCTTGTCATATGGGCTTTCTTGGACAGCTTCTTGGGCCTGTGATGGAATATGTGGCTGATCTTCCATATGGCTTTGACAAGCCAAGATGCAAGGGAAGCATTCAATGTTTGAAGATTGGGTTTTTTTTTTTTTTTCGGGGTTTTTTTTTTTGAGAAATGTATGAGAATGTCATGTGATGTCACATATATTAAAGGACATGCCCTTTCTGCTTTGTACTCTTTGTTTACATCGTTAAGCTATGGTCAAGCATGTCTCTAATTATAAGAGGTGTTCCATTGCATATTCTCATAAAATTGTTTAAGAGGCATGATTTCCACTGATAACTGACACAAGTTATAATTGTTTGCATAGACTTAATCAGTGCAGGAGCAGTTATTTTAAACTAAATCAAGAAGGAAACAAATAGAAACAGTAAAATATTTAAACTAAAACCAGATGTCTTTGGTCAAATCGCATCATATCCATAATTTTTTGTTCTTTATTTAAACTAATTCCAGAATGCAGAATTCATAAATCCCATGGGACATAAATAATCCCTGTGCAAACAGTGTTACAAGCTGCATTACAGACTTTCAGTCAGAATTAACTTTTAAAATCACAAAACACACTCAACAGTGAGAAACAAATATACTAATTTTCATATTTTCTTATTTTTCTTTCAAATATTTTGCAGTGCTTGGTTATTTTCTCATTTGTTATGAGAGAGAAATTGAGGGTGGGAAGGAGGTGGGGAGAGAGATGGTAAATTAAAACCCTATTTGATGTCTTAAAAATTAGAAGATGACAATACCTTTTCTAATGTACATGATAGTGTTGTAGGTTTTCCTTCAGGAAGAGAGTTTTATAATACTTGAGTACACTGATTTGATTTTATAGGATTAACTGGTTGGTCTTTATCCCATGTATACATAATCACTGCAACTTTATTATAAATATTCATATAAAAGATAATGACTGTTAGTTCCTGAATCTATGAGGCATGTATTGAATGTGGAATGAATTCACACATTTTGAGCCCTTTGTGTTTGAAAATTGTGAATTTGTACTTCATCATAATTCATAGGTGTACCCACATAGAGAAAATCAGATACAATTAACACCTATTTATCTGGTGGAGAGAATTTAATCATGGAGAACACAGCCAAGAGCCAAAAAGTAAAGAAGTAAAAATATCTTCCAACTCTGACATAGTTGTCACAACTTGCCTCAAAACAGCCATATAAAATAGTGTGTAAGAGAAGCCTTTAGGTGGGTCAGACTTTATGAATGTTTAATTTATACACAGTTCTAGAAGGTTCATTTTTCCAATTTCCAAGAGCAGAGGACATGTGTTAGGTTTGAAGTTTGCTAGAGGCAAGCATGTTTGCATCAGTAGTGACTGCTAAAAGGAAAAGAAAGGAAAGAAGAGTCATGTCTGATGGCTTCACCTGACCCCCGGCTTGAAACTGATTCATTTGGGCCTGTTTCAATTTAAAATCAGGAATCATTCACTGAGTATGTGTCAAACTTTCAAACTAGTGAAAAAGATTACTCAATTTTATATTATTTTAATAAGGAGGAATAATTTTTATCAAATGGTTAAATAAATTAGGACATTTTGACTCTGCAGGATCACTGACTTATATGGAGTGCTGAATTTCACAACAGTGCTGGATAAACTTTCAAACTCAGTGCACCAGCCATCCAGATTTCTGTTACAAAACACTCAGCTCTTACATACTTTAATATTAAGTACTAAGTGGTGCACTCAAAATGTAATTGTTTTTTGTATGGACTTTATAAAATGTATAAAGTGGGATAAAGGATCAGGTAGTCAGTATTGCCCTCACCTGTTAAATAATAGCATTATTGTCGTACAATGTTATGACAATACCAAGATACTTCTTTTCTTCTCTCTGAAGCACCCTCTCTCCCCTTTATTTTAAAACAAGCACAAATACCATGAGTAATTGACACTTTCAGTACAATAGTCTCCTTCCAGTCATGGAAGTTTTTTTAGGTTCTAATTCTTGTGAAATCGCAGCTTTGAGTACTTCCTTGGTTCTATTAATAGTTTTTCATTCATATTTTACTTTTTCCTCATAACCATACTATTAGATTCTTGAAGGACAAAGTTCAAAATAAGAGAAGTAAAATGAAATTTAAATTAAAGAAGTTTGTTGGGGGGAAAATTGCATAGATGATAGAGGCTCTGTTCATCCCTGTGGTGACCAAATCAAGGTTGTGATGGAAACAAGGAGCAAACAGCAAGGAAAAATCACCTGGGATCTAGATGAACAAGCCGTACAACTAGAGAGAAATCTAAGATATCACCCTGCAACAGCAGAAGGTAGGTCGGGGTGAGGACGTGAGGCTGTCCCGCCTGAACGGCTGAGACAGAGGCTGTGATAGTGGCAGAAGCCTCTTAAAGGGGCCGTGTCCACAAGCGGACTTTCGCAATGATGGACCTGGTTGCTCTGAGCACCAGTGCTGGTTCAGCTGCGTGCACAGAGCACCAGGTACTTAAATGGGGATGCTGAGTTGTCGGAGTGAGGGCCAAGGCAAGACTCACTCTGTATAGAAGTGCTGGTGGGTTCATTATTCTTCTGTTGAGCCCTCTCACTACCTAGTCCACAGGTACAGCACCACGATTGCAGAGATGTCATCAAATATAGATAACAGAGGTAACTCCACCCAGAGGATTCCCTGAAATTTCCCCTCTCCCAACTCGCGGCCCCACTCAAGCCACATCCAGGTATAGTCTTAGTGAGTCAGGTGCTCCTTACAGAGCAGCACCTAGACTCACACTGGAGGCAGCTGGCCTGAATTTCTGGTGTGGCTTTTCAAGGCAACTATAAGCACAGCATCTGTAAATTGCTTGCTGAATCTTAACAGGTGGACCCAGAAGGGCACAGGCTGGGGCTAAACTTGGCCAGCAGCTGAACCCCTCTCAGGACTGTGCCACTGGACACCTACCACAGAAATCCACACTACTAAGACCGAGAGACTTAGGAGCTTCGCTTTAGTACATAGAAATAGACATAGAAAGGCAGCCAAAATGGAAAGACAAAGAAGCAGAAACCATATGAGAGAACCGAACAGAGATCTAGGAATAATGGAGTCAAGCAATCTAACAGATGCAGAATTAAAAACACTGGTTGTAAAGGATGCTCAATGAACTTAGGGGAAGAATAGATGAACTCAGTGAGAACTTTAAAAAAAAAAAACATAAAATGGAAATGGAAATTATAAAAGGAAACCAGTCAGAAATGAAGAACACATTATCTGGGATGAAGAGTATATTAGATGAAATAAACAGAGTGGATAAAGAAGAGGATCGAACCGCCGATATAGAGGATGGGGAAGACAGGGACACTCAATCAGAACGACAAAGAAAAAACCAAGACTATCATAATGATTTAAGGAGCCTATGGACACTATTAAAAAGGTGAACATATCCGTGTCATAGGATTACCTGAAGAGGGAAACAAGATGTTGAAGAGCTGTGTGAAGAAATAATGATGGAAAACTTCCCTAACCTGGTAAAGGAAATAGACATAAACACCAGGAAGCTCAGAGAGTCCCCCAAACCAGGAACCCAAAGAGGCCCACACCAAGACACATCGTGATTAAAAGGCCAAAGGTTAAATATGAAGAGAGAATCTTAAAAGCAGCACGATAAAAGCAGATCGTTACCTACAAGGGAGCACCATAAGACTGGCAGCTGATTTCTCAAAAGAAACTATCCAGGACAGAAGGGCTTGGCACAAAATATTCCGCATGATAAAGACCCAGGATTTACAACCAAGAACCCTCTATCCAGCAAAGCTATCATTTAGAGTCGAAGAACAGATAAAGAGCTTCCCAGACAAATATAAGCTAAAGAATTTTGCCAGTCCCAAGTCAGTATTACAGGCAATGTTGGAGTGACTTCTTTAAGAAGAAAAAAACATGTATCAAAAACAGGAATGAAGAATGGTACACACAACTACATCCCTATCAACAAGTACCCAAATGGAAAAGAATTAAGTGCTCCAAGCAAAAGATAGAGTGGCTGAATGGATAAGAAAACAAGACCCCTACATGTGCTGCCTACAAGAGACTCACTTCAGAATAAAAGACACACACAGACTAAAAGGATGGGGATGGACAAAAATACTGCCTTGATGAACTTAGAGGATATTGAGCTGAATGAAATGGGTCAGATAGAGACAGACAAATATCACATGATTTCACATACAGATGGAATATTAAGAACAAAGCAACAACAGCAGCAACAAAAGCGGAAATAAACTCATACAGAGAAATATTTGGAGGGCTACTGGATGGGAGGGCATGGTGGGGACAGCAAAAGAGGCAAAGGGATTAAGAGGTGCAAATGGATAGTTGCAGAATAGACATGGAGATGTAGAGGGTAGCATGGGGAAGATGCTTAATAATGTTGTAATAAATATGTGAGGGGGAAGAGGAGTACTAGATTTAGTGAGGTGATTGCTTTGTGAGTTATGTGGATCTCTGATCACTATGCCGTCTGACTGAAATTGGTATATTATTGTATGCCAACTATAATTGAAAAAAAACTCTAATTGAATTGTACAATGTAAATACAAGCAACAAATTATCTATTATTATATTTCAATAAAGCCAAAAAAAAAAAGTTTGTTATGTTTGTATTTTAAAAGATGCTTGTTGAAGAAGACTTAGAAAAAATAGAAATGTTTAGGGAGGAAAATGAAAACCACTTGAATTCGCCACAGACATACAAACTAGTCCTCCACTGTGACTTAGGAAATTTCTCGGGTAGGGAGTACCAGTTCCCCCCACCCCCACTCCCTTGGAAGGGTTCCGTGTCACTTCTTCCAACCATCTCTCAGAACCTGTTCTCAGTGCCTCATTTGGAAGTTGCCTTTGTTTTCTGCTACCCTCAGGTGTAGGCAAATCTTCAGACTTATAGAAATGGCTCAAAGCCCATTGGAACTGCGTTGGTGTACACATCAACTCCTGGGAGTGTTATCAGTTCAAGGGTGATAGCACGATGGCTACATGCAGGCTCGGCTGTGTGTGGAAGGTACTACTGAAGAACAAGTTCAGTATGTTTGTTTGTGATAACAGGCTCATAGCTGTGGAGGCTATGAGGTTTTGAACTCCTTTATTTTGCTTTTTGAAACTTGGGAAAACTTTATGCTAATTACTAAATATCACCTGTGCTTCTGAAGATAAAATGTAGTGGAACTGTCCAGTTTTTGCAGTGAATCACTTCTTTTTTTTAAGTTTTTTTTTTTCCAGATTCGTCAGAGACAATCAGCATAAACTACTACGAATAAGTGGGGAGTGGGTAGAGAAGTTATTTTATGTGTGTACACTGGAACCCAGGAAATGGTGAACGCTAGCCTGAGTGTAACAGAAGGGGAGCGCTCGTCTGGGGCCAAGAGGAGAAATGTTAGGGCTGCAGGGCAAGAATCTCTTAGTTTGCTCCAAAGCTCCGTCAGTCTGATGGAGGTAAGCTCCTCTCTTGCAGCCAGGCTATGTAGCATTTCTCCTGCCAACCTATAGATTTGCTGTTCTTTGTCGGGACTGCGGAGGCATCACCCAGGCCAAGAAGAAGGGAGAGAATGTGTTAAAAAACAAACAAAAAATTGTGTATGTGTGGTATTTGTTGTATGTGGTACATCTGATGTGTGGTGTGTGGGTGTATGCATGGTATATGTTGTGGGGGTGTATGGTATGTGTGAAGTGTTTGTGTGGTGTGTATGGGGGTGTGTGTATATGTGTGGTGTGGGTTATGTGTTTGTGGTATGTGGTGTGTATGTGGCGTGCGCACCGTGGATACTAACAGGGACTTTCAAAGCACTCCTTCCCTTAAAAAGCATAATGAGTGAGAGAAATGGAACTAGTATTTTTTATATCTTGTTCTAAATTTCCCTTAACAGTATAACAAAAAGATAAGTGTCTCAGAATCTGTTCACCGTGGTTTTGTGGCTCAGCCCTACTCTGGCTGGCCATTTTCCAGGATAGATGCATGTCCTTTCTGGCTTTTCTGTATGGGTTTGGTTACATCCATAGGCTCTGCTTTCTCAGGGACAGGTATTATTGACTCAATTGTACTTCTGCAGTACCTCATGAAGCCTCAAGAGTCCTTCCACAAATTCTTGAAGTAGGTTCAGCGTTAAGTCATAAAGACAGTAGTATAGAGGTGTTGTGTCATGAACTGGAATTTCTGTTTCAAGCTTTCCTTTTATACAGTTTAGCCTTTTCTTTCTTTTTTCAGACCCTCCTCACCTTTTTTCCTGCATTCCATCCTCCTGTGCCAATCGATGCAAGACATCACGAGGGGCGTTACCATTATGATCCATCTCCAATTCCTCCATTGCATGTGTAAGTATTAAAACTTTGCCTCAGATAAAGCAGAACAAAAATACTGACTTTTACTATCTTGGAGCTTTTTGTTATCAGCACAGCTGTTGGGCATTGGAAGATGTGATAGAAGTATAAGGTTCACTTTTGAAATACTTCAAGCCTATCTCCTAGACTCACTGAAGGAAACCCCCAGTGCTCTCTAAAGAATGTGTCATACTAGGTAGATGGCAAGTATTTCCTATATATTTTGCTGATGTGTGTTCTGTGGGCTAAAATACTGAATTAGAAAGTAGAGGCCTAATGGAAAGTATTTGGTTAAGAATGGGTTGAAGTTTTTCTTGCTAAAATTTCTGTATGTGAAAGGCTCTCAGGTATCACAATGAATTGTAATGAAATTTCTATGGTATATTTTCATGGCTCCCTATGGTGTGTACACCAACAGTCACTTGATTGATGGGAATGTCACCCAAACAAAATGGCAAATGTGATTGAGCACATGGTTTACACAGAGATAAAGGAAAAGGATAGTGGTGGTAATGATAATATACATCAGAAAAGGAAGAAGAAAATTTGTGGAAATAAATATTATCTTACTCGGTTTGAGAGAAAATAGTAGACTTGAAAATTAAAATTTTTGTGTGGTACTGTCCAGAAAACTGTCATATAATAACTGGAGCCACTCTCTGGGAGGGGCTGCCCTTTACAAATGGCTTTGATATATATATTATACCTTTAGTTGTATATAGTAATCCACCCTTCATTCTGAGACAGTAAAGTTAGAAAAGCACAAATAATATTTGAAGAATAATGCTGGTTATTAGGTGGTAGATTGCATCTCCATGACTATTAGTTTCAGCTGTGTAATTACATACACGCCAAGGAAAAATGAAGTTGTTTTAAAACAAGTCCTCCTCTTTGAACAGAATTAATTGATATTAACAACCCTAACTACATGCCTAAGTATACATATAATATTTTACCAACAGTTTTTTGGATCCATCTCCCATTACTAACTTGTAATTTCAGAGTAGACTTGCCTGGAGGTAAGTAATAAATCTGTGTTTGCAGACTTCTATAAGCATTAAAGGAAAAGTGGGTATTTTATAGAGAAAGACTACAGAAACTTGTGACTTATTTTTTGACTTTTCACTGGAACACAAGTATTTCCAGGGTTGTAAAGATTGCTAATAATGCACTTGAATAAAACCAAGAGTCAAATTTAAAGCACCCTATTCAGAAGAAGGAAATTCCAAATTCAGGCTGAAACCTGTCATGTTATTCAGCCTATTATACAGAGATTTTGCATGGCTACTTCTTCCAGACTCCATAGTATCTGCAGTGATGAAGTAATTTAAATCAGATTTCTCTGTGGAATTTCAGAGTTCTTCACTCGTTCAAAATCATGTTATAGAGAAATATCAAAAAAAAAAATAGTTTATGTGATAGAATGAACTAGTTCCTCTGGGTTCATAATAGTTTGCCTTGAAATTAAATTCAAATAAGAATTATCAATAAACATCTCAAGTCTTGATTCTTTGGCAGAATAATATAACAACAGGAAGCCCTCATATAGTCTACACAATATGTCCTATGCCTTGATTGCTGTGCCTATGTATTAGCTCAATTTTGAAAAAATACCACAAGATAATTTAGGTCGACTGTGAGAATCCTGGGGAAGGGGGTTGCATTTCAGACATGACTATTGAACTGAAATTTTTACAGATTTTAGTAGTACTTCTGCTTTCTCAGCTGAGCTTTAAGATACTTTACCAGCAGTTGACTAAATTGTCCTCTAGCTGCCTAAATGTGTAATTATCAAAGATTCTTAATGTAAGGCTGATAGATAATACGGAGCCACAAAAAGAGAAGCCCTGGAAAGTTCTGAGAGGGAATGTCATCCCTGTGGGCATAGGATGGTTAGTGCAGAGGTCTGTAGCCTCCTGGGATTGATTACTAGTCCTAGCAGAGTCATGGGTGGAGGCATTGAGTTGATGAAGTAGGCTTTGGGAAGCTATAGCAGCCACACCTCTGTGCCTTTACAATATGGCATTCTCTCTTCATTGACCACAATGAACTTCCGGCCCTGCATGGCAAACTCCCACTTAAACTCTGTAACCTCAAGACCTCAACTTTCCCAGGCTGTCACAGAGGCTGTTTCTTACAGTACCTTGTATGCCTTTATTGTTGTGCATATCCTCTTCCTGGTGATTTATTATTTAGTGGTCAGTGACTCTCCCTGCTACTTTTGCAGCCAGTGCCCAACAATCGGCCAGGTACTCTGAATGAGGTGCTCAGGACACTCCCAAGTTGTTCAGTTTGAGACAGCAGATATGCAGTCACAGAGCTGCTTTGCACCTGTGCTGGCAACTCTGGTCACTTACTCTTGTAGATTACTGTTTTCATTCCATGGAAATAAAGTTATCTGCTCTATATGACTCTTCAAATTGCAGGAAGAGTTCAATGAAATCATGTTAACATGAATACTCTTAAAAGCAGCAAGTATTATTGAAAGTTTGTGTGCCTATCGTTTCAAAAGACTAAAACTCAAAAGGTCAGAGTTCAGAGTAAAGAAAGATTTATTGATCGAGAAGATGACAGCTGAGAAGATGGGAAACCTAATGGTGCCTCAAATCCATCTTACTCACTGGACTAGGTTGAGGGTTTTTAAGGATTAGGGGGAACAGGTATCCAGCAGTGCTGGTGGGGCAGGTTTTAATTGGAGAACCTTGGAACATAGCCATTTATGGTAAAGGAGCGTCAACATCAGATCTTCCTGGACAACAGACCTTTCTTTGGCTTCTGAAAGAGTTCTGGTTTTCAAGTTCAGGTTATGTCCTTGTCCTTTGATTCCTTTTTGGCGGATGGGACAGGGTGGGAGTGGGGAGAGACTTTGGTTCTGTGTACAGCCGGAGGTCAGAGTTCTCCCTATGGTGTTTTGGCTACATGACTCATGGTTTGGGTCTGTTGTCTCTAAAAAGCAACTCAGTATCTCTTTAAACAGGATAGGACCATTTTGAGCAGTTACAGAAACTCTAAACAAATGCTGAGAGTTAGCATTCGAGGCAGTTGGGGGCATGACAAATACTGAGCTTTCTATTCTGATCTGGCTTAATCATGAATTCTTAGGTTGCTTTTGTACCTTCTCGGGTGCTGTGAGTAGATGGCTGTGATCATTTTAGGAGTGGAGATAATCTAGGCAAATACAACTTGATTACTGAAATCTTAAAAGCACAACTTTGCTAAGGAGTAGTAAAGCAGTAACCTAGGAAAATAAAATAATTTTATCTGGAACTCAAATTCCAAAATGCTTGCTATGTAATCGTATTACAGAAAATGAGAACAAGTGAGCTCTGCTGAGTTTTTTAGAACATATTTTAATTATAAGAAGACAAAATTTGGGAGTATTCTCATTATTGTGGACATATAGTTGTTTTCTGGTACGAACTGAAAAAAATGTATATGCCTCAAACAGGATTTATGTTGACGGAAATGCTCACAGATTTCTGTTTAGAAGGATGGCAGGCACTGTCATAATTATGCTATCATACCCTATCATTAAAGATTCTATTGAAAAAGGTTTATAAATTGCTCCTATTTTTAGATAAACCACCCTATATTAAGGCATCAACGATATGGTGCAGGATTAAATTAAAATCTCATAAAATGAAATATGTACTGTATTAGCTGTTTGACACTTAATTTGCCTCTGAATGAGTCGAGGAAATCACAAATTAACCTGCCTTTGTTTTTCCAACCATGGCTTATTAGGTGTTAGAACAACTGCAATTACAGCCTGATAATAGCCACTAAGCCTTATAAATATGTACGGAAATATGTCAGTTTGTGTTAAAGAACCTTGTGTCAAACAGAATGCCTATAACTTACCCTACTTACTCTCACAATGTTATTCACAATATATGGTTAGGCAGGGTAGATAACAATGTAGAACCTTACATTGTTTTAAATACAGTACTGGCAATAACATTAGAATTTATTAGTATTTTTTCTTAAATAAAAATGATAAATTTAGATTTGAAACTTAAAAGTGGGACATGGAGTATCATTTCTCCCTGAGTTGTCACAGAAAGATTATGATATAAAATGTTTGATTTCTGCATTATCTTTTCTATTTAATTCAAGCAGTTTGAAAACTAAGAAACACTGAAAGGGAAGAACTTTCCCATTTTTCTGAAAGTTATTCTCCACTGAATTCAGGATTTATTCTCAATAGATTATCGGAGTGTCTTTCTTGCTCTCTCAAATTATTTGCTTTGATCACAGATTCCATGCTTCATTATGCCCTGGGGAAAAAAGTACATTGTTTTAGAAAAAATATCAGTGAGTACATTTTATTATGTTACTGAGAGTATCTAAAGCATTAATGACAGAAACTGAATCTATATTCACATAGTCAAAGCAGAAATCTTATGTGAGTATTTTTACTTCTTGGTCTTCTCTATATTTCATAGCTTAGATTGTTTATACCAGGACTGTTCCTTGCACAACTCCGGGAGGCATTGTATTCTATGGGAATGGATAATGCTCTGTATGCTAAACATTATACTTGTCTTAAAATTTTTCTTGGAAATGTAGACAATTGGAATATTACATCCTCCCTCCCCCAGAATACAGTTTTTATTTTCAGGTGACTACTTCCATACTCAGTGTTAGAAATTCATTTAAGCATGCTTCCTTTTAAAAATAGACATTTGGTATTTCATAGTTCATAGAACTCAAAATAAAGGTTTAAATTCTACATTTATTCTGGATTTTCACAGGAAAAAATATTCTTTTACATAAAATTTTTTTGAGTTAAAGTTTTCTTATTTATGGACCAACATGAATTGAATTACAGATTGTCCATTTTCTTCATACAAACTCTACAGTTAATTTTCCAAAGCCTAGATCCTTAATTACTAATCAATAGTAATTCAAGCCCCAAATCTTGCTAGTTGAGTTGCCGCTGCCCTGTCTTGTGCTGTGGACATGAGCAGTACTGTACCCCAAGCTGCATCCCAAGCCAGCAGCACTCAGAGGCTGTCGCATGTCATGATCCACTTTACTTATTTATTTTATAAAACCAGCTTCATCTTTTCACTCTTGGAGGAATGAGCACTCATGTTCTGTTCTACTCGACAGCCCTTTTTTTTTTCTTAGTTGAGTCAGTTAGGCTTTTTCCAAGGCTGCCTGATTCACTGAAATGATTCCACCTAAGTAAGAAGAGCTATTCTTTCTACTAAAAGTGCTTCACTTCCTGGAACTCGGGGAGAGAAAGAATGCAGGACAGGGTAGATCATTAATATTAGCTGCAAATTAGAGTGCATTGGGAATAGTGAGGCTTCACCTCCATGATTATGACTGCCTTTTAGAAATGAGAGCCAGGGAGATGAGTGGCAAGTTTGGATGAATAAATGCATTTTTTTCCAGAGAGAAAAAGCTCTAAGAAAAGATATATCATTATGGTAAAAAGCTTAGAGAAAGAAAAAGTAGATGACCAGAGCTGCTACCAATTTCTCTCCCTCCTTTTTCCCTCCCTCCCTAAATTCAGCTCATATAATATGTATTCAAAAGTAGCCTTCAGTCTAGCCACCTACCTAAAACTTCATGATGGGCTCATAACACATAATAATGATTTCATTCTTTTAATTCCCACCGAAGTCTCCAGTAAATTGCAAAGATGAGCAAAACCTTGTAGTTGTATTTGGGGGCATAACTAATTTTGAATGTTTTAACAGTACAATTTGAAATTAACAAAAGGAAATTTTTCCTCTCGGTATTTGTATTCTACCATAAACATTATTAACACTAATAATAATGACATATCAGATTACATTATATACTGGGGCTAACACTGTGTAACAATCCTCTTTTATTCCTCCTTCCCCATGCCCCTCCCCCAAGAAAAAAAGAAAGAAAAGAATGAACTAGATTATAATTATATGTTTTGAGGGCAAAGCCCATCTGTGTATTTCTTTGTATTTGCCAGGTCAAATCCATCTCTGCCTTACACATAGTAGCTCCTAAATAAATATTTTCAGTGATGATAATGGGTTATTTTTAGGGCACTGCAGGATGACTGTCACCTTTTGTTTACTTTTGTTAGACTGTATCACCTCATGCTCATAAAGCTAGCACACTTAAGACTCAAAATCAAATGTTTGATTACTCCTTAAGATCATGTTAAAAGTACTTACTGCAGTGTCAGATGCTCTCCACTGCCAAATATTAAATCAGTTACTGGTTGTAATGTAGGTTGTCATTTAATGTACATCTATTGCTGCTTCTCAGGCCTTTCACATGGAAAAAAATAAATGAAATTAAGCAATCTTAAATGGACAACCTAAATAGAATAACAAAATTTCATAGATAAGAGAAAAAAAGAAAAGACATTTTACATATGAAAATTAATAATAACCATAGCTGTAATGTGACATTTTTGAGTACTTTCTATGGGCTTGGCAAAATTTAGAAACTTTTATGTAATTACCTCATGTAATAGTTAGAACAACCCTATGATGGAGTTATTACTAGCCTCATTTTAAAGATGGAAATCCTGACACAGAGAAGTTATACATCTTAGAAGTAGGTTGTGCTATACTCCTTGCTCTTGACTTCCATGTTCTACTTGTGAAAATGAACTCTGCGGACTTTGCCGCTCTAGTTTGTACTTCCTGGGTGAGCACAAAGAATTCTAACAACAGCATATAGGAAGCAGTCAGTGTTAGTGGCTATCATTGTCTTTTGCAAATTTCTAAGGTAGGGATATAGGCAGTATGGAGAAGAGCTGTAAAAAGCCTTTGACTTAATAAAGCTTTCTGTAGCCAAGCAATCAGACCTCAGTGTTTGCTGCTGTAGATCTTTTGACACCAAACAACAGGACAGTTTGCATATCCAGCAACAGAAAATGATTCGATAATTATGATTCATCAGTTTGGTAGAATATTGAGCAATACTTAACCACCACATTTGAGAAGACCATATGGAAACATGCATAAGTAGAAATCAGTGATTACGGTGGTTTACCCAAAAGAATGCAAGCCATGTTGGACTAGATTATAGCATCTGCCTGGAAACATCTTCCCTTGTATACCCATGGCTTGCTCCTCACTTCATACATTTCTCTGCACAGATGTCTGCTTGTCTGAGAGGTCTTCTCTGAAGAACCATCTAATGAACAGGAGTTGGCAAACTCAAGCTTATGAGCCAAATCTGGCCCATGGCCTATTTTTGTTGATAAAGTTGTATTAGAATACAGTGACTCCCACTTGTCCACTTGTTCAACCATTGTCTATGGTAGCCTTAAGCAATCAAGGGCAAAACTGACAGAGAATATGGCCTGCAAAGCCTAAATATAAAGTTTGCCAGCCCCTGATCTAATGTAACACCCCCTTTCAGCCTATTCTTTCATCCTTTGTCTGCTTCATTTTTCTTTCTTTTTTATGAGCAATTGCCATGCATCGTATATTCTACCTTCAGGTTTTCTTACTGTGAGCCCCCAAATTTTCGCTGTATATCATGTCAGTTCATAAAAGAATATGTCATACTTTGGTTATCATTCCTCATGATAAACTGAAGAAATGTAAAGCCTGCCATATTTTCAGGCATTACCTTGGATGACTTATATCCATAGTTCATTGTACAAGTATGAAAATGTGGGTGAGTTACAGTTTTAAACTTTAAAAATTTAATGAACTGGCAACACAAATCCAGATCAACCAATACATGCTTTATTTTTCATTAAGAAACAACATGAAAAATAAGTTGTACTCAAAGGACATAATGCTTATTTCTGGTTTGTAATATTTCTAATGACTAAAATTTTGAATTTTGTCATGAGATGCAGAGAAAGCAAGCCCTAATTATAGTGCATATTCAGAGAGCTGAGCACCAGTTTCTTGGATGAAATTCCTGTGTTCTTTGTGTAGCGCTCAGCAGTCAGGTCCAGGAGCAGATATTGACTGAAGGTATTCACGGGCACTGAACCGGAAGCTGCTGGCCCTTTAGAGCCTGCTGTCAAACCTGTTGCGAGAGCTTGGGGGTTGGAGGGGCTGTAACAGACTTTGTTCTTTGAGTACAGTGCTTCTACTCACATTAAGCCTAGCTTCAAAGAAAACAGAAATTTACTGCCATCATTTTATTTTTCAAAGTACGCGTTTTAAAAAAAATTGAACTTAAACAGAACTTGTCCCAATGGGAAGATACTTTCAAGTTAGTTTATATGATGAATGCCGCCCAAACTGAAGCTGCCTGCAAGCTCATCATACATGTCCAGCTCTCCTTCACTTAGGTAACAGAGCCCACTCTTTCCACCTAAACAAAGACATGCATTTCCTATAGCCGCACAGCATGCTGAGTTTATTTCAGACCTTTCCCCAGGGGAACAAAAGCCAGTGACACAGGGCTGCATGTCATTCATTCCTTTTTGTTATTCTTGCATCCACACCCCTGCCTACTGTGAAATTCGTACATCAAAAAAAATGCTAGCAGATTTGTCTCTAGGAAACTGCTTGCTAACTTTTTGAATCCTAAGTAAAAATTGAGCAAGATTTTTGCATCTTTGGTGATCCAAGCAAACTAAGCACACTAAAAGGAGATAAAAACTAGGAGAAATGTCAGTTTTAAAAATCATCCTCTCAGTCCTAAAGTAGGGATGTTTTTGCAGAACATTCATTGGAAACATATTGAAAAGAAATTTGAAAAAAAAGTCGACTATTTTTAGTTGTGATGTGATCTTTGTAAAAGATGTATCAGAGCAGCAATGAGTATCAATATATTGCAGTTTGGTAACATTTAAGAAATTAAATGGCTTATGGCTCTTATGTTTACCTGCATTAACCTAGCTGAATTGGTGACATTGCATCCATTTTTATAACTTGGTGTTTAAAAACATTAAGTGTAAAGGTACATCTATACACTGAACCTCTGCCTCTTTCACTCTTTGTACACACACACAAAACAGGGAGAAAAGAGCCGGGTTGGCAGGGGCTGCCTTAAGACATGAGAATGCATTCTCAGTAATGAAAAAAATAAGGGTCTGTTACCTAAAGCTCTAGATTTTCTAAGATCTAATCACCTAATATTCTGGTCATGCCTCATCTCACGTATTTATAGATATTTAAAACTTTCTCATACAGCTACAGGAAGATTACGATTCATTAAAAATGTGCTCAGTTGGGACTGTTACAGAGAATAGGAAGCTTGACCTCTAAAAATTTAAACTAATACCAAAATGAATTGTGTGTACAGTTGCAATTGAAGGCATTCTTTTAAAGGTTTACATGTCAGGATCCCTCGGTGCTAGTTGGTACCCGTGAAATGTACCCAGGGAGCCTGATCCTCCCCAGGCCCCAGTTACCCCCAGGTAATAAAAACTCTGCCCAAGTGCAGTTATGTTAATTAATCACATTAAGTGATCCCTGGAGCCTGACAAGGATAATGTGTGTCTCTTTCTATTGGGGAATTAGTTAGGCACTAACTGGATAACCACTAATAATACTGTTCTAAGTACATTCAGATAGTATCCAAATATTGCCAAGTTCGTCAGAAGTAAACAGTGGCTCTATTATATGAGTGGTGGGGAGGAGAGAGGCACTGGGTAGTTAAATGAACTGCCTCATTTGCAAAACAAATCATCACGCTCTATTGCTTGAATATGATTTACATTTTTAAGACAGAGTCCAAAGAAAGCATTCCCAGTTTACTAAAATGCTTTTTGCCTCTATTCAAAATAATCTCTGGCTCCCCCATAATACAAAATCCTTATATTCCTAGTCTGCATTGATTTCAACCTTAATTATGCACACCAGTGAAAGTTTTCAGAAACATATTCAAAATTGTAAACAGTAGCAAAGGCAATAAGATCTCTAAAGGGGACTATGATTTTAAAAGGTTTTTCATATTGCAGTTGCCTGGGATATAACACTAATACTAGAATTATATTGAATTATGTTAATATTTATATTACCTAACATGTTGGATTTACTTATTTGAATTAAGTATTTTATGTAGTTTTATTTTACTATATAATATATTACGTATACATTGTAAGCACACATGAATGCCACTCATTTCTGTCCATTTCCTGTATAGAAATCTCAGCCTGTCCTTGAGATTAGTCAAATTCTGCATGATTCTTTTTTTTTTGGCTTTATTGAAATATAATAATAGATAATTTGTTGCTTGTATTTACATTGTACAATTCAATTAGAGTTTTTTTTCAATTATAGTTGGCATACAATAATATACCAATTTCAGTCAGACGGCATAGTGATCAGAGATCCACATAACTCACAAAGCAATCACCTCACTAAATCTAGTACTCCTCTTCCCCCTCACATATTTATTACAACATTATTAAGCATCTTCCCCATGCTACCCTCTACATCTCCATGTCTATTCTGCAACTATCCATTTGCACCTCTTAATCCCTTTGCCTCTTTTTGCTGTCCCCACCATGCCCTCCCATCCAGTAGCCCTCCAAATATTTCTCTGTATGAGTTTATTTCCGCTTTTGTTGCTGCTGTTGTTGCTTTGTTCTTAATATTCCATCTGTATGTGAAATCATGTGATATTTGTCTGTCTCTATCTGACCCATTTCATTCAGCTCAATATCCTCTAAGTTCATCAAGGCAGTATTTTTGTCCATCCCCATCCTTTTAGTCTGTGTGTGTCTTTTATTCTGAAGTGAGTCTCTTGTAGGCAGCACATGTAGGGGTCTTGTTTTCTTATCCATTCAGCCACTCTATCTTTTGCTTGGAGCACTTAATTCTTTTCCATTTGAGGTACTTGTTGATAGGGATGTAGTTGTGTGTACCATTCTTCATTCCTGTTTTTGATACATGTTTTTTTCTTCTTAAAGAAGTCACTCCAACATTGCCTGTAATACTGACTTGGGACTGGCAAAATTCTTTAGCTTATATTTGTCTGGGAAGCTCTTTATCTGTTCTTCGACTCTAAATGATAGCTTTGCTGGATAGAGGGTTCTTGGTTGTAAATCCTGGGTCTTTATCATGCGGAATATTTTGTGCCAAGCCCTTCTGTCCTGGATAGTTTCTTTTGAGAAATCAGCTGCCAGTCTATGGGTGCTCCCTTGTAGGTAACGATCTGCTTTTATCGTGCTGCTTTTAAGATTCTCTCTTCATATTTAACCTTTGGCCTTTTAATCACGATGTGTCTTGGTGTGGGCCTCTTTGGGTTCCTGGTTTGGGGGACTCTCTGAGCTTCCTGGTGTTTATGTCTATTTCCTTTACCAGGTTAGGGAAGTTTTCCATCATTATTTCTTCACACAGCTCTTCAACATCTTGTTTCCCTCTTCAGGTAATCCTATGACACGGATATGTTCACCTTTTTAATAGTGTCCCATAGGCTCCTTAAATCATTATGATAGTCTTGGTTTTTTTCTTTGTCGTTCTGATTGAGTGTCCCTGTCTTCCCCATCCTCTATATCGGCGGTTCGATCCTCTTCTTTATCCACTCTGTTTATTTCATCTAATATACTCTTCATCCCAGATAATGTGTTCTTCATTTCTGACTGGTTTCCTTTTATAATTTCCATTTCCATTTTATGTTTTTTTTCTTTTTAAAGTTCTCACTGAGTTCATCTATTCTTCCCCTAAGTTCATTGAGCATCCTTACAACCAGTGTTTTTAATTCTGCATCTGTTAGATTGCTTGACTCCATTATTCCTAGATCTCTGTTCGGTTCTCTCATATGGTTTCTGCTTCTTTGTCTTTCCATTTTGGCTGCCTTTCTATGTCTATTTCTATGTACTAAGCGAAGCTCCTAAGTCTCTCGGTCTTAGTAGTGTGGATTTCTGTGGTAGGTGTCCAGTGGCACAGTCCTGAGAGGGGTTCAGCTGCTGGCCAAGTTTAGCCCCAGGCTTTGCCCCTCCAGTGCCATCTGTTAAGATCCAGCAAGCAATCCATAGATGCTACGCTTATAGTTACCTCAAGAAACTGTGCCAGAAACCAGTGACAGTTGCCAGCATTGTGATTCTTGGTGCTGCTCAGGAAGGAGCATCTGACTTGCTGAGGACACACCTGGATGTGGTTTGGAGTTGGGGGAGGTGGAGTTTCTGGGAATCCTCTGGGCAGAGAAACGTCTGTTATCCAATTGATGATGTCTCAGCTATAGGGTCCTGTGTCCATACACTGGGATTGGGGAGAGCTTAATAAAGGAACAATGCACACTGCTGGCACTTCTTCCCAGGAAGATTCCTCGCCTCCAGTCCTCACTCTGGCAACTCATTGTCCCCCTGTTAGTCCCTGGTGCCCTGGCCCCCTTGCAGCCAAGCTGGCACTGGTGTTCAGAACAAGCAGGTCCATCACCTAAAAGTCTGCTCACAGACACGGCCCCTTTAAGAGGCATCTGAAGCTGCCTGCTGCCCCTGCAGCTCAGCCGCTCCGGACCGGGCAGCCTCATGTCTTCGCCCCCTCCTACCTTCTACCATTGCAGGGTGATTAGTTATTTCTCTCCCTAGTTGTAGTGCTTCTGTTCATCTGGATTGCTGGCGACTTTCCTTGCTGTCTGCTCCGTGTTTTTGTCAAAACTTTGATTTGGTCTCAAGAGGGATGAACAAAGCCTCTATCATCTATGCCATTTTTTCCTGTCTCTGATCTTCATTCTTAATGGAAGTAGTCAAGAAGGGAAAAGAAAGTCAGTTTAAAGTATTGTAATCTTGTTCGAATGATCAGAATGGTTATCTCAGACTTCAGATTTCAGGACTGTTAGGTACCTGTTAGTTGGTGGATTGAGAGAAGAGGGTCCACTGGAAATCAGGGAATTGCGTGGTAAGGGCTGAAAGCAGAGGTCTAGCTTCCTGTAAAGGGCTGCAGTAAGCCTTATGGAGAGGTCCTCTCCTAGTTGATTAGTTCCCTGCTTCAGAATGTCGTGTATTATTTGTGAGAGAATTTTCAAAGTGTAAGTCCTCTAGTAATCCATGAGTCTCTCTCTCCATTCTCTGGAATGTGGACAGCAGGATCTCACTTGCGCAATTAGTTCATGTATTTGTGAAGGCTTTCTAGTGAGCTGAAGAACACTCAGAAGATATATTACCTCATATTTAATTTGGGTTAATTTTCCCATCTTTCCCCATCTCTTGACTCAGGCAAACATAGGACTTTTTAGTGTTTTGGGTGTCCCCCCCCCCCGCCCCCGTCTGTTGGGGAGGGAAGCATGTGAAAGTTCAGTTTGAAGGAATGAAAAGTAAAAGTCACCTCCTTCCTTCCAAGTTTGCTTTGCAGGGGTGTCCTTTGATGAGGACCCCACTGAAGTCTCCATTTACTTAAGTTCTAGCAAAGGCTATTGGTCCTTCTTTTTCTTTGTTGAACTGCTTATTTTTCTTTCTTCCTACAAAGTTCTCTGGCCTTAACTCTGACAGCACTTTTCTGCATGAAGTACATTCATCCGAGCCACAAGCTCTGAATTCTTCCAGGCTATTTGATCGTGGCTCATGTGATTAGTCCAGAACTCAACCTGCCATGGGTCTCTTGCCAAGCTGAGTGCTTGCTAAGTGTCCCTAATCTGGAGACCTAAAGACATTTCATAACCTCATTAGTGAGAGGGTAGTGCTTCATTCCAGGTTAATAACATAACTGCTATTGAATCATCACTAGATTTAAAATCAGGGTGAAGGATGCTACTAGTCATTTGGTTTCCTTTCAATGTGAATAAGGCTGTTGAAGGAGGGGAATTTAAATTATACTCATGCCCAACTTAGGAACATAAATGTCCTGGGCAGGGTAGGAGGCAAGCCCATTAGCTCCATTTAAGTTAAATTTACATTCTGAAGGAATTTCATAATCATTTCACAAGATGCATTTCCATCTGTGTGGAAATAATGAACGATAGTAATGAAAGTTATTTAGGTACCGAATCATAAGCCATTACATTTTCTTGTACAAACGTTGTTTTCTGAAGTACGGTTTATGACTGAGACAGATGAACAATTAAACTTATAAATTGTTTTTTAATCTTTATTAATAAAGATTAAATATTTGTTTTTTTAATGAATTATGCCATCATTACAGGTATTGGTAAAACATTGTGAGACCACTAGAAAAAATTCATCTGTGTTAAGAGCAAAATCCTGTAAGGCAGAGGTCCCCAACCTTTTTGGCACCAGGACTGGTGCTCCTCTGAGAATCTAATGCTTGATCATCTGAGGTGGAGTTGAGGTGGTGATGCTAGCACCGGGGAGCTGCAAATACAGATGAAGCTTTGCTCACTGGCCCACTGCTCATTTCCTACTGTGCAGCCTGGTTCCTAACAGACTGGTACCAGTCCATGGCCCGGGGGTTGAGGACTCCTGCTGCTATAAGGGATCTATTTGCCTGTTTCTACCCATTTTTATGCATGAGGATCTTTAACAAGCAGGTGGGGTGTGCTGTACCTAACTGGGAGCTGGCACGTATTGGTAGTGTGCCTGAAACTTCGCAAAAGGAGCAAAGAGGTTATCATTTATCAGAAATGATCGAACACACAATCAGTGGTGAAAATTTATTGTATTGTAAATACCTATATATACATAGAAGCTTTTCCTTAAAGAGTTAGGTTAAGGCCCTGAGCAGTGTGGTTAGGGCATCGTTCTGGTTTCTTGGGTCCCTTTGTGTTCTTGCTGGGCCTGGTTTGAATTGGGCTCTTGACACATGAACCTTGTGAGCTTGGAATGTCTGTGTGCTGGGGGCACAGACTTTTTGTGAGGGTCTCCCAGCCAGTGTTCTCATTGGCAAGTAAATGCATTCCCTCTGTGGGATCAAAATTCTTCCTCACACAGGGAGGATTTTCTTGGAAGATGAGAATTAAACCCCTTTTGGCCAGAAGAGATGCTTTCTCCTTGGGTTGGGCTCTGAACACAGATCCCCCAGTGAGCTGAAGCATGATACTTCCTATGTAACACAATTATGTATCTTCAGGAGGACTGGATTTCAGCTTTGCTGAATTATTCCCTCTGAGCACTCCTCCTCCCCACCTGAGATAGTTGGTTACATTAGCCATGATAAAGCAGACTTCCCCCCAAGTTTAAAAGTGTCATTCCAGAAAATTAAAAAATAACTCTGTTGGCATATAGCTTCTGATGATCCCCTTTTTAAAGCCCCTTTGTAAGCTATTTTCATAGTGGGGGCTTCAGTAGAGTTCCATTTTCAGCTCTGCCACAAATTAATTGGATCCTTAAACACACTTTCCTTGGCCTCTCCGGGCCTCCTTGTTTTCTTATGTGAAATGAAATAGTCAGATTAAATGATCTTTATGATCCCTCTTTAACATCTCATGGTTATGGGAAAGCTTAGGTTTGTCCTTTGTTTCTCCACCCCACCCTCCCTGTGTATGGATGCTTAGAAAAGGAGTTTAGGAAAACATTGTAGTCCTAATACTACATGCCCATGTGCCATTTTTTTCTCCCGTTCTTTCTTTCCTTATATAAAGATTTGCTGATAATCTTGCCCAAATAATGGCCATACCTCCCTCATTCTTTCTTGTACATCCCAAGCGATGCTTTGTACATCCCTCCTCAGCTGGTGGGGCATTACCTGTGCCATTTGAATGGTCTTCACATAGGTTCCCTTTGGAGTAAAAAGATAACTGGAAAACCATACCACCTGTTCTGTTAACAGTATCAATAATGTTATAATATTTAAGCATATATGCACATATTTATATTTGATTTGAGGTAGTTTTCTTTCGTATCTATAATCATAGACTGGGTTTGAATCTAACATCAATTTTTACTATCAGATGACTCACTCTGTTCAATCCTATTTCATCATGCAATCCCATTTTCTATCAAGAATTCAAAGAAAGCACATAGATAACACAGTTCGTTGTATTATAGGTATTTGATAAATGGCAGAATTACCTAATATTTATTACACATATTACCATATTTAAGTCATCCATTTTAAATTGTATATCCTTTTTTCACTTTTTAATATCTCTGAAATTGCAATTTATCTTAAAATCTGTAGTGTTGTATGATCACTATTGGTGAAGTGGCAGTCATGGGGAAGTTTCAGGTATCTCTTAATAAAATTATTTTGCTGATCTTTTCCTTTTTGTGCAAGTGCTAAAGTGATATATGATAAAATCTCTATCTGAATAAGTCTAAAGAGTTTTTTTAAATAAGTATAAAGTAAAAAGTGAAATTGATAAAGGAAGTATTATCATTCTTAGTGGTATCAGTAGTAATGGTGCATTTTTAGATCAATAGCATCTTAGCTTTGATGAATACAGTATGTAGCATATGTATTGTGTGTGTGGGTATGTAATCAGCAAAAAAAATTGTTTTACTGTCAGATTTTTCCCTAAGAGCACAGCCAAATTTTCTTAAATATTATAATCATGAACCTAGTTGCAGGACTGTACAGTTAAAATGTAAAGGGAATGTTTTCAAAATGTGACTTCTGGCTAAACAATAAAAGAAAAACAAAAGGAGGACAGAGTAAAGGAGGGAAGCATATGTTGTGTGCTGGTTACATTGGTGTATTTGTGCAGATGCATAGCACAGGCTCTCAGAGGGCAAGGCTTCATGATTAATGGTGTTTATTCTTGACAGAGCTTCCTTTATTTATCTGCAATACAGTTTAGTGATTTTATCAGGCACCTGAATGAAAAATATTCAGTCATACCAATATTGCAGTGTAAATTGAGTACAGTCACTTTTTATTATATCTTTCCGCCTTATCATCTGCACAGTAATTTTCTAGCAGAGGTTTGATACGGAAAGGCCGGATTTAGCTATACTTGACACAAAGCCTCTTCAATTTCCCCTAAAAGTTCAGGCTGCTCTTAGAAGTGTGTGTGTGTGTGTGTGTGTGTGTGTGTGTGTGTGTGTGTAATATATAAACCCTCTCATCCAAGCAATTTCAGGATTTGAAAGAATAAAGATAAAATGTACAAACCTGAATGGGAGAAGTGTTGTTAATATAAAAGCATCTAATAGCTGTGAACTTACTGGTAAAAGCTTCTTTAGTGTTTAAACTGTAGCTCAGTAGTGAGCCTTTTGCCTGGCTACATGGCCTCACTTTCTTCTACACAATTGTTGTCCAAATCCAATCATCATGAAGCCAGGCCCTTTCACTTCTCCTGAGAGTAATATCAAAGTTGAAGTCCAGATGTCCCAATGGAGACATTAGTTGCTATGATGATGGCAATGTCATTTTTAAAAGTGGGAGAAAGGGTCTAAAAGAAAAAAATCTCATTTGTAGGATACTCAAGTAAGGTATCACTAAATTTTAAATAAAGCTTTATTCAAGTAGCAGACTTTATAATATTAATTGTAAAAACAAATCAATGGCGGACAGGGATAAATGGTTTAAATCATAGAATACATTGGATTTTAGGACTGAAAGGGACTTTAAACCTGATGGTTGAAATGGAGATCATATTGTCGAAATGCTCACATTTTATAGATAAGAAATGTAAAGCCCCCAAAAAGTGTTCCCAGTAAGTCCATGCGCCTCCACTCAGGCTCTCTTAAGAGTAATATGAACAAGTAATTCCTGTACATCATTTAGGCATTTCTGGTCAGTGAAATCTGTTCTCACTTGAGGATCACAAGACTTGCTTTCACTACGAAGGAGGGAGTGCAAAAGGAGACTTTGTGGTTCCTTTTCAAATGGCCAGACTCATTTTCAGTCTTCCAAGATGCTATTCTTTGTGCCCAGGGCAAAGTTCTCTAAAGTCATGATAACAAGAACCATAAGAAAATTATCTCATTATGTGGAAGTTAATGCTTCTTTTCTATTGAATAATGTAGACAAATTATTCCCCAATACATTAAATATACTCCTTTTCCATATTTAATTTATTTTTGAAGTCTGACACCCTCAAAGAGGTTAAAATTCTGGAATATTGAGAAGTGTGCCTGGGATATAATGTCTTAGTCAACATATAGAGGCCTACAAGGTCCGTTTCCACTTAAATCTGAAGAGGATGTGACTTCAAAGGGGCCCACTATTTTCACCTTTACTAGGCTAGAGTCCCTAGCAAACCTTGGGGATTTTATTCTGGAAGAGAAGCTATTTAGATAATAATAATAGTTAGATAATAATAGTTCCTTGATGGACATTCCTATTATCACTTAAAGGACGATTTAAAATATGAGAGAAAGTGTGAGTCAGATATATCTTGCCAAGGATCATAAGAGACAACCCAAAAAACACTCTAGTCAGTTGTTAATAGTTACTAATAATAATTATGAGGATTTTGATGATAATGATGATAGAGAAAAAGTACACACCAGCTCCTGGAATATAGGCCTAAGCTCAGCATGCTAGATTGCTGTTGATAAAGGATTTATCCTAGTTGGTTCCTGAAGTAATGTTTACAAAATATAAATTAAAACTGAAGCCTCGTACTCCGCCTGGCTCAGAATTACTGATGTACCTGTCTTTGGCATAAATATTCTCCATGCCCCCTGTAAGAGGACTTAACACAAAGCAAGGATTAAACTTAACTTCTTATTTCTAGTTAATTATTTCCACCCGAGACTCTCCTGGGAGACTTCTCATTTAAATAAGAGATCCTGGCTTGGGGCTGTCAAGATTTGAAAATAACTGTTTACTTTGAATCATTAAGATGTCTAGGTAAGTGATACAAGCATAGGCCTGTTTATTTAATTAAATCAGCAGTTCTAATTGAATCTCTTGTTATGTACTTTAGGGTCCCTTTTATTTATACCAGGTTGATATCATGGTTCAGATCCAAAAGTTCCCACTGAAGGATTTCATGGCTGATAGAATTCTACATTATTAGACAAGGTAACACCTAGATGAACAAATGCCACATTTCCCAGGAGTCGTCTAGGTACCTTTAGTGTATAGGACTTTGTCATTTGCCGAGTTACTTAACATTCTTGTTTCGATGTCTTTCTGTTTTGCTGTGTGTTTTCTTTTTAAGGTCAATATTTTTCTATTTTGAATGTTGCTTTTGGGATGGAGTTGGTAATTCATCAAATTCCAAAAAATAGGATTTATTAAAATGACTGGAAAATTGTTTGGAAAGTCAGAGAAATCAGGCCGAAATTTTTGCCCCTTTCCATTTTTTTCTTTTCTCATGGTGATGAAGTTTTGAACTAAAACTACAGAATGACCGTGCTCTTGAATTTACTTTTAGAAAAAATCCACTTGCTTTACTAAGGTCAAGTAAAGTTACTAATCTCTTTGCTTTGTTAGAAGATATGGGGCAGAGTGCTCCTAGTGATACCAAGGATGTCAAGTAGCCACTCACCCAGACTCCAGAACACCTAGTGGGGTCCTGAGGACATTCATACACAAGGAGTTGGTGAACCCAAGGTGACATTGGCCTTAACCGGATCAGAGCTCTAGTATAATAGCAGCAGGAATGAGAGAGTTGTTAAAGGGGCCAGTGGTTGCTGAGAATTTACCATGTGACAGGGGTCAGGCCGAAGGCTCGATGTGTACTTTCTTGTTAGAAATTAAATAATATACAGCATCACTACTTTTCCATCTAGGCCTAAATAGCCTTGGAGTAAAAGCAGACTTTTAAAGATATATTTTACCCAACACCATATCTAAGTCCGAGATCTTACTACTGTGATGTCTAGAATACCTAATGGAAGAAGAGAGTGAGACAGGAGAGCCCCTGGTCCTCTGGGCCTGGCTAGATTGGCCTCCCCCAAGCTGGGGAAAGAGAGCATACAGAGGAAAAAGGTGACTTTTCAAAGGGAGCATTACTGTTTCGGGGAAGGAAATGAGAAAAAGATAGTGTCTGTTTGCTTCATTTTCATAAACCAGTTAGGAAGCTCTCTAGCAAACAAGACCCATCAAATGTCCCAGAATCTGACCACTGAGGGCAGTTCTCCATCCTTCCACCTTCAAGGGATAGAGTTAGGGAAAGATTAGCAACTGGACATCAGAGTTTTTCTCCTAGGCAACCACAGTTGTTTTCTCATCAAGGTGGTATCTCTATGGACTGTAAAAGAAGACACAACATATTAATTCTTCTAATAATTACTCCTTATAGTTACATTAGTTATGTATAATATTAATATATACAACAGGTTATATATTAAAATGTGTAATGATTTATATATTAATTAATAATTAGTTTTAAAAATTATATAACCAGGTTTTGTTTTTACTGGTTTTATTTTTCTCACAAACGTAATTAGAGGAAGAAGAAAATTTCTCTTATTTATTACACATTGTAAAAAGTAGGGCACCTTTGTGTGGAATATTTGGATTCCATTTGGACAACAAAGGAGGCTGCTAAAAAATAATTTTAAATGTACTCTGCACTTATGGAGCTAAAATATTCAAAACTGATGATAGGGCATTTAGAAAGTGGTTTGTCAACTACCATTTGGATGAGGATACTGTCTTCCCCACTGGTGTTTTTTCTTTGCTTTGTTTCTGAGGTGTCAGAGATGCATACTATCAGATGTGGCCATTTAGCACTAAGTGCTTATTTGAACCATATATTATGTTTCTTGCAACACCCCTCCCCCCCACCCTGTGTGCCGAAATTATAATTGATTCTTAGTAAATGGAATTTCAATAAAACATATATTCAGTGACTATATCATTGAAATATTCATCTATGTAGTTATGCATGTATTTTTAAAAAATTGAAATCCAACATGGTAAATTTGTAAAAGGCCTAAGTCAATTAAAAATTTATGGGAAATATTATTTAGTTACAATGATGATGAAAATGGGATTTGAAACTGAATCATCTTATTAGGGTCCTGGCACTTTAATAGAGTGGATATTTACAGATGTGTAAACAAGGTTAAAGGCCCCTGAAGTAATCATAAAGCCCCTAAAACTAGCAAAAATTGAAGAGGTTACCACCTCTAACCTGAAGGTACAAGCAGGCAGAGGGAAAACTGATTGAGTGAGGGCTGGGTCCCAGGAAGAAGGGTCACGCTTCCAGAGAGGTAATATGCCACCAGCAGAATTCTGGCTAAGAAGAGGAAGTGACTGGCTAAAATACCCTGACTTTTCTTCCCTTCACCACCAACCTTCTGCCAGTGCTTCTCATTAGTAGAATCCAGAGGGAAAGCAGACCACCTTATTCAGACCCTAAAGACCAGCCTTTCTGAGCATGCAGTGGTTCTGGGGTAAAAGGTGACAGGGAAAGTAAATGTACATTTCAAGGTCACATGCCGATTATGGGGCAGAGGTTATCTGGAAGCTCACCTTGAATAGAAGAAAAAATGAAGTCCAAGATTGTGCAAATTTTTAACAGTGTTTACTGTATTAGCCATGGACATTTTAGTTATTTGTTTCCTTTGCTGTATGGAAAGCAAATTTTTTATTATAAATTTTGGTTTATTAAAACTGCTTATTGAATAATTAATTAGTTAGTTAAAAATACATTATAAGGGATAACTCCCCTTTGTTCTCTGTTAGGCCACTGCTGGAATATAAAGAGCATCTACTTGTTATGGAAAGAACAAAGTCAAACAAAAAAATAATTTGTTTTGTATAAAACCATTTCGGTTGCCTGGTAGTTGGAGCCCCAAGTAAAGATGTGAAGGGTATGTGTACATTTCCACTGTTTCAAGCAATGTGAAAGCTAATTGTAATAATCCAGCATATAAACCTTGTTTAATGCTCTCATAATGGGTCATGCACATGATTAAATACTGTGATTTTAATCTTGGCATTTTAGTAACCCAATAAGATAGATGAAAAGGCAGTAACAAATTAGATTAGTTAATCATATTTCATTCTAAGAAGTTATTCTCAGCAATGTGTTTTTTTTTTAAGTTTATCATAGTATGTTAAAAATGCTATAATAAGAATCCTCTACTATTTTCATGGTAATATATTTTCATGACCTTTTAGAAAAAGGTAAAATTATCTCCACAAGCAAACACCCAACTTTATATTGCTTTTGTTGTATTTTGGGAGAAAAACAAAATAATTCCCACCTTCTTTCTTGTTGGAAACTATACTTCATTCAGTCATTGGGAAATATGGAAACAAATGTTAGTCACTCATTAGGTCTCCATGGCCCTGGAAAGACAAATAGGTAAGAGCAGTATAAGGGATGCTATCCCCAAGTGGGCGTCCTGAACCCTGCATGCATAAGCCAAGATGCAGAGGTAATAGAACAACAGTTCATCCCTACAGTTGTGCCCTGGTAGCTGAGACAACCATCCACAGTTGAGGCATCTCTGGTTCCCAGACTACAGTTTGTATGATTTAGTCTAGAGGGTCACAGTCATATTTCTATACTCATTGGCTGCAACATAAAAGTCATGGAATCTCTGTACGTGGAGCAGTTCTAAGTTTGAATGTTCTTCCCAGAATGTTTGTTTCTCTTTTTGTGCTCTCATCAATGATTAAGCTTTGCCCAGTCCTAGAAGAGAGAGAAGGGAAAGCTATAGGCAGAGAAAGTAATGGGAAGCCAAGAGCAACCTTCAATCTCTGTATGCGTGCCTACTGAAAATATAAACCAAGAAAGAGACACCTATAATTTTTTTTTCCTATTGTTACTGTAATCCTCAAAAGAAGACTTTTAGCAAGTTTAACAGATATTTACCAGGTGAAGTTTCTGACAGTTTGTGAAATAATACATGTCATTTGTATGGACAATTTTGTGACTGCCTTCCCCACACCCTCTACCTCCTTTTCCTTCAGTAGAATTCACCCCTCTGGTCATAATCTTGAATGGCTCTTGCACACAACAGTGAACACATATCTGCCCATTAAATTTAAGCTTAACCTTCTCTCTCAGATTTGCTTTACAGTAAACAAACAAACTGATAGATGACCTAGCTACCAGGAATTCAGAAGTGGCTAGCTACCACGAATTTGTAAGTGGCTCTGTTAGGTAATGTTAAAAGCAGCATTATTGAAAAACTAATTTATATATATTTATGTCCATGTCAGGTGGCACTAGAGCCATTGGAATTCAGGGTTGGGTGCTAGCTTTGGTAGCTTAGAAACTCAGTTTTGTCAGGTTTCAACACTGGAGAAATATCATGTTATCCCAACTCACAAGAGCTTATGTGGAAACAGAATTAGTTAGTGATCAACTTCCAGTGAGAAACTGAACAGCAAGGACACAAACACCAGTCTCCAAAGTCTTGCCATATGGACTTCTGTTTGTTGAGTATAGAATCACACACACACAAGTTTTTTGGGGTGGTTCTGACAACCTCCAAGAACATCAGCAACCACCACTGTTTACTGAAAGCCCAGTGAAGGTCAGTGACTGCGGCCCTGGGATGGAGCTATTATTGTTCCATTTTGTTTGTAAGGGAACTTCCACTTAGTGACAGAGTCAGTGAAGCCTGCATTCAAATCCAGTTCCTTCATATCTCTTGTATCTAATTACTGAGTTTCTGTTCTTAACTACTGTATATGGTTTTATGACTTTACTAAGGGAGGTCCTGGGAAATCCAAGGAAGTACTTCAGGAGTTCTGTCAGGTAGGGGAGCAAAGTGTAAGATTTGCTTTGAAAAGAGGGTTCCAATATTTCAGTGTTTGAAATCAGGTAGCATCCTGTATATTCTATCCTAATATGCATGTCTGTATATATTTCTGTGTATGTGTATATATGAGTATATATGTCTGTATTGTATGTGTGTATAGATTATGAGTGGAGTATATTAGCATAGTAGTATAAGAGGTATGTAAATATATATACACACACACATAGCATTATTAGATACCAGGCTCAGTGCATGAGGCTTTACTCATATTTGCTTGCCAAGATCCCCACAAGATAGGTTTCTTCCCTTGTGGACTCTTAAGAACAAAGAGAGGACAAGTGTGGCAGCTGAGGTTGCATAGCTTTCATCCGCATTGGTTCCTTTTCAGAACTCAAGTTCTTCCATGGTACTGCTGCTCTAGTGGTCTGACTGACCTGTCTCCAGAATTCCTAATGGCTGGTCACTGGGTAACCCGTATTAAACATTTTACTATTCATATACTGGGGATGGCTGGCCTTTGAACTAGATGGTTTCCTTCTTTAGGGCACTCGATCAACTTATGGCTTATTTACTTGCATTCCTGTCTGAAGGCATTTCCCACCACCTTATTTAAAACTAGGTGACCCAGTATCTCCTCAGCATCATCTCTTTGGAAGCAACATATGTGATTATGACATTTCCAGAGGGGTGAAGTTTCCTGACTTCTTCTCCAGGAGGAATCCATACTCTTCTCTCATGTTGTTTCTTACTGGTATTCCTGCCAGGGAAGAAGTGACCAAGTGTTGATTCCTCTTCATGGCAGCTCTTTCAATAATTACCCTTCAGTCTTCTATTGAACAGGTCAAATAAAAGCACAGTCCTGGTATAGAAGTCAGTATTCATAGACTTTAAGAGAAAACTGTTGGCCATCTCCTGGCTTCCTCGCTTCTTTGGGATTGGTGACTGTCCAAGTCCTACCTCCATAATGTTCATGTTGTTCAAGATTCTGTTTCTTTTCTGTGTGATTCTTCAAAATGGAATCTAGGCCTCTAAGAATATTCTTATTACCTTCTCAATTCTGGAATTTCAGAAAAATAATAGGTTTCAATTTTTTTTTTTGTCTAAACTGAAAAAACAAGGAAGAAATGACATTGCATTCACTAATTTTTAGTGCATATTGTTCAGACCCAGTTGGTAATGGATTATATAAAGCTTGTGAGGTATCATCTCATGGATGTCTTGAAATGTCTATTTTTCTACATTTCTGCAGCTCTGGTTCTAATCATAAATCTAAATTAAGTTTTTAATTTGTAGTAATTGCTTTTTGAACCAGATTGGAAGGTTGCCTTTCCTTTTTGCTAGAAAACAAGCGAATGAATGGGAGCATCTCCTATGCTCTGAAGTAGCAGCATGTCTAAATGGAGCTTAGAATTAAGCCAGTAACACAGAGCTAACTTGTTTTGTAGTAAAGAGCTAAAATAGGATAGTCTAATAGGTTATACTGGTTTCTCTTTAAGTAATTTTACTAATTTCTGAGAAGATATGGAAAGCCTCAAGTAATTTTGAAAAGAACTAGCTATTTTGTGGTGGTGACTTCTCATTCTTCACACATGTAAATTTAGAAAAGTGGATTTTTATTTTACTTCACCAAAAGTGGCATCCAAATAACAAATAAAAAACTTTTTTTTAAGTTCAAAGTGAAAGAAGAATAAGGAGCAAATGAGAAAATTCGCAATCCCCCCCCCCACCTCTTTTTTCTACTGAGAGAAAATTCATTATCTGATCTTTGGTTTCATTTATTTCAGTGCCTGTGCTGTGATCTTGGTGAAGCTGGCTTCTTCCAAGATTATATTTTGACAGGGTGACGGAGGCCAGAGCCCAACTGCACTTGCGTAGGGAGTCATGATGAGAAAATGTGTTTCCTTTCCCTTTTCTTTCCACTCGTAAAGCCAGTGACATAGCAAGAATTTACCATTCTCAGTAGATCTGTCTCTATCTCGGCTTCTCCTTTTTATGGCCATAGCCACTGTGAATGAGAAAATGGAGAGCACAAATATTTAGCCTGTCTTGGCCAGTTTACTGGATTATCCACACAAAACATTTTCTGTTACAGAAGGAACAAGGCAGAGAGAGGCATTGCACAGATTGACCATTCTAGAAACGCTTGTCTGGCAGTAGTTTCAGGAGTGGCTGTGAGGAAAGGGGTCCCAGGAGGGGACTGAGGTATGATGGCAACTAGGTGTGTTTGAGAATTTTTTTCATCAGGCAAAAGCACACAGTCTACCTTAGCTCACTATAACCAAGACATAAGCTTGATCAGAACCCTATTATTTTCCAGCTTTCTAAGCCCAGGAGTACTTACTTTCTGCTTTTTTACTGAACAAGGCTAATCAGGATGCCAAGTAAAAAATGAGTATAAGAGGAAGCTGACTTTCAGTGCCGCCTCCAGAGAGGAGTTGCCTTCAATACAGTGAAACTCAGATCTGTAAAACTCACCCTGCAAGACCATTCATTAACAGTAAAGCTTGGGCATGGATATATGGAGTGTCTGATTTCATGTTTTTTATATACTTTTGCATTTAGTCATCTTTCTTATTTGTGGGCAACTTTGCCAATGTGTGTGCTCAGACCTCCAGACGAGATGAATTTGGTTTTCTTTTTTTTCTTCTCTTTCTCTTGCAATACTAAGCATGATGGTGAGAGTCAAGTTTTCAATGGTGAAATTAATGTTCAGGTCAAATGGAAAATACAATCTCAGCAAGTACTTTAAGCTCAGAGAGGGCTGTTGTTTAGAATTTTTTCTCATAAGGAAAGCCAAAGGCAGGCCTTTATTTTCCTAAATTCAGAGTGCCATGAAATTTCTCAAAGGTCAATTTTTTTTTTTTTTTTTTGCCCAGATTATTGTATAGCGGTGTTCTACCTACATATGTCACTATGATTTTAAGGTAAAAATACTAGAATATATATGCCTGATATTTTTCCCTCCAAGACACCTTGAATTCACTTAAAATCTTATTTTCTTTTACAGACAGCCTCTGCCTTTGGAGATATTTGTTTCATGCATACTTCTGGTTTTCTTTTTACCTAGGCCTTCTGCCTTATCTAGTAGCCCAACATATTCAGACCTGCCCTTCATTAGGATCTCCCCGCACCGGAACCCCGCTGCAGCTTCTGAGTCCCCCTTCAGCCCGCCACATCCCTACATCAATCCTTACATGGACTACATCCGGTCTCTGCATAGCAGCCCGTCCCTCTCCATGATCTCTGCAGCCCGGGGGCTGAGCCCCACAGATGGTAAGTTTCAGACCAACACATTATGCTTCCATACATGCCAGTTCTTCCCCCTGCTTCACCTGGGATGTCATTTAGAGTAGCTCTGATGTTTATTGTTTCCCATGTGCCATATACTATGCTAAATGCTTTAAGTGCATGCTTTCATTTCACCATTAGGACACATCTCTGAGGGTGGCTTATTATTTCCATTTTCAGGTAAAGATAGCAATGTGCAGAGGGACCAAGTAACTTGCGGCCTGGTCCCTTGGCTAGTAAGTGTCGGTGGTGGAACCCAAAGCCAGATCTCACTGACTTGCTGTTATCCACAGTTCTGTTCTGTGGTTCAACATATGTTTAGACTGGCCCTGTCGCCATTCATATAATGTGCTTGTATAACCAGTGCGTTTTGCTCACTATCTGATATATACTTTTCTGTTCTGCATGTCTCAGAGCCACATTTATACAGATGTGTCTATTAGAGCAGTACTTCTTAAACTCCAGTATGCATACAGATCATCTGTGGATGGTGGTAAAATCTGATTCTCTGTGGGATGGGTCCAAGTGGAGCCTGAGATTCTGTACTTCTGAAAAGTTCCCAGGTGATGTCAGTGCTACTGATTTGTGGACCATACTCTGAGTAGCAAGGTTTTAGAGAACATGATGGTTTGGACCTGTTGCTGCATGTGCCCTCTGTCACTGATCTTGCCAAATGAAAACTGGAAGAGGGACAAGGAGGGAAAATACGTGAACTTTTGACTTTAATTCTGTAATACCTGATGTTCATTTTAGGCTCCCAAGGATCAGATTCTGGTTGGTTTTCTTAGCCTCCCACTTAATTACTTTTACATTACTCTTTAACTGGAATTGTATATTCTGCAACTGTCAAATTCTAAAGTGTTCCTTTGATTCAAGAATAGAATTTCCCATCGAACGCACACTTATACAAACTGCCTTGTCCACAATGGTTAGAACCTAATTGAAGTCCAGAATTACATAAGCCTTATTGATTGCAGATAGTGGGTTATGAGTTCTCTGCAGCAGGTCACAAATTTGTGGTATTTGTTTCACAGCACAGAGAAATGCCGTGCACTCCATCTCACTGATCAGTGCTTGATGTGACTCTGCAGTGTCCCCATTCTCCAGGCAGACCACTTTCAGAGGCCGGCTGTGCGTGGTAGGAATAGTAGGTGGGAAAGCTGCATGAGGTTGCTCAGTAAACATCTACTCAGTTATACCTTCAGAAGCAGCAGTGCTGCAGGAACAGCTGTCAGCTTGTTGTTTTTCTTCTGATTCAGTGTAGTGAATATACTTGTAAGATACCGAAAAAATTAGTTTTGCCAGTTGAACAAGATTCACATTTTTTTATATCAGTTTTATTGAGATATAATTGACATAAGCACTGTATAAGTTTAAAGTATACTGCATAATGGTTTATATATATTGTAAAATGATTACCCCAGTAAGTTTAGTTAATCTATACATACTGCATCACATATAAAAAAAGGAAAAAGAAAAAAAATATTTTTTCCCCTGTGATGAGAACTTTTAGGATTTACTCTTAGTAGATTTCAAATATACCATTTAGCAATGCTAACTATATTTATGTTATACATTGCATTCCCAGTAGTTATTTATCTTATAACTGGAAGTTTGGATGATTCACACTTTTAAATTTGTTAAAACTATCAGAGAGTCAAATGAGAGTGAAATATGAGTTAGTTCTTCTGCTTGGGATTTGGTTTTACAATAGGAAAAATGGAGAGTCTCCTGCATGGAGTACTTGGGAGTTCATGAAAATGACTAACAAGAACAGAGGGAGAGCGAGATAACAATGAACTTGAAATTGTACCTGGCACGCAGAAATTTAGTTGGACCACTGGAAAATGGTACCTCTAGTTAAAGCATCTTATTCTCTGCTACCCATAGTATTTCATAATGAATATGAATAAGACAGTTTTAGATTGTTTTTTCTGCATTCCTCCTCCTGCCTTTCGAGTCTAATTAATTACCAGTCAAATAAAGTCAAGTTACTAATATTTCTCTCTTGTGGTCTAAGAGTTTTTCATATATATCTCTATCATGTATAAAAGTCTGTGGGCACAAATGTAAAACACAAAGATGCCATTGTTTCTTCATAATAATTGTAAAACTGAGTTATTGAGGGAATGCTAT
Source organism: Eonycteris spelaea (assembly GCA_003508835.1). Taxonomy (NCBI): domain Eukaryota; kingdom Metazoa; phylum Chordata; class Mammalia; order Chiroptera; family Pteropodidae; genus Eonycteris; species Eonycteris spelaea. The sequence goes on along the minus strand of PUFA01000147.1, from coordinate 3,144,577 downwards.
GTGCTTAATAAGTACATTACATGCATCGTTGCATTCATTGCTCTCAACAACCTCATGGAGCACTAATAGGTGAAGCTGGCATTTATATCTAGATCTTCACGAATCTGGAGACCACCTTCAGAACAACTGCAATATCCTGCTACTTTTGCACATTAGTTGGCCAGTGGAAACCTATTATCATCCCACTTTTATAGAGTTGACTCTGGCCAGTAAATTGCTCCAGACTGATAGGTATATACTTTTTTGATTTTGTAATGAAAAAAAAAAAAAGAGCTTTTAAATTATGGAACACAAAATTGCAGCTTATCATTCAGTTGTGTGTTATTAAAGCTGTGCTGCTCTTTCCACTTGTAAGTACTGGGTTCTCCAGGTATTGAGAGCTGACTCAGACACTCCTGTCAGAAAGCTTAGGGAATTATATTAAGTATGTCTGGAAAGAGATCATAGTTGTCCAAGTTGTTGGCTACTATAAGAAATGGAAACATACAGTGATTTGATATAAGAAACAATTTTATTTTGTGCGGCAAATGTGGGAATATACATACATTTTAATTCTTTGAATTCTTCATGATTTCTTTAAACCGAAGAGGGGGTGCAAAAAAGAATTTTCCTCTCACCTTCTGAGTTTTTCTGTCTGGGTTAATAATGAAGTTATCATGACACGGGTTAACAGGAGAAAATGTCCAAAATTTATTATGGATGTACCTGCAGGGGAACCATAAGAATTTGAGACCTGAAGACACATCGGGCAGTTGAGGCTTATATGCCGTTCTGGACTAAGAGGGAAGCAGGGGACTGGGATTTCCAAGGGGAAGCAGACAATTTATAGGTAGATGAGAAAGAGCAAACGTGGTAAACAAATTCGTGCTGGACCACCCATAAACAATTGGATGTGGAGGGATGTCTAACAGGCTTTGCTAGTTTTCTCTCTTCCACCTTTAGTTTACAATATGACGCTAAGGCTATGCTCCCTTCTTTATTAAAGCAGGTTTTTTCTTACTTCCTTTAGGCAGGTAAGGGGGAGGGTCAAAATTTCTGAATGTTTTGTTTCTTAATAACCAGCTTAAAATTAATACTCCGGAAGGTATATTTGGGGATGGCAAAACTTTGGTCCCCTTCAAAACTAAATTCAAATATTTTATAATATATTTTATTTTCTGTATTCTTTTCCTTCACTTTTATTGTCGAGTAAAAGATATGTGGTAGACTTAAAAGCATAATTTGAGTTAAAGAATTTTTACTAGAATGAGCCATAAAAGGAACTGCTGATGTAGGCTGTGTAACAAGTGGACTTTGTGACCTTCTTTCAACAAGTAACCATGCTTTCCTTGTCTCCTTTTCTAGCGCCCCACACTGGAGTCAGTCCAGCAGAAACTATCATCAGATGGCTCTGTTAGCTGGCCAGCGCAGCCCCTATGCAGACATCATTCCCTCAGCTCCCACCGCTGGCACTGGAGCCATTCACATGGAATATCTTCATGCCATGGATAGTAAGTGATGGGGCTGTTTTTTTGTAGTTCTGGGGCTGGCAAATACTATTTCATAAAATGGAGAGGAAGGTAGAAAGATTAGGCCATTGCCTAACTTTACAAACCAGAGGTGGAAGAGGAGGAACCACTTACTTGGTGCTCTGGTTCCCTTGGTTTTCTAGGAAGCTGCCACAGATTTGGCTATCCTGAGACTAGCTCAGGGGAACAAGCTGGAAGATGCAGGTGATTGTAATTTGGCAGATATGGAAAAAAACTATCCTGCCTTGATTGTCTTGATAACAAAATAAGAAAACATGTTTGATTATATGAATGTACCTTGTCCAGTCATTCCTTGGCTTTATAGAAGTTATGCCTTAAAAATTAATTTTAAAAACAACCTGTACTTGGTTTTACATTTTTTTCCTTTTGATTTCTTTTGCCTTATGTTTTCTTTACATTAAAAATTATATTTTACTAAGACCTTTTATTTAGGGAAATAAAAAGCTTTTCCAAACTAGAAAGAGTTATTTTTAGTACATAGCAGTAGAAGAAAATGGGATCATTTGATGCATTTTATATCACTTATTTTTGAGTTCCTCAAGGCTTATGATGATTACTTTGGGTCACTTATCAAGACATATAGACAAATGAGGCTAAGATTAACTCTTTTCAGAACATCCTGGAGTTCTCAGTTACTCAGATTCTTTGAGTCTACTATGTTTATTTGTCAGGTGCCAGGAAGTATGACCCGGAAGCATCATTAAAAATCTAAGGTGTGCATCAGTGAAAGCCACTACTGTGAATATGACAACAGTTTGACTTCAAGTAGAGAATATGCTTGAGGTCTTATTGGTTCTTTGTTTTTCCTAGCAACAGCGATTAACTTGTGCTTAGATTCTATCTACCGTTTGTTTGGATTTTTTTGTGAAATAGTATACACTTGTCAACTCTCTAGCAGTGGTTAGTAATTCAGTCCTCAGGTCTGGAGAAGATCCACACAGGGTAAAATCTACAATCTTAGTCTTACTTATTATCATGAATTAACTTAGCTATGTTACATAGGAACGTTAAGTTTGTTATGGTTTCTATTGGGGTGTTCATTACCACATACAAAGTGAAGGAAATGTGTTGCATCTTCTGCAGGGCTTTTGTTCTGCTCTGTAGAGTGGAGAGCTTACTTTTCAAATTCATCATAACCATATTTCAATTAGGGATTGTTGGGGAAAAAAAGACTTGTGTTATTATGCAAATTAGTTATTTAAAATCTGCAAATAAAGAATTAAAATCAGACAATCCTTGAAAGGTTAGCCCATGTTACCTTCCTTATTTGATGAGAATGTGTTTAGTCAGGCAATGGTGGTTTTTATCTCAATAAAGGATGAAGTTACCCTTTTACTTTGTGAAAACTAATTAAAGGAATTTTAATTTGCCTAAGTATATAGTAAATTGAGTGTCATTAACTAGGAATTTAGATGTCCTATCATTCATCACATAAAAGGAAACCTCCTTTTTCTTTGTCAGAATTTTTTTTATTGGAATAGAGAAAACAATTAATAGAAAGTCAGTCAGAGATACCTGTGTTAAAAGAATAAGAATGCCCAGGCTTATATTTTAGAAGGAAGCAGTTTAATCAGTGAACACCCGGGCCACTTCTCTTTCACCTGTTTTGAAGATGCTCACTTTGTCTCCTCTTCCCTTAAACACAAGATCCCAAATCACTGTCTCACAATGCTGACTTTTATCTTTCTTTGCTTGGTTATTAGGAGGTTGGAGAGAGCATATTAAAGGTTTATAAAGTGCTTAAAGTACTATATTTTTTCTCTATAAAATAATTGAAATAGCATTTAGTTAAACAGAGCATAAGAAGAGTACCCAAAATTTAGGAGACTGCCAAAAGCAAGGTGAAACAATTTTGAATTCCTGCATTGGATGCATACCTGAAATAGCAGAGCCAAACTGGGATCCTAGCAGGTCACTCTGAACTATTGTTACAGATCATCTGGACTCTTCAGTTGGCAGAAACCACAATAGGCTGGTTGCAGATAAACACTTGACTTTTAAATGTGCCATCAATGGACATATCTGTGTTCCAGACAGCTTTGAGTTAGAGTATTTCTGTGTTGCACATTAGAATGAACTTGTACTTAGTTGTTTTATGGTTCTAATTCTGCCCTTTGGGATTTGAGTGACCTTAAAAGATAGGAGATCAAGTAATATCACGAGAAGGAACTTGCTAGAGATGAGGGCTGCTGAAAACCACACTGTTTATATTGATGGAAACTGACTTAAGTAAGTGCCTATCTTGGAGAGAAAAACAGAAGCGCTGAACTCGCCAGGCCAAGTACAACCTGAGGGTCTATGGAGGGATGAAGTCAGACCCTGTGCTCTGTCTGTGGGAGATGTGAGAGGAATTTAAGGGCATGGTGTTTTATAGCATCAAATGACCTCCTTAACTAGTTAGTGATTTAAAAAATTAAAAGTGTTCCAGGAATCAGCTCTGTTTAGAATGTCCTCTTACTTTTAACTCTGCCAGTGATCACTGAGTCCCAGTGAAAGGGTTATTGTCGAGGATTATATAGAAATCGACCATAAGTCTAGTTTGTCCTTTGAATCATTTGGAAGTGGAATGTATTTCTTCACTGAAAAGCTTCTATGAAAAAAGTAGCTTCCTGTAGTGGGTAAATGTGAAACATTTATGTGTAGGGTTGATGCCATAATAAAAGCAGGATCTGATTTAAACACTAAAAGGTGTGTACATAGTTGGGATTGCTATTTTTGCACTAACATGCTCTATCTAAATCAGGCTGGTAATGAAACTATAATAAATGAAGAAACTCAATTTTAAATGTGCCTGAAAGAAAACTTTGAGTAGGTATCACTTTCGTCATTCAAATTAATTTTCCAGTTTTATACATGGATGGTACTGACTTACTAAGTTCCAGTTTGTGATTCATTTTTTATAATTATAAAGTGTATCATCTATAGTCTTTATAGTCATCTATTTCATTTCATTAAGTTAAAGCATATTGGTTTGTTATCTTGTGTCAAAGTCTACCTCAGATGAAGAAAGTCTTCCCAATGGATTTTCTGGGGACCAAGTGCCTAGACTTTTTTATATAAAGAAAGCTTACCTTTTACTTCAATTTTTTTGGTATCATAAAATTGCCATGTTCCTGTAAGCAGGTGTACCCATGCTATGACATTGAAACTCTCCATTATTACTTAAAAGCAATCATGGTTTATTTGCATCTTACCTGCTGGGATTATGTTCTTATTCTTTCATTAAACTTTAGTTTGGCAACTCTGTAATATAAATGCAACCTTAGAAAAGGCAGGAGTGGGTCTGTGGGCCACATTCATAGCTCTGTGTCCTGAAATTCAAGTTTTTAATATCTTCCAAATTGAAGACAAATGGGAATTTATTTTTTAACTCTTCAGGTAAAAAGCATTGGATTAAGTTGGCATGTGTTTAAGTATGAGTTACTAATTCCAGGTTAGAACTTTTTTGATGGACTCTTCTTGAAAGTGAAAATTTCTAATAAATGTAATTAATTAATTAATTAATCTAATAGGCCCAGAGAATTAAAATAGACTCATCTCATCTCATTATAGTACTTACGGGGTATTTTTCTCCCCACCTTGGAAAATCTATAAACAAACCACATCCCAAGATTTTAAATGTTTCTTGGGATTTATGTTATACTATGGGGAATTTAGGGCAGGGTTCCTCAATCTTGGCACTAATAGGGCCAGGTAATTCTTCATCGTGGGGGCTACTTCGTGCATTGCAGAGTGTTCAGCAGCATTCCTGGTCTCCACCCACACTAGATGTGAGTAGCACCCTGTGAGTGTGATAACCAGAATGTCTCCAGATATTGTCACATGTCCCCTAAGGGCAATATTGCCCCCCAGTTGAGAACAATTAATTTAGGGTAATGTATCGGTTGTTTTAGTAAAGCTTTAAGTATACCATGGATCAGATAACTACAGAAATTACAGGGAAATGAGTGTATAACCAAGCTGAAATTTTTATCTTAGGATACTTTAATTCATTTTTCCTTTGTCTCATTGCCTTAAAGTGGTGTGTGTTGGGGTGGGGAACATGGTGTGTTGTGTAACTGTGGGAACCACTGTCTTTGTTGCTTATGCATTAATAATGGGAATATCTAAGGAGCCGTCAGATTCATAAATCACTAGAAAAGAGAGGGATAAAACATAAAAGTCTTTCCCTTTTGTTTAGCAATTTATCATTTTGCCTGCACATTAATAAACAGAACTCCCCCGAGGTAAGCCCCTGGATGATAAATATTTCTCCCTAATTGCCTCAGTTGTAGCCAGTAGATCACAAGTGGGAGGAGAGATACTTGTCATTGCAAGTTGCCAGTTCTTATCCTCCACTTCTTCCACAGGCAAGTAGCAATAAATAACAGGTACTAAGTACAACCACAGGTAATCAAGTTCTGTTTTGTTTTTATAACAGGCACCAGATTCCCCAGCCCCAGGCTGTCAGCCAGGCCAAGCCGAAAACGTACATTGTCCATATCACCACTGTCTGATCATAGCTTTGACCTTCAGACCATGATAAGGACATCTCCCAACTCCTTGGTCACAATTCTCAATAATTCTCGTAGCAGCTCATCAGCAAGTGGCTCCTATGGTCACTTATCTGCGAGTGCAATCAGGTATGTACTTTCCTGAAGTTGTTATGTGTTTCTTTAATAAAACGTCAGTGCTTGACTGCTCCTGGATTTTCAGTACTGACTACCTATGAGAAAGAATATTGCAACATGACACTGGGCCTGACCCAGAATGCAGATCAAATATCACTAAAGTGAATTAAAGTCATTTATTAGGCCAAAAATAATTTTAGACTTTAGTCAGTGACCCATCTATAGAAATAATAACTTATTCAGTTATGATGACATCCACTTCATAGAGAAAGTGAATATGGCAAATCTTTTTATCCTACCTCCTCTTACTGATTATAGTTCTCCAGAGGAAAAGCTGACTTCATATCTGGTTGTACAACACATGCAAGAACAGGAGCTGAAATCAAAATTATGCCAGGCATAGCATAATTCACTCCTGTTATTACTGGGGAAAGGCGTACACTGGGAGGAAGAAAGAAAAGGTGATAGCAGAGTCTTTAGTCTCATGTAAAATAAATGTGGATGGCATTGGAAGGCATTTCTATTACAGGAAATCTAGAAAAAATAGTGTTAGCTGTAGTAACACACTATATTTACTAGAAATGATGAATACCATTGTTTTTCCAGTCCGTTCTCAATTGCAGTTTTAATTCTTTTCTCATTCAGTTATCGTCAATGCTTCTTGACAGACATGTTACTGTTTAAATATTATAAATCTCTATTTTGATGAGATGTTGTGTTCTGCAATGTTTTTTGTTCTTTTAACATGGTCAACAAAGTGTGGAAACTTGGAACAAAGCAAATAACTCACTCTGCTTACGTGATAGCAATCAGTAGATAGAAAGGGGTCCTTGGGGTGTTTTCAAGATTAGCCACTGTAGTCACAAATATAGCTTTGGAGTTGGGAATAACTGTAGTTAGACTCCAGCTTTGTCACCAGCCAATTCTGCAAACCTGGCTCACAGATCGGCTCTCTGATGTTCAGTCTTCACATTTGTAAACTACAGACAAGATACCCATTGTATAGGAAAGGGGCATGTTTAATTTAAAGCTGAAGTGGATCTGCAGTTTCAGGATGAAGACCCCTATCCATGAATAAAACCTTGGGAACTGACCCTTGATGATCCATCTAGGCGATTAGCTACTGTTGCCTGGCTGTGCTATACCCCTGTGCTATACCTCTGTGTACTACCCATCTTACAACCCTGACCTGGCTATTCCATTCTCCTGGCAAATATTCCTGGGGTTATAGAATGCCATTTACAATATCTCAACTTGGTGACATTATATAATTATTATGTGGCTTGACTAAAAGTCATAGCATTAAAGTGATAGAAATGTGGCACATGATAATATTCATACAGAATCACTCTGAGTATTCATTTCTTGTTGCTTCTTAATTTGTCTTCCCCCTTGCTCTCTGCCCAGCTATCTTGACTTTTTATAGCATCTAAAGGACTTAGAATGTGGTATGCAAACGGTCACAGTGCCATCTTTATTCTTACTCTAGCACTTCACTGGCTTCTTGTTCTCTTCACCTTTGCCCAGGTAATCTAGCACCAGTACTTGAAAGACTGTCAGTATACAAACTTGAAATTATCATTGTCCTCTGCCTCCAAGGAACTATGATAGACCCTGTTATTGTCATTACGGCTGGTAGAAGAGGTCTCAGGCACCCTATTGCAGTCAGAGGATCACTCAACAAATATTTCTTAAATGAATAAATCAAGGAGCTCTTTAAGTAGTACTTAGAATTCTAATCACTTTTATTAAAGGAATTTTCTGTGTGATAGATGAATAATTAAGGTTTTCAGAAAATTACAGTCTATATGAATAGAGTATTATTATGACCTAGATTGATAAACATATAGAGATAGAGATAGAGGGATGATGCAAAATAAAGAGATAAAAAAGAAATGTCCGTCTTAAGTTTCTGTATGGTTCTTGTGTTTATATATTTACTGAATAATTCAGACTGATACAAAAATGTCAGAGAAAGCAAGTATTTTTTTTTCACAAAAGTTCATTGGCAAATTAAAACATTACTACTTGATAATGTTTAACTTTTTAAAACATATTGTTCAAGTGTGTATCATGAATCTTTTTTATGTCATAACTAAAATGTAATTCAAAAAGTAACTCCATGCACTCAGAAATGATGTAAAATACTCTCAAGTTTTAACTTCTGCATCACCCTGAAGATACTGTCTAAGATGAGATGATTCAAATTTTTCAAATACAGCCTGTAGCGTTATAAACATCCAATTAATAGCATATTAGAAATAGTTTTCTTTCTGCTAATACTGTGCCCTAGAAATTGAACTGCCAGCGGAAGAGAAGAGGTGTTTCAAATGACCCTCATCTTGCTGTAGTCTTCTGGCAAATGTAATACACACATACAATTAATCCACCAGTTTGCAACTTTCTCACCTTCATTTAATGGCTAAAGTAAAGCTAGTTTTATATCCTTATATATAAGATAATGGACAGATAATGAAAGTGAGAGTTGGTGTACAGAGCTACAACTTCACAAGTGTGTATGGGTTCTGTTGCCAGCACTGATGAGCCCTGCCTGGCGGGCCGAGGGCGGGTCGTGTTTTCTGCTTCATGCAGCATCAGCTCTTTCTGACAGCAGAGTAAGGACGTACCTGGCAGGTTCATTACCACTTACTTTTGAGGAATGATAGGAACCAGCTTGGCCTCCATAGCAACTTGGCTCTGCTCTCTTGCTGGGGTCAACTGTTGTTTATGTTGGAGAAACAATGCAAAAATTAGCTGGGTGGGGAATATTGAAAAATAGAGGAATACAGTGCCAAATTACCAGTGTCCTCAAAAGTCTACTGGTAACATCTTCTAAGAAGTATGAGACAACTTGCTCCCCCCCTCCATACATCCCCAGTATCAGTAAAATTAACTAAGAAAAGATAGTTTTCATTTACTCCCAGATGTGGTCATTGGTTTTATATAGTACTTCATTTTTTTCAGTTATTCATTCATTTCCCAAATATTTAACTGCCTATTCATATGTGCTAGTCACTGTGCTGGCTTTGGGCTTACAAAAATAAATGAGAGACATGACCCTGTCCTCATGGAACTCATGGAGGGGAAAAGCCTCCAATCAGATATGAATGAATGAGTAGCAGATGAGGCCTTGAATAAGAAGAGTTTGGTTGTTGAGAGGCTGTGAAGAGCCCAGAGCTTCAGATGACAGTAAACACAGGGCAGTTGAGCCAAAGCACAAGGTTAGAGGTAGGCAGGGGCTAGGTGATACACTACATCTTGGACCAGTGATCCCAGAACAGTAGGCTGCATTGTTTTAGGGACGAGGGAGCTGATGCTCAGGGAGGTTAGTAGGCTGAATCAAAGGCACTCTTACAGGGCAGAACCTATTAAGTCTACCTTTGAACTTCCTCTTTATGTTCTCTGGGCCTTATTTCTTTCTCTCTTAGAAATTCTCCAGGGAGGCACAACTAAAAGGAATATCGTGTGATGTTTTTAAAATTCGATTATGCTTATATTAATATATGGTTTTTCTAATCAGTACTTCGAGGCAGATCTCATTGGAGAGTGTGTCACTGCTCTTGATGGTCCTGGAGGTTCTGTCTGTTTGGCTGTTTAGTGGCAAGTAGATTTTAAAGCCTTGTAGAACACTTTCATCATCTGAAGCTTACTGTATTTTTGTCCAAAGCATTATTCAAAGAGTGCTGTGCCTCAGTGTAAACATTGGGTTCTTCCTTAACTTGTTTTGTGAGTGTGCAGGTCTTTATTTATATGCTCATTACTGTGAACATGCCTGGGAGCTTTTATGGATGAAGGTGGAAGCTTTATTTTTTTTTCCTTTCTAATGCAAGTGCATGCATGTAAGTGTGTCTCTCATTGTCACATGCACAAATAATAATAGCTGTTGGCCCATTCTCTGCAAAACTGGAAAGATTGTCTTTACTTTGAATGGCAGTGGTTGTACTATAAATTCCACAGCTGTGACCAGAAAGTGGATGATCTCGTTAGTACAACAGTCACAAAGTTGTTACTGATTAGAATTCCTCTCTCCTCTTAAAGTCAGTTTATCAACCTGTGGGGCCTTCATATTATAGCAGTGTTGACCATTACCTGATTTTACCTACAATACTGTTTTATGAACAAAAGAGTTGGGAGAGATGATATACTGAAAATAAGTCTCAGCATTGAATTCTTCAGCGTACAGAAACGAGCTTTAACTGTAGAAGTTTCTTAATTCTAATACCCTGACCAAAATTAATACATCATAAAAGGGTCACATGAGTTTCTGTTAAAGGTATTTTAAAAAATAACCTCAGTTGAAAACATAATGTTTTATTGGGAATTAGCATTGATTTTACATTTAAAACGCTATTTCATAAGAATCCAGAAGTGCCACATATTCTTTACTCTTCCCATTGGGTAAGAGATAGCACCTTTCTATTGGGGGGGGGGGCAGGGCCCCTCCCCAGTACCACCCACTCCTGGCTCCACTGCGGTTTAATTCTGTAGTCAGTCTCGAGCATGGCCAGGTCTGGGTCAGGCCCTCCAGGTCATGCATGGAAGGGTTCCAGAGATAAACCTGGAAACCAATGAGCCTTTGCACTGAAGCAAATATAAATAAAATGTGTAGAGTATTAACCAGTTACTACAGCTTCCCTCATCCGTTCTCTACGTATATTGCATGTTAACACAAAGGAACCCTGGCAATGTGATTCCATGGGAGTGAGATGGTCCATGGTAGCTCTAAGAAAGAACTGTGGTTTTAGAGAAGAGTTAAAATGCCACATTGATTGAAGTCAGTAAACAGTAGAGTTGAACCTTTTACTTTCAAGTGTGCGGTGACTGGGTGATCCAGCCTTTTGCCCTCTTTCTTATAGTTCCTCAATATTTTTTTTTGACTTTTATTAGAAAACATTTCTTCAATATTGTAATCAGCTCTTTTTGTCCTTCCAATATAAAGGACAGCAGCAGGACAATTTATGCTGTTGTATTTATTGTACCATTAAATTATCCAGCATATTTCCCTCCTTCCAATCCATCACCACATATAGAATTTCTAACATGTGTTTAAAACACATGGGCTTGTCTCCTATGCTATTTTAATTGGATTTTGTCCCTTTGACTTGAATATTAATGACTGAAATGCCAACATGTATAGTAAGGTTAAATGTTTAATTAATTATTTTTTACAATGTGAACTTTTAACTGTCTCCTATATATCATTTGAAAATTAAATACAAATTTGATGTACAGATTGATCACAAAAAGTTCTGTACAAATGTTGACTCATCAATTTCTGGATGTGAAAAAATATGTTTCTGTGAAAGTTAAACATAATTATGGATTTCAGAGTTTAATGTATTGATTACAATTAATAGGTAACTTTCCAGATACTAATAATTATTCTTTGGAAATTTAAATAGGATGTATAGATAGTACTCAGTTAAATTTGCTGAATTAATATATGGTATTATGTAGTATGTGGATTTTATGACATTTTAGTTCCTTAGCATCTTTTCTTTCTATTTATACTTCAGATTTTAACCAAATTGGAGGTAATTGTTGAGATTCCCAGACAAGAACTTACAGATAAATGAGGTGTTACTGTACAATATTAAGAAACAAGGCCCAGTTTGCAGCATTTGACCACACATTGCCAAAGGGTATTGACAAACCTTTACCTCTGATTTTTGATACAGAGTAAAAAAATGCACCAAAACTTTCCTAAAGATTCAGACTTTGGGAATTCTAAATCTTTGGAAATAAACTGGTTCCCACTCAGACAATTGTTTATTGAGCACTTTTAACCAATCTCTGAGCTGAATTTAAAGGTGGAATTAAGTTATTCTTACTCTAATATACTTAGAACTTTGTCCCATGTCAACACAGACACTGGAATGCCCCTTTAAGGCATTTTATCAAACAAAATTCAGTTACCATAGATCTGTTCTGATGCATACAGTTTATATTTGGTGATGAGTACACCAGAGATATTATAGTCAGGGATCTAAAATCCACATTTTTTTTCTACTCTTTAGAAAAATAAAGGGCAAACTAACACCTGAATTCTGGCTTTATAAATGTAGCCCTAGAAGAATGTTTCTCAAAGTGTTTTACAAGAAACACTGGTCTCTAGAAGCTCCTCCAAGTACTTGCACACTCTATGTAGGGTGGGACCTTGGGAATGCATATTTGCATATTAATAGCTCCAGGGTTCCAGACTCTTGAACCCTCATTCCTCAGGCTTTTATGATCTTGGCACCTCGTTTTCTTTTCCCTCATTATACTTATGACAATGTTAGCGCATTGCTTGGGGGAATCTGGGCCACCTGACACTTTCTTTTTAGAGATCTTATTTACTAAATATAGATTAGCAGTTTTAAGTCGCATACTTATAAATGTTTGTTTTTTAAATTGTCTCATCTTTCAAGTCCTCATGTAGAAAAGAAGTGAAAGCTATAAAAATAGTTTTTTAAATTACACTTTATTGAACATTGAGTGAAGAGTTCAGAGATCAGACTGTAAAATTAATCTCTTTTTAAGTGATCCATAGAAAAGAATAAGGTGAACAGAAATGTAAAATTTGGGATAATAAAAGTCAGGTAGACCAATTTTATACTATGACCTTCTTTAGAGAAGACAGATTTGTAAATATTTTCTATAGTATCAATACTTTATATTTCTAGGACATTATGGAATAAATACATGAAGCATTTAGGAAGTTTTTTTTTAGAGTTTCTAAAGATAGAATTTATATTTTCTTTTGAATTCTGACCCCTATAATTAGCAAAATCTGTTATCAGCTGCTGAAGTTCTGTAGAAAGAAGTGAATCTAGGCTCAAACTTTGTTTATATAATATTGTTTTACAGACACATCAAATTGTAGTTTTCAGAGGAAAACATGTTTTTCTTTGAAGTGACTGTTCTGAGTGTGGTAAGCACGATAATGGCCTCCAAAGATGTCCATATTTTAATCCCTGGAATTCATGAACATGTTACCTTATATGGCAAAAGAAATGTTGTGGCTGTGATTAAGAATTTTTAGATGAGGAGGTTATCCTGGGTTATTCAGTGGCCCTAATGCAATCACAAGGATCCTTATAAGAGGGGGCAAAAGAGGGGTCAGAGTGAGAGGAGAATGTCAAAGTTATGTGGGCTATGAGCCCAGGATATGGCAGCCTCTAGAAACTGGAAGAGGCAGGGTACCTAAAAACACTACAGAAGAATGTAGGCTTGCCAACCTTTGAGATTCTGACCTCCATAGCTGTGAGATAAGTATGTGGTGTTTTAAGTCACTAGGTTTGTGGTAATTTGTTGCAGCAGAGCAGGACACTAATGCATTGTGGAAGCGATCGGTCACTCATTGATTTAAAATTGAGTACCTGCTATATGCTAGGGAGTGTTCAAGGTACCAGGGTCAGTGGGGAGCAAGGTAGATCAGCGCCCAGCTTACCTGGACCTTACTTATATTCTATATAGGGCGAGAGAGAATATGATCCCAGAGAACCATGTGCTGTGGTGAGAATAAAATTGTCAAACAATAGAGAATGATTGGGCAAGGTGCTGCAGAGGGGTTTATTTTGATGGGGGAATCGGTCTTAGGAGGCCTCTCTGAGGAGGTGACATTTAAGCTAAAACCAGTGACAGAGAGGATGCAGCCATGCTGAGTTCTGAAAGGGCATAGCAAGTACCTGTTGCAGAGAGACTCATGAGACAGAGCTTCTTAGGATGACAGCTGACTACTACCTAGGGTCACAGAGCAGGTGGTGGCTTAGATCCCCTGGTCCTCACTGATAAAATCCCTTGGAGCTTCTTTTCATGCACATGGGAGCCAGGGGCGGGCAGGAGGGGGAGGCGGAGGGACTTATTTTTCTTTTTTAACTCTCAAGGTCAGTGCCCAGTCATTGCCCATCTCTGCTACTTCCTTAAGAAACTTGGTCAAGAACTCTGCAAGCTGCTCTGAAAGCAAGAGGAAGCATGGCACTCAAATTCATGAATCGATGCCGTGACCTAGCGAAGAATTTCTGTTTTGTCATCAAATTCTAAATTGGCTTTGTAATCTCTAGCAAGCATCCTTCCTTCCTTCCTGCAGCACCTCTAGGAGCCAACAGCAGTACCAGCACTTCTGGTTGAGTGCAGGCCCTTGTATGTGTCTCATTATCGCCAGCTCTTTGCATGTAGAGGAGAGGTTTCTGTTGCTGTTGTCTTATGAATGAGCAGTGACAGCTGAAAACCACTTGTCCATTCTGTATGTCCTCCACCTTGGAATCTAATGGTTGACATGGATTTTGGAGAATGTTTATTCCTGTCACCTGGTTTACCAGCAAAAAAGCATCCCAAAAAGGATGTTACCGAAATATGTTGTAAGCTTTTGTAACTCACTTCTTGTGTCTGCTGGAGGAAGCAGAATGCACCTGAATGCAGCCCTGGCTTTTTCTTCTCTTCTATATCTTTTTAAAAGTAAAAGTGTACCTACTTTGTTTGCATACTAACATTTGTGAATTACTTACATATGAAACTAAGGGCATTTTCTTCCTCGTGAATTGTGTTCTTCAATGGTCTTGATTCTTAATTAGGTCCTCACTTTTTGAGTCCCCAACTCTGCCTTCTAGTATTAGAATGTAAGTGACCATAGGGCCCGCTACGAGCACCTGATTGTGCAGGCTCAGGAAACCCTGGAAAGGTGTATGGAGGTTCCTGTAAAGTCTAGGCCACCATTGTAAATGTATGTGTAGTCAGATCTATTTTTTTAATGAATAGAATAAGGTAGTTAAACTTAGTAATACCCATTCACCAAAAGGAAGGGGGTGTAAATCATTGTGCTTTTTGATGAATGGCTGGTACACTGAAAAATAAATTGAACAAACTGGCATAGAGCTCAGTGAACATGAAATCAGCTATTAGAAGAAAGCTTGTGAACAAATTCTGAGGAAGATATGCATCTTTTGATTAATGCCCTATCAATCATCCACACAGCTACCTTTGCTAAGTTTTGCTGTAATCATTCATGGTTGCTTTCGGAAACACTGGCAGAAACTGTAGCACTGTAGAAACGGATTATTATTACTGATTTCTCCCTAACTTACTGTGAACAATGACTGTTTTCACTATGTCCCAGCTTTCCTTTATTAAAAAATACAATACAAAATGAAAGGAGAGTTCCTCCAAGCCTGGCAAAATTCTCCTAGGTATTCTTAATGATATTCAGTCTTAAATGGGCAAGCTATTGTAATATAAGGTTCACTGTAGGAATAATAGTAATGTAATCCCATTGAAGTTGCCTTTTATGGATTGCAGTCAAATAGGCAAAATGTGGAGTCACATAATTAACAGTATATCTTTGGAATTATTAGTTGTTGAAATGATTTGAATTTTGTTATTGTAATTATTATATTCTCAGTTAATGTGCTTAACAGCAATAGTAATTAACCCACCAAACTGAAATTTGCATGAATGCTACCTTTGACATAACAAGAAACCCTGATTCAGTCAATGTATTACATAGCAAAATGGGGAAGTGTGCGTGTGTGTGTGCATGCGCACGTGTGTGTATGTTTTTTTCACTGATTATTTTTTAAGAAAGAAATATTCATGAATGCGCTTATAGTTTTGCATGCATTTTTAAGCCATCGACAAATTCCTCGAGCTCTTCATTCTTTTAAGAGGATAAACCATGCTGGCACAAAGGATGATTTGGCACTGCCTACTAATCAAGAAATCTTTAGGTAATAGAGCAGCTTCCTTAGAACTTACTGTAGCCTGGGAAACCCTGAGGACGTAATGAAGTAGTGACAGGCATTAGCATATATTATAGACTTTAATAGGCATTTAATGCTGTTTAGCTGGAAGAGGGAGCTCTGGCCTCCCATTGGAATATTCCTCCATCAAAGCCCATTGATCACCGATTTCACCCAGGAGAGGTTAATCCATCAGATTCTGTAACCAGACGGCACTGATGGAAATTCCTTAGGTGGCATTCTGGATGAACCAAGCTTTCCATCTTTACAAACAAATGAGTGATATGACAAGTATGTTCAGAGCACATTTAACCAATTGATTTTCTTTCCTCTTGTAATAAGATCTGGAGACATATGAAAGTGCACAGTGTGAGCTGTGATTAAAGGAATTGCTCCATGCACAGGAAATACGGAACTGAGAGCCAATGAAAGTACTATAAAGCATGTAGTCACTTGTTCTCTTTTTTATCTAAAGTTTGTTATTGCAATAAATAGCTGTTATTGAGCTGATGCCGTTGGTTTCGTTTTGCTGAATCTTATTTCAGGTCTGTTTGCACACACATGCGTATCTTGTCATGTTTCTCTTGAACTTCTGAAGATGTTTGTCAATAATTGTTTTTATTTTCTAATTTAAACAGACAGACTTGACGTGATTTGGGATGAAAACTAGGCATAAAGGTGCAATCATGGATTGCTGCACTAGTTTCTGCATTCCATGTCAGTAATAGTCTCCTGCTCTTTATTTTCCCCATGTAGCCCTGCCTTGAGTTTCACCTACCCTTCTGCACCCATGTCTCTTCATATGCATCAACAAATCTTAAGCCGACAACAGAGCTTAGGCTCGGCCTTTGGACATAGCCCTCCACTCATCCATCCCCCCAACTTTTCCAACACAGAGGCCTATTCCTGGGATCCCTACAGTTCTGAACCCCGTCCAGGTCAGCTCTGGCCCTTCTGAATCCTCACAGGTGAGAAAAACAGCTCAATGAGCTGGTTGGTCCTGGTAATTATAGAGGAGAGCCATGCCACTCTGCCGCTCTTAAGCACTGTGACTTGGCATTCTCGGGACTTCCATATTGTTGCCTGTCATCTTCATTTTTGATGAATATGCTGTTTATGTGCTCCTCATGAAACAACAGCTTCTTCCATTAGAGTCATTTATCCTTGGTGGAAAAGTGGACTGCTTGATAAGCCTCACTCTGACCCAGTGTTGTATATACCCTCATTCAATAGAAATACATTCATGAATGTGTTGCTTTCATTTGGTCACTCTCTGCTGGTGCTTAGAATCATGTGATAACTTCAGAGCACGAATAAAACTGCTGTGCCCTCAGTTCTTACCTCCACACTAACAATGCTCAGAGAAGAATCTGGATGCTCTAATTTAAGAACAGTTCATGTTGGTTTTCTACCTGTCTCACAACTTTGTTCTTTTGAATACATTGTTGGTGCTCATTAAAGCCCAGTCCCTCGGCGCTATCCTTTTTGCTTTTAAAAGCCACAGGGAGATTATATTCGTGAGGTAAAAATGAGGAGCTGCCTCATGAATGTATTTTCTGGCTTTGAACACATTATGAACTCTGCTACCATGGGATTAGAATGTTATCAGTCATTACTCTAGTTAGTGCCAAATAAGCCTGCTTGTTTCAAATTGCGTGTTTTAGCAATGATCCTGCTTATTGATCAAAACCTAATTTTGTCCTTGTCCCTGCAATTGTGATCAGCAGAACAAGCCCACGAGTGAGTCTGCGGTGAGCAGCACTGGCGACCTAATGCACAACAAGCGGTCCAAGATCAAACCTGATGAGGACCTCCCCAGCCCTGGGCCACGGGGTCAGCAGGTGAGGCACCCAGGTTCTGCACTTGACAAAAGACTAGTTATAGAGTCTGATTTAATTTGTTTCTCTGGCTCAGAAGCAAACAAAAAATGCAGGAGGCTATATGGGTTATAAACTGCTTCGTAGGGTAAGTAGTTGGATTAATTTGTTACTGACCACCAATGTGACCAGGCTTCAGTCCTTAGCCCCAGTCTTGAGCCTGAAATTATAAGCTCCTGGCCCTAAGCCTGAGCTGGCAGAGCTAGTGATGTTCCCTATACCGATCATGTTCTTATTTGTACTTATTTTGCCACTTCCTACTTTCCAGGAGAGCCTGGAGAACAGGGAGGGATCAAGGTACAACCAACTTATCCTAAGGATACTTAGATTCCAGACCTTTACCTAAAGCCTTGAAAGGACGAGTTTAGAAATTCCAATCTGGTCTCTGCTTTAGTCATTTAGACCCTCTGAGCCTCAGTTTAAAGATGCATGTAACACCACAATACCAGCTTCTAGGGTCCCTGTGCCTGACACAGGAAGGAGGTCAATGAATATTAATCACAAGATAGAGGCTGAACAAGAGTGTGGATATCCATAGAATCTGGACTTTGCTATGGCTAGGTTGTTTCTGCCCAAAACCTTATACTGCTCTAGCCTCAACTGAGAATGGAATGAATGGATTTTATGGGTTTTGAAATCCATCCTTCCTCTTGCATTCTGCTAGCTAGCTCTTATATACAGTTGTATATAGTTTTTGTCATC
Organism: Eonycteris spelaea; assembly: GCA_003508835.1. Lineage (NCBI taxonomy): Eukaryota > Metazoa > Chordata > Mammalia > Chiroptera > Pteropodidae > Eonycteris > Eonycteris spelaea. The sequence continues at coordinate 3,126,143 of PUFA01000147.1, read as the reverse complement.
TAGCCCCAGATTAGAACTGGAATCCACATGTAATTGTCTCCCAGAATTCTAGAAATTCTTTGTGTTTTAATTGCTTTTAAAGGTCCTAAGAAGACCAGGACAGACTATACCCTCCAAGTGTTAGATGCTGTGGTTCTTGTGCAGACAGTATACCCTTCGAGGTCAGACGTTGAACCCTATAAAATCCCCTGAGTGCCTCTCACAGCCTGGAGTCTAAAATATGAGAATGAACAAATTAATATACTGAAAAGAATCTATCTGAAAGAGAAAGACCTGTCTTTTGGCTAAAGACAACATGACCTAGTTTAATTGCTTCTCTTATGGGATGACAGATTTTTTCCACCTTGGTATTCAAGGATAGCAAAGGTTGATCTCAATTTTATCATGGTTATTGTTTGGACTGTTGTCTTTAATCACAAGTTAACAATCTCTGAAGAAGTATTTAGTAAATCTGAAAAAATACAAATGATTCCATATGTTTGACTTCTTCTAGTCATAAAACCTTGTTGACAGACCTGGGCTCTATTTTATTTTCACTGAAAAATTACATCAGGAGGAAAAGAAGCCTAAATCAAGTTTTTCTACTCTCTTATTCCCATTTTGTCTTATCCTCCTGCCTTTCAGGAACAGCCAGAAGGAACCACCCTGGTGAAAGAGGAAGGGGACAAAGATGAAAGCAAGCAAGAGCCTGAAGTCATCTATGAGACAAATTGCCACTGGGAAGGCTGCACCAAGGAGTTTGACACCCAGGAGCAGCTGGTGCATGTAAGTGAAGGGGACTTGGGAACTGAGTTTTACAACTATGTGACCTTTCTGTAGGATCATCTTCCTTGACCCTGCGCTGAGTCAAGTTTCTTAGCTAGCAGCATTGCAAACTGGAGAGGCTTTTATGACTTTCTGAGAATAAAGAGAACTCTGAGCCACAGTGCTTGACCTGTTCAATCAGCTAAAGCTTAGTGTAAAATTCAATAAAGTCTTCAATAGAGAATGTAATGACTCTGATCCTGTAAGCCAGAGAACACTATTTGAGTTAGTGACTTTGATGGTTATTGAGTAATAGTAAGCTGGACTTGAATTATTATTAACCTTTAACCAAGTTTGAGTCTCCTTTCCAAGATCCAGTAAAACAGAAAAGGTCATAGAGGTTGGGGATTCCTTTTTTCCACTTTACCTTCCTCTCCCAAACCCTCATTGCCTCAGGAATCTCCCACTGTTTTATGCAGCAATTAGTACTCCGTGTGAGATAGTTAGATGCTTGGGGCGAGCCATTGGCACAGCTTCTTGACTTGAGGCCGACCATTGCAGGGCTAATAGTTTCATGGAAAAAGTGATAGGTATTGTAAAATGTGTTTAATGATGTCTATTTTTGAAAACTGCAGTGCAGTCAGACTGAGAACCACACCTTCTCCTGCCATACCAGCTTCAGAAGTCTTTTCCCTTCCTCCCTTGTGTACACATTATTTCAAATAATGCCTAGTGTGCCCCGACCCCATGCACGCACACCTGATTAGCCATACGTTCTTTGCTAGTGTTTTTCTTTTATTTGGCACTTTTTCTCAGGCCAATAGAATCTCCCTGGCAAATGGGACCAGGAGCTGCTGAAATGGAAGGGCATTGAGATAATCAAGAATAAAAAGGTGTAGTTCACACACTCTGGTGCAGAAGGACAGGGTCCCATTAAGACATTATGGATGGTTTGCTAAGTGTGACAGTTTCGTGAGCTTTTAATATGATGGAAAATCTGATAGACCAGCTTTTATTGTGATTACCCTCCCCATACACACACTCCATTCTCTTCTATAGTAACTTTTTAAATTTGAGATGATCCATATTTGTTGATAACCTTCCTCCATTTAAACATTATTTTTAAAACACTAAAATTATAAAATTCTTCACACATCCCCCATGTTTCATAGGCTATATGAGCTTTTGAAGTGTGTCTTGCAACTTGGCCCATTCTGTGTGATATGTTCCACACATTGCAGTTACCTTATAGTGTTAAATATGTGGTTTGTCTGTTTTGAGCTCTGTTGTGTATATAATGTTTTGAGGATTTAACATGACATCAGCAGGGTTCCCCCCTATTTCATTTTAATCGTATCTCTATAATGGTAAAGGAAGAATTATAGATTTATCAGCACAGCAAAAAACTAGAATATCAGATGTTTTTAATTAAGGTGTATTTCTAGATTTTTCTATGAACTTTATTTTTTTCTCTTTAATTTGATGCGTTATTTTTTAAGCCAAGCCTGACTTAATGGCCCTTCATTCTGGTTGTTTTAATGGAAACCACAAACATTGTCTTATTAAAGGGAAAAAGAAGTTTTGAATTTTTCTTTTAATGTAGAGAAACATTCCCAAAGCGTAGAGTGTGCTGAGAATACTGAGTGATATAATGAGTGCACAACATAAATGAGGAGAATCATTTGTATAAAAACTGCCATCATAAATGAGATATTGGCAGTGCTGCTTGCTTGTTAAAATGTCCTTCTGAGAGATGATGTAGTCTCCTGATGCCTTTTCTGTGGGTAAGTCATTGTAGTTTTCAAAAAATGCTGTGATTATGGTTCAGACATTATCAAATGAGGAAAGAAATAAGAGCTTTCTAAGCCTACAATTAAAAGGAATTGTGCTCTTCATTAGAGGCAACGTTGGAGGTAACATTTTTTGGGTTGTGATAATAAACCTTTTTGCCGGCCTCTTAATGTGAAGGCTTTTTAAAAACAGTGGATGTTGCGGGTATTTGTATTTAATCTCAGTGGAGAAAGGTTTTTGGTAGTAGTTGTTTTAATAGAGAGATCTGAGTAATGTTAAGGTAATGGTGCTTAAACTATCAATTGACCACATGTTGTCTGTTTTATTGTAAAAATATGAATGAAGACAAACAGTGGAATTTTTTTTTTATTCTAAATCAGCTAGAAAAAATTCATGCCAGGATTAGAAGGAAATTTAATATATTGCCTTTTATGATATTAGTTTTAGTCTGAGATAAATTATATGAATAAGTAAACTTAGGTAAGTGAATTAAAAATCATAACTTACAACATGAATAAAGAGAGTAGTTTATATCACTTATTTGCTACCTTTTTACTCGTTATCCAAAATGTGGAAATTTCATTTTTGTGCATTTAAACCGATTTTACTTTGCATGACATTTAAGTACCTTCATACTCACAAGTGTATCTGGTAGCATTAGCAGTGACCAGGTATAGAAGAGGTGCTTTATTTTTTGTTGATTGAACCAATAGCTACTTCAAGTCCACTTAATTACTTTGGCAGATGAAACCACCTTTTTAGGAATAGAGGGGAGCATTAACTGCTTCTGTTCCTATGACTTCCTTGGAGAGAGGACATTTTGTGAATTAGTTGAATTTTCATGCTACATACAACCAAGGGCAAGGTGTTAAGCCATTCTGATGCTGCGCCTTATTTATAGCTATGATCCATTCTTTTTTCTCCTCTTTACAGTTAATGGAAAGATTCATGATTCTTCATGGTTGTCTATCTAGTGTCTGGCAGTCCCGACTGCCTGCTAAAGCAAGTCACTATCTATAATTGATATCCTTCTGTGGAATAGGGTGCTGGCTGCAATTGAAGGGCTTTGCTGAAAGCTCTTAAATCCTGACAAGTTCTCCCCTTGTTCTGGTTTAGTCGCTGAGCTGCACGGTTGGAATTCCAGAGTCATTTGAACTTGGTGCAAAAGAGAGACATGTGTTTCACATTAGCAAATCACAAAGTTGAAGAGGAGAATTAGGGACTCGGCTGACTTTGCCTGCCAGGTAGTCTCATTTCCAGTGTAATGAACTCCATGTTCTATTGAAAAGATTACCTCGTCCCATTACTGTCTGAACAGATGGGCTGAATATTGCCTCTCCCTTCTCTTCTCCTTTATTTCAAGTCCCTGTCCTTCTCCAGTTGTGTTTATTCTATATTTGCTGTGGGGTCTTTATCACTGAGTGTTTAATTAGTTTCCCTTCCCATCAAGATAATTATAATTGGGCTTAGTTACTCTCAAGCTGGTATTAAACCTGTCATAAATTTTCATCTATGCCCAGAAGCTAAGAAGATTGATATATATTTTTGTTAACCAGGTTTTTGTTGTACTTTGTCCCTCTCTTCATGTCAATTAAAATAGAAGGGAACAAGAGAGTAAGAAGGATGTATAGTACAAAAGTTAATTAAAGTACCTTTGACTAAGACTGAATTTATTATTGATTTGTCAAGATGCAAGCACTTTCTCTACTTTGACATCTGAAAGCACATATTCTAACATCTCAAAATAAGTTGAACAGTTCACATTTTCCTTTCAATACTAATTTAATTAGACTCTTTTTGCCGTTGTACATTATATCTTACAAAAGACATCTTAAATTTAAATTTGTAGAATATCAGTTCTCAAAGTATTGCTTCTTTTTGCTTTATTTTGTTTGGTTTGGTTGAGATTTTGTTATTATACAAAAAACTCATTTTGTCTTCTCCGCTGGCTTCTCACACAGATGGGAGAGCTTTCCATTCTTTCAAATTTCTCTGTTGTGTTAGTTTTGTCTTAGAAATCAGTTCTATTTTTGGCTTTTGGATGACTAAGCATCTGAAGTCAGGTCTCGGAAATCTGCACACTTTGTTCCTTAATGACACTATGTATGCCACAAGTGTTTTGAGAGACTTTTTAAAAAGAGGAAAAGGAATAAATGTAGAGAATGTGCACCTCAGTGTGGGTCACCACTGCTGAGTGGCTACTGATAGCAATACTTGAAAACATCACTGCTGAGATTTGAAAGAATAAAAATAGTATAATCGCCATACCTAATGGCCACCTGTTCACTGTATCACTATAATTCCTTACCCTCTCTTTTGGTTTAAGAAATAACACATGTAATATCCTTTCCAAAGGTTATTAAAAAGTTAAATTATTTTGTAACAGTTTTATTCCTCACCCCATCGCCAGTAGAATAACCTCACAGTCAGGGCCTTGGCAGTTGCACTGCGGGGCTGTGGTCTCCTACCATCGATGCCGCACAGCAGAGAATGCGAAGTTGTGTGTGTATCAGTCCCAGCTTCAACTGGGTGGCATTTCAGTCTCTGTACTCCTTCCTCCATGTGTATCTTTAAACGTGTTGTCAAATTTTACCTTTTTATAGAGTTAATTAACCACCTACTTGATTTTAAATGCTTTCCCATGCTGCAATTTTTGATCTCTAGAAGCATACCAAAGTTTCCTTTATCGGAAGAATACAGTTATAATCACCTTTACTATCATTTGAAAACTGACAGACTTAGATACAGAAAAGCACATCTAATCTGTGCAGAAATGATGCATCCATAGAAATTAGGGGAAGAGTTAAGATGTGGTGAAAACATTATTTTCATATTAGTACCATGATCCTAAATTTGCATTTTAAATGTTTCCATCTAATTTTGATCCCTTTACTAAAGTTGCATTGTACATCCTTACCTAAGAGAATATTGAGTTTAAGATGTGATGGGGTCTTAGATATGAGGCTGAAATTAGTTTTGTCTGTACATAAAATGTAAAACAAATGAGTGGAGATTGTAATCTTATTTTCTCTACATGGAGTTGCTAGTTAATTTAGTTACTTTAATTACTTGGAAATATTTTATGTAAAATGTAGACAAAGAACTACCAACTTCAAAGCCACCCTTTGACAGTTGTGCCTCAAGGGGCATGTTCTTTTTAAAGTTATTGACTAATTTGCACCTACAGAAATTGTTCCCGTAAAGACACTTAGGAGATTAGACAGAGTGAAGGGCATGGAGGACTGTGTGGTCCACTAAGGAAAGCCTTCAAGGGCCAGGGGAATTCTGAGTGGCAGCCCCATCTTTGCTCTGACCCTCCAGATAACCTCCCTGGAATCATTTGACCCTTTAGAATGTTATTTTCTCACTTATCATACTGTGAAAGAGCCATGAAAATAAATGTCGTTCCCAATGTCCAAGGCCAAACAGAGATCACAAGCAGTAAGTCTAACAAGAAACAGAGGATCTAAAGGAGGTAACTCTTTTTTTTGTTTTCTGTATTTGTGTTTTGTAGGGTTGAGTGAGAGAGAGGAGAGGAGTGGCACTGTTGAGTTTTGTGGCTTCTTCATGTCAGCTCTAAGGCTTATTTTATATTTATTGTTGCTGAACTGGGACATGCACTTGACTGAAGTTGAGACCACATTTTCTTTCCCAATCTGTGTTTGTGGGACTTGGCCAAGACATTTTGACTCCTTTATCTCAGTTTTAGTAAAAGCAAGTGAAGCATTTGAATTGGGTAGTCCTTGAGATAGGGATGGTAAACAGCTTTCATCTTACTTAACTGCCAGCTTATTGGCTGTTCATCACTTAGGGTGCTATGTTGAGCTCTCCTCTCATTTTAGCCATGGAGATGGGGGGTAAGGATATGTAGCCAGTTATGGATGACTGCCCTCAGGTGTGGTCTCAGAGGAGGCAGGTACTTGCCATCTCCTTCCCAGGGTCTGTTCCAACCCTACAAATTAAGTGCCCTCCAGAATAATTGTAGTTAATTTTTCGACAAAGTGGTGCATTAAGTACTTGAGTAATTATTGAATTATTAAAATGCCCCTTTACTAATATGCCTTAACCATTGAATGAAGAATAACATCAGTATTTTAAGTAAGATATAACTGGTACAGAGTAATATCTTAGTTACTTTCTTAAATTTACTCGGCCATTTTATATCCCCTGAAATGTTTCATTTTATGTACCCCTTGAAATATTTCATCAAAATTTCATTCAAGTAACTGTTTCTCTCATTGGGGGAGGATTTTCCTATCAAAAGCTCATTGATTGGTTCTGAATAATACTTTAGGTGGGATTTTGGATTCTGCCAGTAATTAGTTCCCTGGGATATTCAGTATGGACCCACTTCATACAAGAGCGGATGATGGTCACTTTGAACGGGGCTTCACACCTTGTTGAAATATAGTTGGCTATAGTAGATCTTGCTGGCACAATATGTCCCCTTGGTTATCAGGAAAAGTATGAGCTGACTTTAGCAGGTCACTCATTCTCTCAACAACTCCTCATCAGAAGCAGGCCTGGGAGTGGCCTGCATGGCAGCCCACTGCCCCAGCTTGATGTTGGGCACATTGCCAGCAGAACTTAGAACAGACCTTCTGGGACTGGTCATTCTCATTGGGAAGGGAGACTAGGAAGCATGCAAGCATAGTGAACAATAGGAGGAAGGACGTAATGAAGCCACATTGTGTAGTTCAGATTCTAGGGGCTCAGAGAGGGAGAAGTACATGAGTGGTATCTAAGAAGCTTCTGGGAAACAGGTGGGGAATATGGTTAAGGCCAAGCAAAGCATGGGGGTCAGCTTTTTAGGTGTGATAATGATGATGATGATGGTGATAGTAACAGTGACAGTGATTGTTTTATAAGAAGTAGCACATGATCTGAAAGAATACTTTGGCTTACCACTATTCTGCAACAATAGGAGTACATGGCATGTTTCAAAGCTGACAGACCTGAGTTCAAGGCCTGACCTCTACTTTAGACATGTCACATTCCCTCTCTGTGAAATAAGGATAATAATAGTATTTACTTTAGAAAATGTTGGAGCAATTAGCCGAAAAATTATACTCAATAAAATGTTAATAATTGTCCTTATAAGAAGAGTGAAAAGTGTAAAGTTTTTTTTTGTTTTTGTTTTTTACCAGCTGCCAGGTCCACCATGCATGTTGTCTATAAAAGCGAGGTTTAGGTTGATATTTGGTCAGTGTTTGGGTTGACATGTCACCATCAACTTAATAATTGCATAAAGATGCTGAGACGAGGCCCCTGGCAGCCCTAAGACAAAAAGACTAGAGAAGTTCTTGGTTCATTCCTTATGCTCCAAATCCCTCCTCTCACTTGCTTGTGCTGTAATGAGAATCAGAGCCTAATCCTGACATCTTTCTGAAAGTTCTCATTGGTGATCACTCTAAAAGCAAGGCACACTAGGGCAGAGAAATCATTGTAGGACCATTAGCAGCATCGCTGACCTCTGCCCACTAGATGCCAAGAGTGCCCTCCTCCATCGTGACAACTGAGAATGTCCCCAGACATTGTCAAATGCCCCTGGGGGGCAAAATGTCCCCAGTTCTGCCCCATATTCTTCCTCTTGTAGTGTAAAAAAAATAATGAAAAAAAGTATGTGATTAAAGATAAATTTTCTCTTGCTTAGAATGTGCAGATTAAAAAGAGAGGATGACCTCATTAAATAGTTTTGAGCAAAAGGCTATTTGATATATATGTATGTGGTGTTCCTATGTGCATGCATGCATATGTACATATGTTTATGTAGTGCATACTGTATGTACATGCTTCTGTGTGTGTGTGTAAATTGGCAGAGCTTAATTTTAAAACCACATTTGCTAAGGTTAGTCACTCAGTAGTTCTCAGCAAGGCCTTTACCAACCAGTGCCTTGGTCTTGGTGGAAAAATTCCATCACTGTTTTTTTTTTTTTTTTTTCCTTAGACCAAGGGAAGTCATTTAGACTTCAGCTTCTGATATCATGGCCAGCAGGATTGGATATCAGACTTCTGCTTTGACATAAAACAGAGCTCCAGGAACAGAAAGCAATTTTCTATGCAAGGACTTCTTGAAGATTCAGGGACATTAGGCTTTTCTGAGATTAGCTAAATAGTACAATAGATTTTTTTTTTCATTTCTAGAACAGTCAATGTTGGCATGAGAAGAGAACCATAAATGGCATATCCTCAAAAAACTATGTGTAGGCCAAGGCCTTAAACTTAAATCACTCCTACCCCACCCCTCCGAATTTCCAATAAAACTAGCATTAATCAGTGAGCAGGGTGTGGAGAGTGCATCAGATGGTGTGTTGAAGATTTCACTTCCATTTTATATCTGCCCCAAATTGTTTCTATTAGTAAAGTCACCTATAACTTCAGTTTTTCAATTTGTTTTATATTTGTGAGGATAGAATGAGACCATATCGTGAAAGTGCTTTTGTAAATGCTACAGCATTATTCAATTATGAGGAAGAATGAACTCCAGAAGTAGTAATAATCAACATAATTTAAGAATGTAGAGATTAAGGAGACTTTTCATCAAAATAAGAGATTATATAAGTATGTCATTGATTTGGTAGTACCCTCTCAACCTGTGTAGGCTGTTGATAGTACTTGCTACAACATATCATCATCTCCTGGTGGTCATTACACAAATTGCAGGCATAGTGTTGGAAAAAGTCTCATGCATGTCAGACCTATGGACTTGGGGTTGGGGCTGGTGGGGAGAGCAAGATCTGACACATAGGTCTTTTGTATCTCTCCCTTTGAGTAAGGGGAATATACAGGACAGGCTTTTGTGAGAGAAAGATGTACTGGCAGAGCAGTGGGAAAACAGGTAATGTGAAGGTACAGAAGAAGGAATGAGAGAAGGGTCTCATAGAGATCGTGTTTGAACATGGTCTTTAAGGAACAGGTGGATTTAAATAGGAAATGACTACTGCAGGGAGTACTGTCCCAAGGGGGAAAAGACAGCAGGAAGAAGTTAATAGATACAGAAAGTATAGGAAAATTTTATCTATGATAGTGGCTAATATAATAAAAGGCTGGCATTTCTGATACTTCTTTGGATTAAGCTATAATTACAAAATGATTCATTCTAAGTATTCGATTGAAGAGTGGTAAATAATGCAGTTATGAACTAAAGGGTTTTAGAAGCAGAGGGTATTGGGAATTAAAATTGAAGAGCAGAGTAGCACTGTTTCCTGGGTTAGGTGTGATAGACTAGGAGTCCAAGTTATATTCCAGATGGAGTAAGGAGAATCAAATGTTTCTGATGAGAGGAATGGCTTGAGCCAGCATGAGCTTTAGAAAGACGGGGGCTGAGCTTTGCAAAACCTTAGAAGGTATAAGTGTTGTGTTTTGAAGAGGGGAGGGTAGGGTGGGACAGGACCAGAAGTGAGATTCTGCAGTAGCAATTATTTTTAAATACCTGAGAAGAAAGTTCTAAGATGTTTCACAATTACAGTTTTCACAGCTAACGTGGATAGTTGTAGATGTTCAGAGAGTAGTCAGAAGGTCTGGTGGCAGACTGAGCATGTGGATTTGGTTTTGCTTGTGGGACCCCTGTCTCTTCTGTACACGGCCCAAGGTTCTAGATTCTAGTGTCTTTTAAAAGTAGAGTTATTAGCCTTGTTGGGAGAATGATCTTTAATGACTTATGGAAGATGCCTGCTCCAGTGCTAGTCAAGTTTTAGGACCAGTTAGAGATTTTTCTTGTGTGATTATTATTTTTCTTTATTTATTGTTTTTTTTGGGTGGGTGCCTTAGTTTCTAGTTATAAATACATAATCTCAGGTTCTGAAAATGTCTTTCTAATCAAGAAAACAAAACTACACAGCTGTCTGCTGTGGGCTTCGTGGGATTCCGTTGGTGAGGTGGTCTCTTTCCATACCTGGCCGGGTCTTGCTTGTCTCCTATGCTCCCTCCACGCCACCTGCACAGACATCATGTTTCTTTGGGTGCTGCTTCTGTGCCTCAGGACACTGATGTATCCCAAGTAGCCGAGAGCTCTCTCCAAGATAAGTGAGAGAGCTGGTTCATGAAAAGCAGGTAGCAGGTCTTTCTGGTAGCTTTTCCTGGAAGAAGTGAAAGTTCTGGTACTTTTCTCTCTTCTGCAACTCATTAAGAGGTAGCGCATTTCCCATCACAAGATAAAGCAGTCAAACTGCAAATGAAGCACAGCGCTCACTGTGTTCTGCTTGTGTTTAGCAGAGATAAACTTCACTGCATCTCAGTGCTGAGGCATTTGGCTTCTGGCAGCAGCTTTAATTGCTAAAATGCAGATTTTTTTTTTTCTTGATCAAGAGAGGATTATTCTTATTATCAGTATAGAGCATCTTATTTCAAGATGAAAAGCCTTCACGGAATTAGAGATGCCAACGTTTGTACAAAGCTTTTTGGCAATTGACAACTCAAAGAGAAAGTATGATTTATTAGCCTATAATGGCTAACCCTGAGCGACGGTCTAGGTCCTACTGATTTGTGAAATTGCTTAATGTGAACTGCCTTTTTATGCCACTCAAGCCCCAGGTTACTCAAATAAATGTAGAGTCTACGTTATATGATATGTTATGAGAGAGGGAGAAAGAAAAGAGGGGTGGGGAAGGAAAAAGGTGGCTTCTAAAATCCATCTTGGTGGTGCCTTTTCCACAAGTTTGGCCGATAAGCTAGTGGAGAAAAGATTAATAACAAGGCTTGTCGCTATCAGTACCTGCTTGTCAATTCTTTGTAACAGGGCTGTCTGTTCAGCATGGAAATTATTGATTAAATAAAAATTGCTATTAGATTGTGATCTCTATAATCACAAACAATGGTGGACATTCCTCTTTTAGATCCTCAGCCATGCATCAAGTTGTTTCTTTTCCATTGTAATTTATATTGCACTGACATTTGAGCTCATTAGGTTTATCCTTTCTTATGGGAGGCCTGAAAGCATGGGCATGAGCAATGCAGACTGGCCAGAGGGGAGCCGAAGGATAAAAGGACAGTTCTGGTCAGGGCCTGGTCAGTTCATTCACTGGACTACAGAATGATTTCTTTTTTTTTTTTTTTAACTTTTCTTTTCAAAAAATGTGGTAAAATGCACATAACATAAATTTATTTATTTATTCCAGCTTTATTGATATATAATTGATGAATAAAATTATGTATTCAAAGTATACAATATAATCATTTATTTACACATTGTGAAATAACAACATCAAGATAATTAACATAGCCGTCACCTTACCTTTTTTGGTGTGTGTGGTGAGAGCACTTAAGATCTACTCTTAGTAAATTTCAGGCATATAATACAGTATTATTAACTATAGCAGTATGCCGTCCTCAGATCCTCAGAGCTTATTCAGCTTACAACTGAAAGTTTATACCCTTTGACTAACATTACCCTGTTTCCTCTACCCCCCAGCCCCTGGCAGTCACCACTTTACTCTGATTCTGTGAGTTTGACACCCCTCCTCCTCCTCCTCTTCCTCCTCTTCCTCCTCCTCCTTTTTTTTAAGGTCACATGTGTAAGTGACACTATACAATATTTGTCTTTCTCTTTCTGATTTACCTCACTTAGCATAATGTCCTCCAGTTTCATCCATGTTGTCACAAATGGCAGGATTTCCTTTCTTTTTATGGCTGAATAATATTCTATTTATCTGTCCCACATTTTCTTTATTCATATATCTGCTGACTCTTAGGTGGTTTCCATATCTTGGCTATACTGCACTGAACATGGGATAACAGATATCTCTTTGATATACTGATTTCATTTCCTTCAGATATATACCCAGAAGTGGGATAACTGGAACATATGGTGGTTCTATTTTTAATTTTTAGGGAAACCTCCATACTGTTTTCCATAATGGCTATACCAATTTACATTCCACCAACAGTACACAAGGCTTCCTTTTTTTCCATATTCCAGCCAATATTTATTATCTCTTGTCATTTTGATAATAGCCATCCTAGCAGATGTAAGAGGATATCTCATCGTGGTTTTGACTTGCACTTCTCTGCTGTTTAGTGATGTTGAGCACCTTTTCATGTACCTGTTGGCCTGTTGTATGTCTTCTTTGAAAATGTCTATTCAGATTTTTTTCCCCTTTTTTAAATCAGGTTATTTGGGGGTTTGAGGGCTTTTTGTTTGTTTGTTTGTTTTGTTTTGTTTTCTTTTTTGGATACTGTTGAAAGTTAAATGTTACTCTTTGTCACAAACTTCAGACCCCTTCTTCAAAACAGAGATGAAAGTCAGTTGCCCTCTAGGATTCAAGCTAAAACTCATGTACTCATCCAGAACACTTGTCTTTTGCTTTAGGGAATATGTAGTAAAGAATATATTAAACTTATGACAGGAAACACTACTGGAAAAGGCAGAACTTGGAACTTGAAACACTGAGCTCTGAGTCCCTGCTCCTTTCCCTCATCCCTACTGTTATTTTCTAGTTTTACTCTAAGCTGTAGCCCTTCAAATGGAGAGAGGCAAAAATGAGGCTTCTCTACGGTGAAAGTGGCCAGTGGGATAATCCTTTGGTGCCTTATATAGGGACAGTACCAAGTGCAGAGGCACAGCTCGGACCAGACAAAAGCTTCCTGATGGGCCTTGTTAAAGAGCATGAGACTGCAGGAGAAGCCACTGCAAGAGAACTGGGGGTCACTAAGGAGAGTCATTCTGATTCAGCAATTACATTTACCTAAAAAAGCACAGAGTATGAAAAATACGAGTCCTAGTGGAATCCTTTAATAAAGGTAGATCTAAAAATCATATGTACAGAAAATGGAAAGAAAACACACACGTGGAGATAAGGGAGAGGTATGACACAGACTCTTCTGATCCCCATCCAGTGCACTGCCTGGTGAACATACTGATGACCACAGAAGAGCTGCTTGTGGGAGCCAGGAAGGGAGAAACATGTTTCCTGGTTTAGAAGTGACACATGGCAGTGAAAGAAAAATAGTTCATTTCATAATTTCTTCTGTTTTGTGTTTATTTAAATGCATCGACCTGAGGGTGCAGCAGTGACAGGAGGCCTGTCCTCCGCAGCTTCGTGTCCAGAACAGGGACAGCAGCAAAAGAATAAGAGTGCTTGTCAGCTGAAACGGGGATGAAGATCGCCATTGGCAAAGGGGATCAGAGGCCATTTGAGTGACAATATCTCTCTAGCAGACAGGCTTCTCCTATTCCAGAGGACTGAGGTACTTACAAATGTAACCATGAACCAGTATCAGAAATTTGTGAGCAATCATAAAAAATCTGTGAGGTGCTGGGAAATTGAAGGTAGTGAATGTCATTCTGTACTTTGAAAGGGAGCAAGAAAATTAATTCTGAAAATTAGTAGGTGAAGAATGTCAAATCAATTCTACAGAAAACTATATTTTAAATTTTAAAAGTTTGTTGTCCTGATATAAGACAAAATGGTAATCACTGTGACCCTCAGGGCTCACCAAGAACACTGTCATGCTAGCCCAGGCCAGTATATTTTTTGAAATATCGTTAGACTGGTTGATCAGGAAAATACTGTAAATATGTGTTGGGACTTCAGCAAAACATTTAATTAGCAACTTTGGCCAAGACAGAAAGTGATGGTTGTGTCAAACAGCAGTTAGAAGATGTTGTCACTGGATAGATGATAACAGATGGCTGGACATTAGTCAAGGGAGCTGTTTCTAGAAGCAGGATGCTGGTTGGGTTGGCCCCAGTCCTGTTTTGCCTAACAATTTGGTGTTTGTTTCTTGGACAGAGTCACAGTGCAATTATCATCAGAGTTGTTTATGAGGAATTTTCAAATCAAGTTAATGATTGAATCAGGTCCTAAAAGATCTTGAAAAATCAAAACACTGAAATAGCTCCAAGAAAATTAAAAATTATAACATAAGGTTTAATTAACTATAAATTTACTTTTATTAGGCACCGGGCCACTAAAATTAGCTAATGGGATTCTCAACTATAGAAATACAAATACGCTATAGTAGAATCATAGAGTTTCTGGAAAGTACCACTTAGCGGAACATTCCGTGTTCTAAAGATAATACTGATTTGTCAGCATAGAATCAAGCGGAAAAAGATCCAAAAATGCCTTGTTAAAAGTGGTTGATAGAACCAGGGATGAGAGATTTGGGGGTTTCTGGTAGGCAGAGAGAGCTGGGGCATGATAACTGCCTTTAAATATTTGTGGGTAGCTCAGCTACCTTGTGGAAAATGGATTTAACTTGTTCTTAGTGTCAGATCATAAATCCAGTACATGGAAACCATAGGGAGAGAGATTTCAGGCTTGAAATAGGAAAACTGATTTGACGATTAGAGTTGGCTAAAATGCTACCCCAGGGAAGAGGGAGTCCCTGAACCTGGAATGTTAGGTATTTAAATTGGGCACCACTAGGTATTAGAGGTAAATAGAGCTTCCTGTGGGTTCAAGACTAGATGGACTCTTAGTCCCTCTCAAATTTGAGAGCAGTTCTTTTATACTACAGGTATTTCTTGAAGCCATTTATGTGCTATGTTCATAGCAGGGACAGATTGGCATTTTTTCTTAACTAAGAATAATTAATCACCTCAGTTTTATAAGTTCTGTTAGATAGACAGACATGAGTTACAGGGCAACAAAGGAACAAAAGCCCAACCCAGAGACAGCCCAGAGACCACCCAAAGAACACTCCATTTGTAGTTAAAGAATCATTCCTGCATTCTGAGAGACAGGACTGGAGGGGCCACAAACCTATAGTTATTTAATCCGGCCACAGACACTTGCGCAGAAGATATCACTCTAACATGCCTACAACCTCAGCCTCATTATACCATCACTATACTACCATGTCTATGCCTGGAAGTTCATGAGTAATTATAACAGTATGAATTCTGGGTAAGCACATGTGCTAGGCAGAGTTATATAGCAGCCAGATGTCAATCACAATGACCCCAGATGCCAATCAGTTAGGAACACCTTATAACCACTCATCGCATCCCTAATATAATACAGACCTCCCCTTCCATGGGGTTACAGCCCTCTTTCCTAAGAACTATAAACTGCTCCTCATGGAGTGGGGGGAGCTAACCACCAGTTTAGGCGTGACCTGTTTCTACCTCAAAATGTGCCTTTATTAAATCTTACCTCTCACAACTGTTGCTGAGTTGGAATTCATTTCTTTGTTGGTGAAAAGAATGGAGAATCTCCAGTGTTACCAAGGCAGCAGCAGAGTTCATATTGCCCCTTACAGTAACAATTCTAATAGTCTAATTGACCCAAGCTTTTCCCCCCCTTATTTAACAATTTTTTATTATAAAAGTTATTAGTAATTAGTAAAATGAGTTACACTGACATACAATTTGAAAAACTGAAGCTCTCAGTTCCTCAGGTAACAAACTCAGAATAAGAATTTGGGTTTCATGAGGCCAGAGAGTTTCCTTGTTTGCCAGAGTTACCTCTAATCCAGAAACTTCTTGGATTTTTGTTTTTTCTCTCATTTTATTTTGGTGTGACTAGTTCTGTTGTGCTTATTAAATATGATAATTTCCCTTAGCATTTTCTTTAGAAATCAGTCTTGTGTGTTGAGTACTTTTAGAACACATATATTTTCTGATATAACTTCAGATAAAAGTGTTAGTGGTAAACTGATTGAGAGGTAAGTAATCAAATACTTTTTGAATATTAGAAAAGATATTTTTTCCTTAAAAAGTAATTAGTTCTCTCTAGATTTGGACTGTAGATATGTGGCTGAATTCTTCTGCAATTTGAAGATTCTAAAACAGCCTGATTATTCAGTGTTTGCGTCACCTTTTTTTTTTTTTTTTCCAGACTGCAGTCCTTATTGGAGTATTCCCCATCTTGTTTTTGTATTTATTTCAAGCACATAAGAGATTATATAATAGAGCTTTTAAATTTGCTGCTCTTTCTCATTTTCTACTGTATAATAACACATGGCTCTTATTGGGTTCCCCTTTTTACTTCGCTTTTTCTTTTTTTTTTAATTTTCCTTCCTTTGCCTCATTATGTAGATAATTCATTTCACTCCCTTCTCTGTGTTCTGAGTTGAGCTAAAACATCTATGGGAATGTTGATCATTTTTTATTGGCCAACTGGCTCTTCGTTTTCCTCCTTTATTTCGTGAATCACAAGATGACCTCTCATTTGAGGGACTGTCATGCCATAAGCCACGGCTGAGCTCAGAATATCTGGTAGATCCTCATCTGCCACATGTGGAACCAGCAACAACACCTCTATGCTCTGAGAAGTGGCCTGGCCACATTACTATTTCTACCATCAGTGTGTTTTATTATCAGAAATTCCTGAAAAATGTTAAGAAATTGAGATTAATAAAAAGAACCAAATACAAATAAACTTTTTTAGTTCAAGTACTAAGAAAGTGCTTTATGAAATTCAATTACCATTGTCTCCTTGCCCTTCCCCTTTAGGGACCTAGGATATTGATTGCCGTGTACTGAAGAAAATGTGTAAGGGATGGAATCCCTAAGCCACACAGTTTGGGGCAAGGTTCTCCCACCCGCAGGCACCAGCCTGATATGCACTCTGCTTCAGGGACCCAGTAAGGGTAGGGGTTCTTAGCTTTCTGCATGCACAGGAATTATCCTGAGCTGGTTAGAAATGCAGGTTCCCCACCAGCTCTAGGAGGAGGCTAAGGACAGGCAATGACTGATGCAAGTGGGTCCTCAGGGCCACTGTGATGATACTTGGTCTCATCACCAGTGAGCAGATAACCCAGAGATCCCCAGGGAAGAGTCAATAGGGCAGGAAAAAAGTCTACCTTTTTACAGAGTTTTACCAGGGAAAGGGGAAAATGTAAGGCATCCATTGAGATCAAAATACAGGGCAGTACAGGCACATGATGGTGTCCCACTAAGGGCTTATTAAAACAGTGAATAATTACAGATGATGATAAGGGCTTAGGTCTCTAACATTTTGTTTTGTTTTCAAAGCTCCTTAGTTTCATTCTTCATTCCATTATACTCATGATTTTTCAGACCTGTAATTTGGCTGTTGGGATTAAGTGCTTTGTCTGTGGTCATAAAATTCTGTAAAGCTGCTATACCCTATAGATGTATATAAATTTGAAGAGTCAGTTGGTTCCAACATGCAGAAAGTTTGTTTCCAAATTTTTTAATCATAGTGCAATATAAAATTTAAGAGGGATTTGGGGATATTAATTAAACATGCAGTTAATGGCTCTTCTCATTAATTTTCATAGCCCAAATACTGTTTTTCTGCTGTATTCTTTTTAGCCTTGTGGGCCTCTTTACTGTTACTCAGACACCAAGGCCTTGCCCACCACAGGACCTTTGTAGTTGCTATTCCTACCACTCTGATCAATCTCATAGAATCCACAGACTTTCTCTCAGGTCTCTGCTCAAGTTTTCACCCAATCTGAGGTTCTTACTGTATCTAGGCCTCCCTTGATCTCCCTGTATGAAGTGACGCATATCCTCCCTTCATCATTCCCTTTATTCTGCTTTTTAATATTTTACATATCTCACAGTCTAAAATACTATTTTTTGCATTATGAAATTGAAACTGTTTATTCATTTCTGTAATCCCAGGAACAAGAATAACCTGGCATATAATGGTATTCTGTACATATTGTTGAATGAATGAATTAACAGATAACAGACATTGACTTTCTTCTTAACACAATGGCTGGAAGTGTGTGTGTGTGTGTGTGTGTGTGTGTGCGCGCGCGCGCGCATGTATGTGTTTGAATAAAAGGTAAAATAATACTTTTAATCAGTGAAGCACTTTGCTATCTATTCATCTATCCATTCATCCATTCTTAAAATGGACCTCCAAGTTCAAAAATATGGTGAATATTATATAGATATACAGAAAAAGCCCTTAAAGGGAAGACTACACTCACCCAAGTACATATTAAATAGGGGAACGTAGTGATGATTACTGAAGTAACACGGAAATAGTAAAGTTTAGATAACTTTTAAAAAATAATCATTTCCAGAGCCTTCACAATCAAAGCCAAAGGCAACTTCTATTAAAATTTTTATGGATTTTTCTCTCAATGTATTTTTAAAAATGGAGAATATACTGAATCTATTGGTATTTTTTTAAAATATTTTTTTTTTTGAATCATTAGGTCGTAAATTTCACTAATCATTTTTTTGACATTAGGGTTTTTACCAACATTTTTTACTATCAGAAATATTAAACACCTTTATATAAAATTCTTTGTTCCTTATTTGGGTTGTTCTCTTAAGATATAATCTATAAAACAGAGGAACTGAGTTAAACAGATTATCTTTAGGAGAATGTTCACTAAACAAAAGAATATACTGTTGGGATTTTGCCTAGAACCTATATCCTCTAAAAATTCAGTTTTCCATATAGTAATAAAGTATATATTTTTATTTCTGAACTTTCTAATTTGACATTTCTCTTCTTAGTACCACCTCATTTCTTTTCTTGTTCATTCCTAGGTATGAAAATTTTTCCTAGTTATTTTTTCCCTAATTAGTTATTGCTTTTAACAGAAAAGGTACTGATTTTATTATTTTTATTTTTTGTGCACTCAAATTCCTAAACATTCTTGATGTCCCTAATGGTTCTGTATTTTATTATCTAAAGTTTTAAAATAATACACTCCTATTACCTGCAAGTAATAATTTTGTCATTTTTCTAATAGGTTCATATTTTGTTCTGTCTCACTGCATTGGATAGATTTCTTGGAATAATGTTAGATAATTCTTTTGGTATTCATAGCCCTTCTTTGTTCTTGGTTTTAATGGGAATGCCTCTGGTGTTTAACCTTAATATAATCTATTGACTGTTCATTTAAGAAGGATAACATTTGGACATGTGAATGGAGTGCCCTTCTTTCTATTCTAAATTTCTAAGAATGTCATCTCAAATGATTGTTAGTTATTTTGCTAATTTTTTGTCACCTGAAGATATTACCATGCAGTATGATATATACCTTTGTCACTCTAGAATGTGCTAGGTGAGTTATTCTTTTGATGTATTACTGGATTTAGCTTGTTGTGTTTTACTTATAATTTCTATATATTTATGACTGAGACTTTTTTGTACTGCCTTGGTATCAGTTATGCTAGACTTTTAAAAAAATATTCTAAGTTATTTTCATCATTTTGTCTCCAGAATGCCTTACATAGTATAATAACCTATTCCTTAAGTGTTTGAAATAACAAAAAATATTATATAAGTCTAGAGCCTTTTGAGAATAAAATCCATTTTAAGTTTTCAAAATTTATTATGGTTTGAGGCATATTTGAGTTTTCTACGTTTTCAGTTAATTTTATTTTTTTTTCTAGAAAGTCACCCATTTCATTTAGACTTTCAACTTTAGTGTTTTTAAACTGTGATTATTTAAACTCTCTTATAATCTCTCTGTGTGCTTAATTATATCACTCTTTTTTTGGTCATTTTTACCTACCCCTCCACCCGCCACATCCCCTTCCCTCATTTGCTTGGATATATCAGTGTTTCTTGTTTTTTTCCCCCCATCAAAAATGCATTCCTGGGATTCATTCTTAATTTGTCTTTTTGTTCATTTTTCATTTCTGTCATACTTTTCTTGGGCTGATTTGCGTTTCCTTTTCATAACTTTTAGAATGAAATGTTTATTTCTTTTTTTCTTTTTAATATTAAATGCACTTAGGGCATTAAGATTCACTTCATTTCACTTTGACTTTATCTCATAAATTTTGACAGTCTTTTGTTTCAAAATCTGTAGTTTTTTTTAAATGATTTATTCAGTAGATAATGTCCCTTTCCATCGACAAATATTTTTGGACTGCTGTTGTAAGACAGCCACTGTTCTAGGTTCTGGAGATACATCTATGAACAAAACAGTGAAAATTCTTGTCTTCGTGGAGTTTGTATTCCAGTAATAGTATATAACCTCTTAACACTTCATTTGTTACAAAGTACTGTTCTAATAGCATGTGTTAACTCATTTAATCCACCCAATAACCTGATAGGGTGAACATAATTATTATCCTTTTTTTATAGATAAAAGACCCAAGTCAGAGTTTCAGTAGCTTGTCCCTTGGCACATTGCCAATAAGTGGTAGACCCAAGCTGGCTTCTTCATAACTGTGCTAATGAGAAAGCCATGAGTTGTCATGTCTCCTCAGCATGGGCTTTTGTTTGTCTAGTAGTACATTTGAGCTTGTATTACTATTTTATAACTTTATCTAGTCAATAGAGATTTTGATGTGTGCCACCTCTACTTTTAATATTTTATTGAAGTTGTTTTTATATTTTATTAAATGGTCCTATTGACAAGTAAAAATAGTCTGAGGCAATATTCATTCATTCAACTTTTATAATGATGTTATTTCATATCTTTTTGTCTCATTTCTTTTTTGTTGGTTTGTTTTGTTAGTATCTGAAAGGTTTATTAGAAAATTTCTACCTTGAACTAGTATAGTATCTACTTATTTCTTTTTCTACTTATTCTAACCTGGTATTGGTGTGTTAAGTCTTATATACTTATGTTTCTAGCTATATTCCTTATAATTTTAACAGGTTTTGCTTTACATTTTAGATGCCCTGTTATGTGATAAAGGAAAGCGTTACTTTCCTTTCATGATTATACCTGAATCAAGAGAAAACAACTCTCTTTACTCTATCTAAACCTTTTGGCCTGCGGTCTAATTTGTTTAATATCCAGATTACTATCACTAATATATCCACCCATTTGTTTTTTTTTTAATCATTCTCTGTAAATTTAGTCTTCAGTGACTCCCTTATAAAGTTTATAGTTATATTTACCAATATCTGAGAGATTTTGCCTGTAGTTGGTAGGTTTGAGACATTTATTTTCAATGTGAATTTTTATATGCTTTTTAAATTCTTCTCTTTATAGGTGAATGTACTGCCATATTTTCCTTATTTCTGTCATGGTCTATTTAAAAGTAAATGTAGTGTTTTAAATATTAACGTGTTTGCCTATACACTTATTAAATGCATAATTAAATGCATAATTTCAAATTACAAAAAAATAGATACTAAAACGACTCTCCATATTTACATTATTTTGCAGGATAAGTTATTTATCATTTAAAAATTATTTCCCTCCTCTTTCTTTTCCTCCTGTCTTAATCAATTTAATTAGGGCTTATAGACTCAATTATTATACAGTTACTGATTTTACTATGTAAGTCACCTTGCTTTATTTTTTATGCTTACTTTTGTAAGTCTTTTCAATGATCTTTTATATTTCATTTTATGTACATTTGACTCCATTGCTTCATCTTCATGCAGTGGATTTCCTTGAAATTTTTTCCATATTTTTGTCAATAGGAATTTTTTTTTTCTTCTCTTTAATTTCCCCCCACACTTCTACCCCTAGCCTAGGGATGTTGCTGTCTCTTGGCGCACTGGGGGCCTGGCGCACCTGGGGTATGGTCCGTGGCTCCACCTGGGGCGCAAACCCAGGACCTTCTGAGTGTAAAGCAGACGTGCTAACCTCTACCCACTACACTATGGAGCCACTCCCAGGAAAATCTTTTAAAAAACTGTCTTCCTACATTAGTAACAATTTAAATGAGTCAAGTATTTGGGGAAGAAAATTTTATTTTCTGTTATACTTGTTTGATTCAACATTTTCGAAAATGTATTCCGCAGAATACTACTACTGTGAGATGTTTACAGGTGCCCAGTGAAAAGCTAAAACAGTCATTTCTTGCTGAAGGACTTGTCCACGCGTTAAATATGTTAGTATATCTTGTGGGCCTTCGATAGGGGAATATATAGCAAAGATATCTCGGTCTTTTTCCTTAAGTTCAGGTCTGATTTATTCTAAGAACATTTAGGTTGCTATGATTTGATTTATCTCTACTTTCTTCATTATACTTTTTTTTTTTTTTTTTTGAAATACACATGTGTTCATGCTACGCAACTTGATTTGACTTGGTTTTTCTGGGTTCTAGTGGGCTCCCTGCTGCCTCATGGTAGATTTTCCTCTGCTAGATCAGTTTTCTTTCTCTTCGACTTGCTTCTTTCTCTACTTGAGTGCTTTTTTAGACCCACTTCATGGCTTTTTAAATCCTATTTGGGAACAGCAAGCAGGTATTTCTAGGGTTTTTTTTTTTTCTGACTGTTTTTCAGTTCATAATTTGCAAACTTTTTTTAGTTTGAGTCTTGAGCGGTCTTTCCCCTTTTCCTCAGCAAGAGAAAGCATTCATGAACCCCCTGCAATGATGGATGTTTTTGGCAACTGCCTGTACATAAGGCATGCTTTTAATCCCCTATGGTGGTGGAATATTTCCCATCTCAACCCCCACAGTTTTTTAGTTATTTTTTTCATTCGTTTGTTTTTTCGGGTTTATTTTATATTATTTTTAGAGTTTTAAATTAGAATACATTCGTGTAGTTTAAAAAGTCAGAAGTTGTAAAAGGTACATATTGAGATGTCTTCCTCTTTTCTTTGTCCCCCAATTCTCAGCTCCCTCTACAAGTAACAACTGTCCTTAATTTCTGTATTTTTCTGGAATTTCATTATGGGTATGTAAGCAAATACAAATATAAATTCTTATTCTCCTCCAAGCTTTCTTTCTCCAACAATACAAACAAAGGAGTGTGCTTGGCTCAGCCCAAACCAGTTTCCATGCTTGGCAGGCATTCACCTCTGCAGGGCTGAGTTATAATGGTCTTTCTGCTGGTATAGGTGAGAGACCACTGTAGGCGTTTTTTAGGGGAGGTACAGAGTGTCATGGTTCTAGTGCTGCTCAGCAGTAAGGCACAGCTCAAGCTGCACACAGTATATTGCTGACTCCACTTCTTCAGATCTGGTAGAGCGATGTGACTCACAGTGTGGCCTGGACAGAATAGACAGTGCTCTCTCATTTAGAGACTTCCATGGCATTTTGGCATCATCACCAGTTTGTCATTCAAGTGTATGATTAGTGGCTCATCTCATTGACAGAGTGTAGACCAGTTTGGGTGTTATCAGACTCAGGAGCCAGTACAATAATGTTGTAGGACCTGGGGCCTCACATCTGTCAGCAGCAAATGGGGGATGGATGATTTTTCACCATAGAGAGTTTGAGAACCACTACTTTAGAGTACTTGAGATACAAGGTCTTTAAAGAGTGAAGAGAAGTTAATGAGGTCAGGAAGAGCCACTCTGGATGATTTGAAAGTAGTTGTGGTTTCTGAGAGGGGCTATTTACCTCATTTTGTGGTCAACATAGCCTCAGTACCCCAGAGCCAATGGAATACAGTAAAATTAATCGAAACAATTTTTTGCCTTTCGAACAGTGGTGAGTTCTGGTTCAGAAGATGTATCAAAAGGGCCACATTACTTAATTCAAGATGTTGCTGCTTCAGTCAGTAATGTGTCAGGCTACAGTCTGGGTTTTCAGTGCTATAGTTGTTCTGTATACAGTGAGGGAAACAAGCATCCTACGTCATTTTCGTGTGTCTCACATGTTAATTCAGATGGTTCCATTTTTTTCTTAATAGTTTTGCCATCTGAAGTTAGACTTAATGATATTAAGTTAATTAAGTTAATTAACTTAATGATTAAGTTAATGATATTAACTTCCTATCATGAAATTATGTGCGATGGAAAGTGAAGAAAATGGCGTGCTATTCTCACCCAACAAGAAACTCTAGTTGTCTGAATATTCTAATTTACATAAATCAAATAACGACTTTTCAAGTAACAATACTAAATAGAGAAAACTTTGGATATACTTGAATAAGATTTAAATCCATGTGTCCATCATACTCCACAAAGGCTGAAACGCCAAATGGGAGGAAATACAGAAAAATAAATGGACATCAAAGAAGATTGAGATGAAAAAGAATACTTTTAGGCAGAAGAGAAAGAAACTTAGTAATTAAAGTCTTAGTTCATATTCACTTTAAAGCTTTACTTAACAAAAAAGTGATTTGACTGTTGATGTTCAAAGTTGATGGATAATTTGGTGAGTAATGTAGAGGTGAAAATATTTATAGCTTGAGTATTAAGTTAGCTCTGTCATTATAATTTGTATGGAGCCAGTGTTATGTTAACACCATTCACAGCTTCTGCCAATAAAATTAAGTGCTCTATTGAAATGCTATAATTCATTATTTTATATTCTTGCAAAAAGTAATACATTATGTACTTCATAGTCTGATGAGAGGTGTTAAAAGTTAGAAATGGAATTTCTTTGGGGAGCATTAAAAGAGGGAAAAATTATATCACTAATGGTTGTGGAATAGGCTCATTAATGCTTCATGACCAATTCGTTTGACCTAACTCATGTCCTGCCATAGTGAGAAGCTTTTGGTAGCAGCAGAACTTGGGCATTTTTGAATGGTTTTACTGGCTTTCTGGACACTTCAGATAAAAAGCAGTAAAAGAGCTATTGTTTAAAATATGTATAAAGAAAATACAGTATTCTCTGTCACATGCTTGGAATTTAAGCCTGTGGTGTGAACACCTTAGAAGAGGTGCCATATATTTATTACTTCAGCCAGCTCAGTTTACTTATAAAATAAATGAAGTCAGCTCTTGGCTCCTCTAAGTCCCTAATGACCACTTCCATCATTTACCTCCTCTTTCCAAGTATTACCTTAGGATGACCTAGTATAGCCAGCTTAATGACAACATCTGAAAGAAAAAGAATTCCTGATCCTTGCCTTTCGTCAGAAAAAAAGAGTCTGTGCAGTAGGCATATAGGACATACATATCCTTGGCCCAAGAGCATAATTTTCCCTCCGAAGTACAGCAAGAGAAACATCAGGCTAGAGTTAGATTGAGAAAACCTTTTTAGTGCACCTAGGTGATGAACAGCCATCTCTAACTACAGTGAAATATGAGGAAGCTGTGGCTGGATCACGACAAGGTACACCGTTTCCTGAGTACCTGCTGTGTGCAAGTCACGGTGAAGGACTGTGGGGCACTAAGATAAATGAAATGCAGTCCCTCCACTTGGGAAGCAGTCTGGAAAGGGTAAAATTTGTGCTCAAGCATAATAAACCCATAGACAATGCAAAGTAGAAGGTATCATTTCAAAGAATTTTAGTGTTCAGGAGAGTTAAGGCACACTTCATGTCTAGCTAAGATACCAGCTCCTCTTTTCTCTCCTTTCCTTCTTTTTAAGTTTCTTTTGCATTGTGTACTTTCTTCTCTTTTGCTCATCTAATCATACGAATGCTTAGAGAGCAGTGGTTCTGATACTGCACGGTCTGGAATGATGGTTGGCTTTGTCAGGGATTGTTAATAGCATTCAGTTTAATAAAATGTGAACATCGACAGCTCCGTGGTCACAGGCAAGCCTAGTGTAAAAATGTCAGTCTGCAGGGTTGGCAGTCCAGCCACCACATAGCAGCTTTTAAGGGTGTTATAAAATTCTTTCCATAAATAATGTTAAGGTGCGATGGGGGAGCAGAACTTCTCAAAATGTCATTTTTATCAATCTTCCAACCAGTAAGGCAGGATGCAGTTATTCTCTGGGAGATGGCACCTCAGGCTTAGATTATATTGTATATGGAAACATCAGAGAGGGGGAAGACAAAACCTAAACCCCTGTTGTTGTTTTTTAAAGAAATCTTTTCTATAGCCATAAAAGTGAAGTGATTAACACTTACACCACTCACAGCTGAGATTAAGTAAGTGTCCCTCCTAGCAGCTTTCCAATATGAAGAAATAAAAATCTCAGTCTTTCTGCCCATCGTTTCATGGCCCTGTGGACTTGCACAGGAAATCAAGGAAGACTTATAAAACACTGCATTCTTAGAGCTCAGAGTTTCACTTTACCACACTCAACATACAGATGCATCATCTCAAATCGGAACAAGATGTGATCTTAACCGAGAAAAAAATCCGTATAATATTATGTTACCTCCCCCTGAAAATTTCCTCAAGCATATATAAAACCCAGAAGACTGAAAGTAGAATATTGAAGAAAGCCCTTAAGGCTGAAAAGCAAGCTGCTTTAACTTTCCTTATGTCATATTATGTATACATATTACAGTTATGTCAGTGATTAAAAGTATTGTCATGCTACATTATAAACTGATTTTATGTTTAGGATTAGATAACTCTCCTCCACACCCTCTTGACTTTCTTTTATGTACTGAAGGCAAATCCTTTCTTCTGGGTCAGGAATGTAATAAGGTAGATTTTCCTCTCTCTGGGATATTGTGTCTGTCTCACTGTGTTTAAATTCATGCAGAAAGCTTTTCAGAGCAAAATACAGTATTTTCTTTGTGTATGAGCCAGTAGTTGACTAACCCATGGAGAATTCTCTATGTTGAGCATTTTTAAAGATAGATTGAATATGTTTGAATTGGTGATGCTCAGTGAAAACCACAAGGAAAGTGGATTGACCACGAGTGGCTCTCTCATGTGATCTTGAGGGGGAAAGTTATTGTTTTAACCAATGATTTTTACATGATAAATAAATTCAGGAAAATTACCCAGCCCATTTTAATAATGGTTCAAGGCAGAAATAAAGAGGGATTACAGATTTGTAAATATATTTACATGTAACTTAAAGAAATTTAGCTACAAAAAAAAACTTTCTAAAAATAGCAGTTTTCTCTCCGTCAGGTGTGTGAACTGTTAACACATTCCCCCTGGGAGCCGAACCACAAACCCTGGTATCCAAAATAGCAAATTTACTATTTGAAGTAAAGGATAAATTTTCTCTGAGTTGCTATCTCCTTCCAAATTACTAGTACTAGAAGTCAAAGCCTGTTTCCAACCAAGGATAACTTATCCAACCCTTGAAATGTTGGTTATTAGTTTTGCTAGTAGGATTTTGGAATGTTTGCAAAGTATAAGCAGTGCACTCTGTGTGGGTGTGTGCGTGTATGCCTCTGTGTGTATGTGTATGTGTGTATGTCTGTCTGTCTGCAGGAATGCATGTGTTGTCCTTCCTTCCTTTAGGGGTGCAGGTCAGCATCTCTTGTCTGTGTACTTTCTGGAGCATTTAGTTAAAAGAAATTCTGGGAAATACCCTCTTTTGGTAAGCCTTTTGGCTCTTTATTTCTGACAAAATGAGCCAGCTTTTTCTTAATCTTGAATTTACCACTTTTTCCCTAATTCCATCTATGTATAGATAGAAAGGTTAGCCCTGGATCCTGTTTTCAGCTATGCCACAAACTCATGGTGTCCTATTAGATATGTTTCGTAACCACTCTGATCGTTAGGAAAACTTAGTGTGGGATTTAGAGGATGAGATGGAATTAACCAAGAAAGAAGAAATCAGACAAGCAGGTACAAGAGCTGACATGGGCAAAGGTACAGTGCCTACAGCCTGCATGCCAGGTCCCTGGAAACAGATGACAGAGGACGACAAAGCAAAATTGATGGTTAATGCCAGCCACCACCCTGCTATGGTCCTGTACAATGGATTTATATTCCTTCATGAGAAGTATCTAGGTGAAGACAGCCTGGAGTCATGATGCCTACCTTGACTCTTAAAATATTGTGCTGATGCTTGTGTTGTGGTTGTTACCTGAGAAATAAAATGTACAAATCTTGCAGATACCTTAGATAACAAGTAAATAGTTCAGTTTTAAATAAATATCTAGGTGACAGAATTTGAACTAAACATTCAGTTTCATTAGCTTCAGTCTCTGGGTTTTTTGGCAAGTGCATTCACTGTTTTTTCTTTTTCTATAGAATGTTAAAATTTATAAACTTTTAGCTAGTTTCTGTGCTATTACACAGTATTAATATTAGATTCATAGTAAATGTGGAGACAATTATGAGATCCACCTGTATGTTGGCATATGCTTGAAAGGTGAAATGAAACATTTTAAAATTGCATGATTACTCAATATATATTGGCCACATTTTCCTAGGAAAATGTGCTTATAAAAAATGTTTTATAGAATCAAGCCCTCAAATTAAAAACATGTTTTTAGGAATATATTAACACTTATTGAGAAATGCAATTCTAATTTTGGTGGAGAGGAAAAAGGCAAAGGGGGAAAAAAGCAGAAATGGTTCAAATTCAAGAAGAGTCACCCTTCCCTAGGAGTGATTTCACCATCTAAAGAGTTGTGTCCTGACTTCTCAGTTCTCTTTTGTGCACACACATCCAGATATTTTATTATTTTATTTTTAATTTCCAAATTTAAACCTGCCTTTTGGTAAAGTACCTTCGTTATTTATTTCGCCAGTTGAAACTCTATAGGAACAACCTTACTTCCTTGTTTCTGTCTGCTCAAACACTTTAGTCATGGTAGGGGGCACATTTTCCATTACGTTAATGAAATTTCTACAAGCAGATTAAAGAGGAAATATGCCCTTCAGTCTCATTATTTAACAGCCTTGCATTAGGAAGAAATCTGTATAAACTATTGACAGAAGTAGTAGCCATGGGGCAAACTTCCGGTGAGATAGAGTGTAGCTTAATCACAAGGGTAAGTTGGCCTTTTTTTCTCTCCTTTATCTGAAGCTTTATTGAATTATTTCAGAAGAAACCAATAGTAAAACATAAGATTATTTGCTTTCTAATGCCAGTGGAACATGAAAGTTAGGGTTACTGCTTAAATGTCAGAGCCATTACCCCAAAGTTAATGTCCACTCAATATTGTCGTGGGCAAAAATAAATTTTAGAATTCCTTTTCATTAATAATGAATAGAAACCAACTAAGATAACTCTGAATTATGTCATTACTGTCTCTCAAAACCTTAGTCTACAATTGAAACGTAAAAGAGCAGCTCAGCTTGCTTGATAGTGAGGTTTACCCAATTGGGACTAGAGGGATCACAGGAAATTGCTTCTGTTTCCTATGGCTTCTTGTTCTCAGAGCACAAACATAAGGCAGGTAGCAGAGAGGGAGTATGAAGCCTAGGACCACATTGGCTCTAAATGTGGTATTTCCAATAACGTAGTCTTCCAACAAATATTTATTGAGCATCCACTGTTCTGGGCGTTGTTTCAGGTACTTAGGATGTAGCATTGAAACAATTCATTAAAAATTCCTGTGTGGAATTCACATTCTTGAGGAGGAGCAAACAGGGAATCATAAAGAGTACACAAATCATAACACGTCGGAGGTGATAGGGGTGATAGGGGATGCAGGGGAAATAGGGCCACAGAGTAAAGGGATGGGGTCGGGTTCAGGGGCGAGGAGATTGTACTGTATGTGCGATGACCAGTCTTGTTAAGGAGGCCACATTTGAAGAAGAACTTGGAAGGAGGTAAAATAATCTTGACTTGGTGGCCCCATCCTAGATGTAACCCAGGTTTCCCCAGCTACATGTCCGGTAGTCAGTCTCTGGAATGGCATTTTCCTTTAAGGCACTGTCTCTGCTCTTTGTCTCATGTTTTTTGGGAATTCAGGTGCACCCCCAGATCTCTGTGGTTCTTGAGTCCCCTTGCATTCCACCCATCGTTTTGGGCACCCAGTCTCTGGTGACTATTCCATTTCTTCCACTCTGACACCCAGACCAAGAGATGCAGGTAGCAGCCCTCTCCAGCTCTGCAGCTCTCCTCAGTAAAAGGCTGTTACATAGAACCAAATTTTATAGAGAACTTGAGGGAAACAAAGAGGGTTCAAACAGAAAGCACCATAAAAATTGATCACTACTGATTTTTATTGACTGTTCATTAGCCCCTTCCAGTGTAGGGATTTGCAAAATGCCAGTTTCCCTTCTTAAGCTCACATTCTCCACCGTGTTACTAGATACATCCCCTCTTTTCTGTTTTGTTCCCCAAAAACTTCCTGGAACTGGGATGCTGTCACTGACAGAGAACTTAGCTTTCACTGACTTAATCCTTTCTGTTGACATCGTGCCCAGGTGTCCTCCAAATACACTCAACACAATTGATGTGCCCTAGTCCTCACCATCTTTTTCTCTCTCCTTTGTCCCCTCCTTTACTTTCTTTTTCATTTCCCTATTTCTTAAACATTGGTCTCCCATCATTTCCACTTGCTGTCCTTCATCCTGTGTACATTCTTCATAGGTCACAGGTTTTCAAAGGGGGCTTTATAAAATCCTTAAAATTCTCTGTGTTGAGATCACCAAAGGTAACATAGAGTAGGGATGGGGCTGCCCTCCTTTTTCAGCTGTGGCCTTTCTCACATTCTTAAATCTTCATGTTCAGACTTGTCTCCAATAGATCTCTGTATGGAGATGTCCTGGAGACATTCCAATATGTCATGTCCCAAACAGAAGCCTAATCACTCTGAAATCTCTTTTACCTCCAGGGCCATTATTGCTTCAGAATCTTTCAAGCTAGAAGCTTCAGTATCGTGTGTTACTCCGCTCTTTAATTTACCAACAACAAATTATTCCAAAATGTCTCTCAAATCTAGTCCCTCTCTCCATCCTCATGGCTACTGCCTTAGTTTAAGACCATAGCTCTCTCTTGGATGATTATAGCAGCTCTGTAAGTGGGCTGTCTGCCCAATTCACAAATCCGATCAATGTCCTGCTTAAACCTTTCCTTAGTTGCCTAGGGTCTGAGGCCTTAGAGCATTCAACATCCCTCTTGGTTTCGCCCCAACCTAACCTCTGAAGCACTCATCCTGCTGCACAACTCCCACGCCTCTCCTACAGCAAGTGGACTCATACATAAGCCCTCACCATGCACTTGGTGTTATTTTCCAACACATGCCCTTCTTGACCCTGGACCCCTGTAGCTCTGGTCCTTCCCTTGGGGTTATTCTTTTCTTTGTGTCTGGTTCCCTCCCTTGCTTCTGGATTCAGCTCATTTATCTGCTCATGAAGTCTTCCTTGACTTCACTCTTTTGCTGCTACCCATCCCATTTAATTTTAACCACTGTTTCCCATTTACCCCATTTAAAATATCGTCTTCTCAGGGCACTGTGCTTATGTCTTAATTCATGTTTATTTTGCTTACAGTAAAAGAATGAATCCTATATCTTAATGTCTGGGTCACTATTCTTTCTATAAATTTTATGTCTTCCATTAACATAAAGAAAACTATAATCTAGATAGGGAACAGTTAGCGTATGTCTACATCATATAAGAAGGTTTATTTCTATATACTTATATGTACAAGCAATAAGAGATTATAGTGTTTAGAACGGGGTAGCATGTGTATGAGTTGGTCAAAAAATGGTAGAGTTCATCGTTCTACCTGTTGGAAAGCTTGCTAAAGCAGAGATGTGCAAGGGCTTCCTTTCCATGTTATTTTGGGAAGACAAACCTGAAAAAGCTCTGCTGGTTTTATATGATGTGGAATATGAAGGAAGGAAGAGACTCCTGCATTCTTCTGAGTAGCTTACTTTTTAATTGCAAAGGTATCCATGATGTAAAAGCTAATTTTAAAACAGTATTCCTTTCTGCATTCCAACAGCCAAATCTTAAATAAGATCCAATGTATAAGTCTTATTCAGTCTTGGTTCTTCAGTGTTTAGCATAGTAATTGTCATATCATAAATGAGCATTGGGTTAATAGGGAATGAATGAGTCAGCTCAGCAGGACTGGGCAGATTTCCAAATGGATAATTTTGCTTGTTTGTCTACCTCCTTTTCTTCCAATAGTTCTTGAGATTTGCCTGTTCTTATTATAAGCACATCCTGCTTGCTCTGTACACACGTGTGCACGTGCTCATCTAATCTCTTTTTGAGATTCCTAGTGCTCCTCATACAGGACCCACCCTTCACTCTGTGATTGGAGCAAGACCTTCAGGGAGAGCCGTAGTCACAGTTGAGACTGGGCTGGAATCACAGTAACTTTTCTATCCCATGTCTTGAAGGATTTCACTAAAAGGAAAAAGAAAAAAAAAAGTTGACTTATCTCCTAAATTATCATTTGAAATCCAAATACATTTTATTGTATTTGCCTATTATTTTAACAAATATTTTAGTCATCCAAATCATGATATCAAAACTTATAAAATAATATACAAGTTTAAGGGCTGATCTGTTTTAATGATCAGAATCAGAATTCAGTAATGTGGAGGATGCGTGGTCGCTTTTATACAGGCAATGAATTAAAAGTACAGTTATTATAATTATATTATTGTACCTATCCAACCTACCTTTTAAGTTTTAGGACAAAATAATTATTTAGATAGTAGATTAAAGAGTATGACTACTAAGCAGATACTAGTTGGAATTATTATTATACAGAGAAACTATCCATTAACTCTCTTTTTCACTTCATGGCTGAAATCCAAACCTATAAGGTGGCAGGGTTTTCATGCTCTGGGACACAATTTGGCTTCTGAAACCTTTGAGTCGGCAATGTATGCCATTGCTTTGGATGGTGATGCTTTCCAGATACACTGGATTTGTATAAATGATCCATATATGAGTGACCAATTCTTGTGGTCCTTGGGAGAGGGTGTATTTTATGGCCACCTCTCCTGGACCCTCTGGCCTTGCCCTTCTTCTCAGTTTAGGAGCCACTATAGGAACCAAAAAGTAGGCTTAGCTGCTTCCCCTTTGGAGCTAGAGCTTACTCTGCTTGGTGGATTTGTTCATTGCAGAGGTAAAATAGAAGATGTCTTTTGAGAACTGGTTTCCTAAATTATTGCATTCCATGATTACACAATTAAAATTATCTTGCCTGTCTGAATTTAGTATTTCTCTTATTTGTGGAATGGATAGTAATAAATTCTTACTTGCTTAAACTCTTTGTAGGTTTTGTTTGTTTCTTTGTTGTTGTTTTTGTTTTTGGTAACTAGGCCCCCAATCAGTTTGCTTAGGAAGAGTTAGTGTTTTTATCGTCATTTTAGCAAAATAAAAAGTTGGTATTTAAAAGAATAAGATAAAAAATTAAATATATCCAGTTACCTGTAGGAATGATGCAGTCTTAGAATGCTTAGAGGATGTGACTAAGTCACTTTATATTTAAATCTCTGTAGGATTTAAATACTGGCCTTTTCAGAAAAGAAACTCTGAGAAGTTCCTTAACAAAAGTCACCTTATTAAACTGTAGGAGAACCTTCCTAAAAGAAAAGAGTTACATTTATGTTTTAGTAATGTTAGATTTCGGTGAATAAAACTGTAAGAGAAAGAGCAGTTTTACAGTTTTTCCAATGAATTATAGCCCCTTAACCCACTTTTAAGAGTGAGGATGTCTTCTTTTTACCTAAGTAATGTAAATAACATTAATTGATACTATTAGTATTTATGCACCCACCCCTCAATTTACGTGGATTGTTCTTCATGCGTCTTTTTTTTTTTTAACATGGAAGAAATCACATTAAAAAAGTCCACCAGTATGAAAAAAAAATACTAAAGAAGTAGGCTGATGTAAGTCATAAAAATATTTATTTCACACATTTTCACTAAAAAATGCTAATGAAAATTCAGGAAAACCAAAAAATATTTTATTCACTTTCAGTGACTATACTGTAAAGCAATCACCCTTCTTTTTTTAACTGACACAAAGTCACTGTCTTCATCACTCAAAATATTTGAAAGTACTGCTTCAGTTATTTATGTTTATGTTTTTGGACGATCTTTTTCCAATCCCATCTTTTGCTATGTTTTCATAAGTTCTTTGATATTCACAGCAACATATTTTAAATTTTTTTTCTAGATTTTAAGGCTCATGGATATTTGGATCAAAATCTAGAACTGAAGTTTGCAATTTTGTGGTCAGTTGAAGAGCTTTGTAAATATTTTCTGCAGTGAATGAAACAGGTTCAATGTCACTGCCGTATTCATCGATAGGGGTGGGCTTCAGATATTAAGTGAATTAATTCATTATCAGTTAATTTGCAGTCAAACAGTAATTTGTTGATAGCATCTACATTCAAATTGTCAGAGCCTTCTTGAAATTTATTTAATATATTAAAAATGCCAGTTATTCCGTCTTCAGTTGTTGGAACCATATTCCCTGGTACGACCACTTATGTCCATAGTGCATTCAAGCAAGCATTTGAAGTTGATGGCTTTATATCACTCAAAGCTAAAGCAATATTCTTGATACCACTTCAAATTGTGTATTTATTCCAGGCTTCTGTAACGGTAAGTGATTCATTATCTTTTAAGTTTATTAACAATATCATTAAAACTCCTTTTAGTGTAATTAAACAAAAGGTGGAAATAATGCTTTGATCTAAAGATTGGATCAAGAAAGTTGTATTTGGTGGCAAACACATAACTTTTATATTTTAATGTTCTAAGTTATGTGGATGACAAGGTGTATTATCTAAAAGTAAAAGCGTTTTAAAAGGAAAACATTTTTCCTTCTATAACTTTCAGCTTCTACAGCAAAACATTTGTAAAACCAATCCCAAAAAACATAAGTAGTCACCATACTTTTTTATTTGCCATCCCACAAATGGGAAAATCATTAATAATTGTGTTAGTATTAGTTCTTTTACATTGCCGAGTTAAGCTATTGTTTTTTAGAAAGAGTAATTGCCAATAATGGAAATCAAAAAGAAAGAACCGCATAAAATGAGACCACATAAATGGAAACCACATATAAAAAGACAACGTAAATGTGTGCTGTGGGTATTTACTGCATATAAAAAAGCTTACATAAAAAAATACTGCATAATTGAAAGACAGATGTATTTTACTTTTTATAAATTTCAGAAGCTAAAATTGCATTGTTTTAAGTCACCTTAATATTAAGCCAGTATAGTATTATTCTGTGTATATAAATTTGGACCAGCAACACATGTACTTCTTTTGGGAAGGGGGTAACAGCTAAATTATATTACAAATTACATAATTATTTACATCTAGGTATTTTGTAATTCAGGGTAACAACCAAACCAAAAATACAGAGATTCTGAATTAACTGTGCTTGAATTTTTCCGTGAGTTTTTAGTAATTTTAGAATATATCATACATTAGAAAATAACTAGTTTTTCCAAATCATGTGGTATTTTGCATTAACTTACTTGAACTAATATTAGTGTACAATGTTTTAGTTTTTGTTTCTCGCTCTGCACAAAGTTCAGTTTTCTCCATCTTTCCATTCATCTCTGCAACCAGAAAGATGAGGAAGGGATATACAGAGAAGTTATCATTTATGTGAAGTTCCCTGGTTGCTAACTCTGAGTCCAGTATGAAATCCACTAGGAAATACTGAGTCGTAAAAATATGTTGCATTTTAACTTGATCTGTCTGTGGATGTGTGTGTGTGTGTGTGTGTGTGTGTGTGTGTGTATTAATAGAAGTTATGATAAAGATGCAGCCTTTTGCTTCCATGGGAGATCATTTGCTAAGTCCCACTCCTACTGTCTGAAGAACAGATGCAGTCCTTGGGGAATATCAAATTTAACCTGGCTATTTCCTCCTTCACTTTTCCTAATCGCCTCCACAGTCTCTACTATTACTAGAGTCTATCACCAAGTACACTTTCTTGGTTTCCCTTTTTTTGGAGGGGTGGAGGAGTAGCATCTTTTTTGAGATATAGTTCAGATGACATGTGATCCACCCACTTAAAATATACAACAATTCAATGTGTTAGATTTATTCATCAAGTTGTACAGTCACCACCCCAATCCATTTTATAACATTTTCATTACCCCAAAAAGAAACCCCATCTCGCAATCTCTCTTCAGCCATTGGCATAATCAACCTGCTTTCTCTCTGTATAAATTTGCCTATTCTCGGCATTCATATAAGTTGAACCATACAATATTAGTCCTTCAGTGACTGGCTTCTTTCCTTAGTGTGATATTGTCAAGATTCATACACGTTTTAGTGTGCGTCGGTCTGTTGATCCTTTCTATACTCTTTTGTTTTTAAATGTGAATGATGATGCAGTTCCATTGCAGTGAAAGTAAATTCAGCTGACCTTGATGGGTTAGGGGTGAGGGGAGGTATTTTAAGTTAGTTAATTTACATTCTCTAGGTGTGAAGCCCTTTGTCTATATAAAATATCTATCTTCTTAAAGAACTTTGCCTTTCTTACACATAAAACAACTTTGTTACAGATTTGTATCTAGAACAAGATTTAAATAATTGTTAGACTCCACTTCTTTTTTCACTCCAATTCTTAATATTCACAATTTAGAAATAAAATATTTTATTTTTATGAAGAGAATGCAGTTTTGTTCCCAAAATCTTGAGTCCTTTTGATGGGTTTTTTTGTTGTTGTTGTTGGTATAATTTTATAGTTCCATTAGAATACTGAAAGGTAGATACTTAGATATTTTTACTAGGTAATGTGAATTAAAACTGTTGTTTTGTGAGATTTATGTGAAGATTCTTCCCATAACAGGCTGTTAAAACTTTAAAACACTCTGTTAGAAAGATTGATGGGTGCCACTAAGACCATTTAAATTATTTCATGTATCTAAAACTAAAATGCATATTGAGATAAAGGGCCTATTTCAACCCTAATAGTTTGTGATTCCTGCTTTTTTCTGCTTCTGCACAGTGAAGCATTTAGGAATCCATCACAGCCTGTCTTTAATGGAATCCATGTCACAGCGGTTGTAAAACTTTTAAAACAAGATACGTGTGTCAAATAATACATAAAACAAGAAGTTATATGCCTCATTTCAGATGGAAATTTTGAGAGTTTTCTTTTAGGCCAAGCATTTCAGTCTCTCAAATCAGTTTTAATATAGATTAAATATTAATTGATTCTGAATTTTTTTTTCCTTTTTCCTTTTCAGAAATGTCTTTGGACTACTAAGTAGAGATAGTAATAGATTTAGAGAGTCAGGAAACAGATTGAAAACTGAGCTTTCTTAAAATTTTTACTTGTTCATATTCCATTCTATACTAAAATAGAAGTCTTTCTTAATGGCTCCTCTGCAAATCCTTAGAAGTTTCAAATTATTAAATGCTTTTAAACATATTGACTCAACTTCACTTATGAGCTAACCCTGTTAGCAATGTGAAAAGATTTACAAAGTATCAAATGTTTCCATTTTGATATTCTGAGAAGGACATTTATCAGTTTTATTTTCTTTTTAAAATAAAAGGTTGGCATCAAATAGTGGCATGTTTGTGAGTCGAGATGCAGAGAAATGTAAACAAAGAAATGAATCAGAAATAAAAAACAGGGTCCAAGAAGCATCTCTAGGCTTCAACAAACCCGGGCACCTACAAGCCTATAGTACAGTTCCATTGTCTTGGATATTTACATATGAAATACATTACTATCCAGGTCTTTATTTTTTTATATTTAAGTGATAATGCTGTCTGTGTTCCTGTATGTGTGCATGTATATGTGGGTGTTTGTAGAGAGATCATGTTTACTTGAGCACCATGCAGTCTCTACTCTTACTGGGTACTGTGAAAAACTTGGCAACATACTTTAGAGAAACCTCTTAAATTGGTGAGAAAGTTGTGTGTTATTTGGGAAACTGTAGATACTGACAGACTGCTGTGTGTTAGGTATTTGCTCAGGGAACCATATGGAAATTGAAGTTGTATGTTTCCTGCCCTCACTGTTTCTGGGTATGCTCAGCAATAATATTTTCATTACAACTATGGAAGGAATTTGCCTTCTTGACATTACAGAGCTGGCTAATTTGAAGAGTAAAACACTTGAAACAGAAAGGCATTGGTCTGTTGATTAGTGTGTCATCTGGCAGAAGTCAATGGGGACTTGCAAATCTTCCACACACACCTTTAAGTAGTGCTGTTGCTTCCCCTCAGAGGATGTCACCTAGAATGGGGAGGGGCGGGGGCGGACTTGTGCTTACCTAGAAAACCGTACTTTCTGAGTGGGCATCAGTGGGGAATCTGGCTGAAGGAGAGGGAGATGGAAGAAAGCAGAAGTGTGCTTCTACAGTTCATGACCTGAAGGAACAGCAGCTGTATATGGAGAGCTAGTAACATTCCAGATTGAAGGGCCACTCGGATGTGTTTCATCTGCAGGGTTAGGAATCAGACTGAAGAAAAACTGCCAACTGAGCTCAGAGTGATGTAATGAAGCAAGAAGAAAGCACCCTGATCAGCTCAGTGAAGCTCATTGTGGGCTTCTGTTTTGCTGCTCATGGAAAAAAAAAAAAAGCCTCACTGTCCCGTTTTCCTTCAGGTGTTTCTTCCTGCAGCACCTTAGCCTCTGTGGTTGCCACTGAGTGCTGGGCTTCCCAGAGAGAACCCTTTAAAAGAAAGAAACACCTTTCACTTACTTGATTGCCAAGCAAGCAGAGTGATTTCTCCTACCTTTTTCTGTGCTCCTATAGCTCCATGGGGAGTGGAAGAGTTGGGAATACTGGGTCTTGGCCTATCTTGCTACAAACGTGATCACAATGGTGAAATATCAATTTTGTTAGTTTGCTGTGGGCTCTTGAGATATTTTGTTTCATTAGTCATCAGTTTCCTAAGGCTTATAGTACCTGTTGGAAAACTGAAGAAATGGATCCATCAGGAAGTTCAGTGGTATGACTCAGCCTTTCCCAGAGAATTGCCTGGTGCTGGCATCCCTGTTCTGTTTATCCAGACAGGCCCTGCTGAGAGAGTTGGCATACAACCCTGTAATTTACACCATCTATCTCTTTCTGGCACTTGGGCCTCTGGCAAATTGCATGTCTTTGTGTTGGATTAGTTTGGAATTTAATCATACATTATTTTCTCTCCAATTAAATTATTTATAGATTTGATTAACGTTTTCACTGCTAGGAAGTCAAATTTTCAGTGAAACCACAAATAAACACATGGCCATTGAGTTTCAGGCCAGCTTCACATGGGATCAGTCTGTCTGTTGAATATTGAGAACTTACTGCATATTAATCTTCTTAGCTACCTAGGATTTTAGTGAGCAAAAAATGTGTGCTTTTCCACCCAGTCCTAGGAACATGATGCAGAGGGGAAAGTCTGTCTAACACCTTCCCCTTGTTTTAGCCCAGAGTCCTGACTTTTATTTCTTATTCTACTGCCTTTTCTTTTCTCTGACACTGAAATGTACCTCCTTCTGATTTTACTTCCTCAGGCTTAAGAGCCAGCTTGGCTAAGAAAGGCATGGGCTCTGCTAGCTTACACAGGAAACTTTGAAGTCATCTAGTTTAGTGTGAGCAAACTAATTGCCTGCAGGCCCACTGCTTGTTTTTGCACGGCCCATGAGCTGAGAATGGTTTTTATGGTTTTAAATAATTGGAAAAAAGTTTTCTAAAAGTATTTCATGACATGTGAAACGTTTGGTGTCCATAGATGAAGAGCTGCACCCATCATTTGTGTGCTGTCCATGGCAGCAGCAGGTAAGAACCTGCAACAGACCTTTTGGCCCAAAAAGCCTGAAATACTTACTATCTGACTTTTTACAGAAAAAGTTTGCTGACACCTGATCTTACTTCAAAACCCTAATTTTACAGATGAGAAAATAAAAGTCCAAATAGGTTAATTGAACTGTCCGAAGGTATACAGCTTATCAGAAATTGGTCTGGACTCATCGGCTTCCCACTGTGCTCTTCCCTCCAAGATATAAGGTCTGCCCTGAGATGAGCCATCGCGAGCACTTGCTGCAGAGGCCAAAACAGTTTGCAAAGAAAAAAAAAGTAAATATTCAGGACACATGGATATATAAAGTCTGTGATTTCTTAGAATTTTAATTTTCACTTGAAATTTAGCTCCAGGAAATGTTTTCAACTTAAAATGCATTTGAACAACCTAAATAGAAAGATGTCTCTGTATTTCTTTCTCTTGGGGGGGGGTGGTGGGGGTAGTAAAAAAATTGACTGCTTTAAATAGCATTTTTTTCTATTTTTAACATCTTGTACCATACTACTATAAGATATATATTTGTTAAAATCAATGAACCAATATTGATTGATACAATATTCTTAAAGTCCCATCTTTAATTTCCTCAGTTTGTATCTAATGTCCTTTTAAAATTTTTTTTTCAATTACAGTTGACATTCAATATTATATTAGTTTCAGGTATACAGCATAGTGGTTAGACATTTATCTCTATATTTCTTTATAGTAATTGGTTCTGTCTTGTGGTCAGCATTTGGACCATAAAGACAAGCAAAATGGATCTGGTCCTGCTGGCCGAGGTCATAGAATCTCCTTTCAAGAAAAAGAACTTGTGGTCTCCATCCAATTTGGCACGCAAACAGTTTCATGAATTACAAAAGCAGGTTAAATGGAACTCAGGGTTAATCTAAGAGGGAAGAAAGGGAAAATTTCCAAGATGCTTACCTTTCTGAAAGTGAGCTTGCCTCCAGTCTCCAGCCCACGTCCTCACCTGTCCTCACACGTCCTCACTGTGTGGCAACACCACCAGGGCTGTGCTCTCTAATTCATATGGGATTCCCACCACTGGAATTTTCAAACATTGTCTGAGCTTAGTAGTGGATCCCTAGCACCCTTGTAGGCAGGTTCTGTGGCTTCTATCACATGGTTACTGAAGTCTACCCAGTTTGACCCTCCAACCTCATGTCCACTGAAAAGCCTTCCCTCCTTTTCTGGACCAGGCATGTGCTCAAGGAGCTGAGGGTGTTTGCTCTGCACCCCACCTGAAGAAGGAGACCTCTTATCTCTTCT
This sequence comes from Eonycteris spelaea, assembly GCA_003508835.1. Classification (NCBI taxonomy): domain Eukaryota; kingdom Metazoa; phylum Chordata; class Mammalia; order Chiroptera; family Pteropodidae; genus Eonycteris; species Eonycteris spelaea. The sequence continues at coordinate 3,085,295 of PUFA01000147.1, read as the reverse complement.
CCTAAAGTCTAGCTCCTCCAGTGTGTTGGGGAGAACAGACAAGAGTCTTTCCTTCACAGGCCATTGTTGGTACCGCCTGCTGGTCATCCCAGTTCCTGGTAATGCTAGTTAACCTTGATGCTCTCCTCCTTGAAGGCTGGTGTCCAGGAGGATTTCTGGTGGAGTGTATGTGAGTTCTTTCCAGGGATATTATCCCATAGTTGCTGCTAGAGACCTGATTTGCACACTGCATTTCATGTGGGACAACTTGGCTACCTCAGTGGTACCCAACAGCCTGGGAAAGCCATGCTTCATACTGTACCAAGCATGGCTGGTGCCAGAGCCTCCTGTGTCTGCCTGACCCATTTTCTTCTGCCATGGGTTTTCACCCTGATCCTCAATGGCACCAAGTTCTCTCCTTTAGGTGCTCTGTCATCTTTCTGCAACGGTATCTTTCTTCCCCACCCATCCTTGCCTGGACCCCTGGTGGGCTCCACTCCCTTCCAGTCTGACTTTAAATGTTACTTTATTGACTGTGATGCGCACATGGAGTTGGGATCCCTATTAATTTTTTATAAAACCGTATTTCCCTTTGGAACACTGATCATAACTATAATTGTATAGTAACTTAAGTCATTATCTTTTCCTTAGTAGATGGTAATTCCCTTAGGGAAGGAATCATTTCTGTCTGATGCTTCAGTGCCACACTGGTGTGGAGTGGCACTCAGTATGAACGTGTAAATATGGGAGAGGCAAATGCAGCATTGCAGTCACAGTGTATTCTTTGTATTCCACTCGATAAGATAGGGTTCACATTTGGATATCTTTCAAATTCTTTTGAATTCTTGATAGTATATTAAAGTAATTGAATACTTTATATTAAACTCTTATTGTATGGGTACTAGGTGAAGTGAAGTTGAAAAAAGATAAGCAAAAGCATCAAGTATAATTACTTTTGTCCAGTAAAACTTTAGTTTGCTTTGTGAGTCAATCAGTTCCACAAATAAATATTTACTGAGGCCCTGCCAAGTACCAGGGATACTTGCTGAAAACATGAAACTAAAAGACATGTGTCCTGGCATCAAGGAGTAGGCTCAGCCCAAATTATAATTTAGTTTTCTAATATTAACTTTGCCTGCCTGCCTCCACCTTTCCTCCTTTTCTCTCTTCCATCCTTCCTTTTCCTTTCATCTATATTAATCCAAGGAGCTGTATTTCCGATAAATTGGAAAAAAAACTGAACCAAGAACAATTATTATGGAATGGTTTTGTGTGATCATTAATTTTTCTCCTGGAAAGGAGAATTCATAGAACCCCTCTATATTATGTAGGCTTAAAGGCAGAATCAGCACACATTGTGATGATGTGAAGGGGTGATATGTGAATGGACTACAAAAGTATACTTGAAGCATAAGTTTAAAGATTGCATGTTGTCCCCTGTCCAGCACATCTGTTCTCTTCATGTACTTATATGTACCAGCATAACTTTTAACTAACATTAAAACTTAGGCTTTTTGTAGGAAACTCACATCTGGTTGCCACAGGATTGTTACTCCATCATGAACCTGAGTGATTTTGTGTGGTTTCCTTGTCTTCAGAGCTTTTGAAAGGATCCCAATTATCTTTCTGTGTATTTTGCTGTATTGCCCATTCTCTTCTGTTCCTCCGGCTTTCTGGGAGCTGCTCAAGGAGAGGAAAGTGAATAGTAATCACTTTTTCTGCCCTCATCAGTTTTCAACTCCGGAGACAGCCGGACAGACTTCATTGTTTCCTGGCAGCAGTTGGCCGCCTAGTGGAGTAACTGGGAAAGGCAGGTTGTGTCAGTGGCATCTTACCCTCTGGCCTCCAGAAACCACTCACTGAGGAGCCAGAGGGAGCCAAGGCAGGAAAAAGTAATTAAACACTCTGTCATTACTATGCAGTACATGGAACTCAAGGAGAGCTTTTTCCTATTGCACAAAATGTTTACTGGTGTATTTCTATGTATTTTTGAGAAAGTGTTTGAAAAAGGCCCTTAACATTAAGCAAATAAAATGTGGGGTGACAACCTAGGACACCGATTTCCTCATTAATCCATAAGTGGACATTTAAATCATATTGAAATTAATTTAAATTTGATCCAAATTAAGAACCTTTTCTTTCTTTGGTGCTACTATAGATTTATTGTGTCTCCCAGTTGTAGGCACTTGATATATGACTCCAAGAAATTCTATAAAATAAGATTCTAAAACTTTGAATTGTTGAGGAACTCAGGGAAATTCACCTTCATTTTTAAAACCAAATCAATAAAATTATAGAGCTGGAAAAACCTTAGAAACTAGGTAATCCATTTCTTTATTTTTGTACATGCAGATAGCCAAAATCCTGAGAGACTAATTTATTGACTATTACCTGGTCCTCATCTCCAATATCTATGTTCATTTCTCTGTGATTCTTATTCAAGAGGAAATCCCACTAATTGGAAATAAAATGCAGTTTGAAAAAGTGCTTTGATATATCTTACTTCTTATTACAGAATTTTGTGTGTGGTGTGCACGCATGTGTTCTGCAGTCTGAGCTATCACTCTAACCCAAGGCCTAGACAACATGAGAGCTGGAGAGCACCTTCGTGAATGGTTAGCCTTGACTCCCACTTGACAAATGAGAATAGCAGAGGCCCAGGGAGGGTTCGCGTGGCTTACCTCATTTCACAGCTTCAGATGCCCTGTGCAATACTTTTTCTGGGACATTAGTCTTCCTCCAAATAGTGTCAGTCCTGTTAGCCAGGAATTATTCATACAATTAATAAGAACAAATTTACTTAAGAAATATACTAATTAGAATAAAATAATCTGTGAAATAGTAAAGTTACCGTGTTATCTTTAGGACCTATTTTGGGACGTATTTTACATTTCTTTCTTTTGCCTTCAGAAATTAATAATATATTTCCACTTAATTTCTCTCTTTTTTTTTCCCCAAACTCCAGCATATAAATAATGACCATATTCATGGAGAGAAGAAGGAATTTGTTTGTCGGTGGTTAGATTGCTCAAGAGAACAGAAACCCTTCAAAGCCCAGTATATGTTGGTAGTGCACATGAGAAGACACACAGGAGAGAAGCCTCACAAATGCACTGTGAGTACATGGGTGACACAGTCTCTCAATTTAGGGGGTCACCTCACTCCTGTGGGTGTCAGGATTTGTGCCATGGGTCCTTCGTCATGCTCTCAGGGTTGCGCTCAGGGGAGGCATGCTGGGTTGCAGTGCTGTCTGTGATAAATGCGGGGGTTTGTGAAAGGGGTTTTTTAAATGAAAGGATGATGAGAAATAGAGGAAGAACGCTGGCAGCTGAGCTTTGGGTGATGATGAAAGTGTTTCAGACCTGCACTGTCAACATGGTAGCCACAAACCACATGTACCTCTTGAGCACTTTTGAGATGTGTCTAGAGCAGCCAGGAAACTTTATTCTAGTTTAGTTTAGTTTAGTATACTTTAGTTTAGTTTATTTAAATATAAATAACCTACATGGCAAGCAACTACCACATTAGACAGCATAGTCCTTCAGAGTGGCAAGTGGGCATGCAGCTGCTAAGACACTTTGTCACTGGGAATGAGCACATAGCCATCATGCCTGTGCCAATACCATTGTGTCAGAGGACTTGGAGGGCAAAGGTGATACCAGCTTTGACCTGAAAAACTTAAGTTGAACTTTTAAAAAACATCACTATGGATTTAGAGATTTTTCTTTACCCTCCTAGTCTATCCCAATGGCCCAAGAAGGCTGGGACTCCTGCAGGGTTAAGCCTTCTTTCACTATGGTGCCCACCAGGAACACTGGGCACTACTGAGCCCTGTTACTTTACATCTTAAAGGCCCTTTACCAACGTGATCAAATTCCATGCCTTTGTATGGACACAAAGCCATATTAATGAACTTTGTGCTGAATTTGAAATCAGTGGGAATTCAAGGAGATCAATGAACAGATAAAGAAACCCATTGTCGGCATTGAGTGGTCTCTTAAGAAAAAAACCTCCAGAGTTTTTACTAGCATTGAAAATACTTTCTCTTAAACTGCACTGAGCCCCATCTGAATCCCAATAGAGTTCAGTGGACTTTTGTTCTTTGATTTTGAAAAGCTGCTGACCCTCAAAACATCAGACTTCCATCAACTGTGAGAGAGGTTAAGCATAAACTGTTATTGTATGGAGTAATCCAGATTTACCTGTTGTCTTCAGTTTGAAGGTTGCACAAAGGCTTACTCAAGACTAGAAAACTTGAAAACACACTTGAGATCTCACACTGGAGAGAAACCGTATGTCTGTGAGCATGAAGGTTGCAACAAGGCTTTCTCAAATGCCTCCGATCGTGCCAAGCACCAAAACAGAACACATTCCAATGAGGTAAGCCTCCCCCATGAGACACACTTTGGACCCAGAGCTTGTGGGTAGGAACAATGAACCTTCAAGGGGAATGTTTGTGGAGAGGTGGGCCTGTTCTATTTCCTCTTGACTGTACTCAGCATGAGTGAGTACTCATTGCAGGTGAAGGCTTGGGGACTTGGGTGTAGGCTGAAAACTAGGCCTAGTTTGTAGCATACTGCAGGTGAAGAGAGAACTTACTGAAACTCCTGGCAAACAGTTTTCGCTTTGCTCAGAACAGGTCAAACAAAACAGTAAGAGCATTTGACTTGGAATTCCATCCACTTCTCCAGTGGAATAGCATGAATCCATGGAAAGAATGGCCCTGCAAGCACCAAGAATAGATTCAGAAGCAACATATTGACAGCTGACAGCTTACCACTAAAGCATCCATATTTATTTGCTTTTTCTAGGTGGTATGTGCAAATGTTTTATATCAAAAATAAAAAATAAATACATAAAATAAAAGACTTTTGCAAAGCAACCAGTCTTGGCTAAGTACAATTTTCAGATAGCCTAAATTCCAATAGATCTTGAAAACTATTCTCAGAAACCCAGAATGGTTTCTAGTCAGTTATTTAAGGTAGTAACACATTGAGCAAAGCTTCATGGTTAGTGGGTTGATCCTGTTGTGTTGCTGTTTTTTGTTTGTTTGTTTGTTTGTTTGTTTGTTTTAGGTAGGTATGCCCCCAAAATTTCAGAGAAGCATAAGAATGAAAATGATTTCAAATTCTTTTTGCTTACATTTTATTGCATGTCTGCCTACTGACCTCTAACTCTACTTGAAGATCTAGCTCAAATTCTGGCTCCTCTGTGAAGTCTTCTCTTGAATGAATCCAGAGATTAACAAAAAAAAATCTCTCAGTTTAGGTAGAAATAGAATTTGTTAACATGAACATAGTTCTGTCCCACAAAGTGTGTCGTCAGTTAGTTTGCTAGAAATGTGTGAGAGAAGGAGCATTTTGACTTTGGCATGGCTGTGATCTGACCTCACAAGGTGCCATCAAGCCCATTCATGATCTTCCAGATGGAGAGTTCGGAGAGAGAATCTGGTTAAAAACAGTGTGTGCCAATCAGCTCACTGGCCTTTGGCTTTTAGGTAGCTAAATGTGGTCCTCACTTATTTTCCTTTCAGCTGAATTGGCAGAGCAAAAACTCCAATGAGATCAACTGCAGTCTCTAAAAAGCACACTCACACATGCCCGTTCAGGTACTCAAACTCTTTTTAAAAGTTCATGGTGGAATAATGAGTCATTTGGAACTTATTATTTAGGGGAGATACCATATCTCCGTTTTTTAAGTCAAAAATGTTTTTAATAATTATACTGTAATCTACTATACTTGTTTTGTACCAAGTTTTAGGGAGCCTAGAATAGGCAAATCCACAGAGACAGAAAGTATGTTAGTGATTGCCAATGGGTAGGAGTAGAGGTGACTACTAACAGATACAGGATTTCTTTTCAGGATGATGAAAATATCCTGGAATTTGATAGTGGTGATGTTTGCACAACGTTGTGAATGCACTCACAATGCCACTGAATTATGCAACCTAAAAGGGTTATTTTTATGGTATGTGAATCATATCTCAATTTAAAATGTTTTATGGGGAGTTAGATGAGGGAAAATTTTAAATTATTTCTTCAATTTAAAAATTAATTAATTAAAAATTTTGAAGGATTTGATTAACTTAATTTAGGGTTTAATTAACGTGCTTAACTACATTTAATATATTTAAGTATAATTTTGACTAGAAATTTAGAGGCTATTCATTCCTATAGATTTTAAGCCAAGGTTCTCCCCTGTTGTAGGAGAAAAATTTGGGTAGTGGGTATGTTAGGATCAGCAGTGCACACATATAAACATACTTACTGAGCTTTTTATATTTTCTTGGACTTAAAATATGTGCACATGTCTATTTGCTGTTATTAAGTTTGTTATTAAGTTGTGCTTATATTCTGTGAGGCAAAAAGTGCCCTGCTACATGAGAATTTTATGAGATTAAAAAGTATCTTGATCAATAATATCTTTTACCAAAGGTAAGATAATTAAAATTTTTCAATTACAGTTGACAAACAATATTATATTAGTTTCAGGTGTACAGCATAGTAATTAGACATTAGAAAGTAATCACTCTGATAAGTCTAGTACCCATCTGACACAAGGTTGAACAATTTTCTAAAATAAAAATTATGATTTACCATAAATACATAAATAAAATTTTATTCACAAACGTGTAAATTATTTTTCTCTGCTTTTTTGTACAAAGCTTGTCCTTGCATATGACTAATGGACAGTTTCAGATATACTAAAATTGAATTTGTCCAGAAAATCCAGTTTTGTGTAACCCAACAATCCTAAATAAATCTAGATGCCTTGTCTCATTTATTTGCTTTCCTACTTGTACCTACACCGATTTACTAAACAGATATTGATAGCTAATGTGCCAAGTGCTTTGCTCTTATAGATGCAGCAAGGAATATGGTGGACTAGAATAGGAAGGGAGTAATTTCCATGTGGGGAAGCTAGTCTGGCATTCATCCCCAACCCTCCCAACTCCACTGCCACATGGACCATAGCAGTGGCCTCTGTCAGGGCTCCTTACTCTAGACTACACAGCTCATGTTCCTCTCAAAGCCACACTAAGCAAGTTTCCTTGAGCTCTGATTCAGTTGATTCTTCATCTCCAGAAAGTTCCAGTGGCTCTCTCTTTTTTGTAGGAAATGTTTATACTACTTAGGCTTACACTTGCTCTTATTTGGCCCAAGCCTGCGTTTGTGGTTTTGACTTTTCATCATTGTGACCATAAATGGAACCTTCTAGACAGGCTGTACTTGAACAGCCATGCCTGCATACATGAAATGGTCTCATCTCTGGACCTTTGCTCAGGGCACTTCTTTTTTCGCATCCTCTTGCCCTCATTTTTATCCCACAGAATCTTGTTCTTTTAAGGCTCAATGACAGTATCTCCTCCTAATAAAAGCTCTGTTTACTGAGAACTTACTATGTTCAAAACATCATGGTAAGCACTTAATGTACATTATCTTATTTAACTCTTACCATGACCCAATGAGTTAGGCATTATACCCAGATACAGAAATTTAATGCCTCCCATGATCATCCCAACTAAAAAATGATTTTCCTCTGTCCACATCATTTTGTAGCCTCTAAACTTTGTATTAAAGATAATTACATGCTGTCTTATTTTTCTTACCGTATTTTATAATCCTTAAGATTAAATCTTGTTGTATGCAACTTTGTGTTTAGAGAGTCTTGTGTGTAGTAGACATAATTATTAAATGTGTATTGAAAAATTTATTTGGGTATATTCTACAAAGTTAGGTACAAAAAGTATCAATCACTTTTACAAAGTACCTTTCAGTGCAGTGAGTTAAAAGGTAATGGTCATGCCAAAATGGAACATCTGGCACTGGAAACATGGGCAACTCAACTCAGGAGACTGACGTTTACCTTTGCCTACAATTATATTTCATTTTGGTCATTGATCATAACAAAATCTGAGAACCAAGCTACATAAATGAGTTACTGTGTTTTTTGTAAAGCATAGGTTTCCTGAACCTGTTCTTATGGACTTTTACAGGTAGATATTATTTATGTTCATACCCTAGAGTACTTGGGCACACATGTACTTGTATGTCCTATTATTCCTGGAAATTTAGGAACTGATGAACATTTGTAGACTCATTCCACCTCTAGCTGTGCCATTTCCAAGTAAAACCAGAATATCCACATGCGTATATTTGTGGGAAGAGTAGTTCTTGGAACATCTAACACTACCCTGGCTTTGTACTCTCCCCGTATCCCTAATCTCCACACACCTGCCCTATGCATCTCAGTCTGCCTGTTGATGGAGCAGCCTGTCACAGAGCCATTCTTCTGTCCCTAATGCATAGCATTTGATGCACTCATTGTGTGTGTGTGTGTGTGTGTGTGTGTGTGTGTATGCATGCTGCAAATCATAGGCACTCTTGAATAGATGTAATTCATAGTTAATGGGAATCAGTTCTTCCCAAAAGAATCTCAGATTTAGAGGTGAAGTCTCAGAATAATTTTCAGAATCTTCACTTCACTGCATTAGGACCTTTTATCATTTTAGGTAGTGCTCAGTCTGTTCTTGGGCTTTTAGTCAAAAAGCATCTTTTAGATACATATGCTCTATAAGATAGTGCATCTTTTTTAATATAATGGATACTTTTTATGACTATTTTAATATAATGGATACTTTTTATGACTATTGCTTACCTAATAGCTCATCTTCTGGTATACATAGATATAAGTATATACTCAAGTATATACCCATATAAGCATCCATGAATATATTGTATTTCAGGCTAAGTAAACAAAACACAATTCTGATGTTGCTCATGGATACAGTGCCAGCAGTTATGTAATTTGAGTAAATATTCAGCTATAAGCATCTGTATAATTTTATGACTATAGTTATATATAGGCTTAATCACTGGCTCACATAGAAAATGAAATGATTTATAGACCTTTATACTCAGGAGTACAGTCTAGACCTGGACTCCTCATCTCCAGGATATCATCCATCAGCCCTTTTCAGTTTATGAGTGAGCTTTCATGGAAAGTATAACAGGTTTTATGACTTTGAAGATCCATAACGTTCTGGATATTCTGAGCCCTGACCATCTCCACACATTTGTAATACTACCCAAATGAACATATTTGAGTGATATCTAACATGGGAGAGTCTGAAGGCAATTTTTTTTTATTATGCCTTTGGGTATAGAGCACATTTTCAAAGGGGGTAGAGTGATGTTAAATCTGAGAACTATACAAGGATGTCTCTAAGAAAGTTCTTCACACGAGCTCTCTCGAGAGTTGTATAGCATTCAACTTGTATAGCATTCGACATGTACAGCTTAAAAGCTATCATCTTTTAAGCATTCTGTCATCATCATCACCATCATTATCATCATCAAATATCTATCCACCACCTACTATGACACTATGATACTTCTTCCTACTCATTGGGTAAATGTTTCCAAGAGTATAAATGCAATTTACATGTTCGTAGCTCTCCCTAAGCATTCTCTACAACAATAACCTCTTAAAGCTAGATTCTGTAAACCCTTAACAATGTTCAAATGGCCTTTATTGAAACTTTGTACCATTTAGAGGTATTTGAACACCTCAAAACTTTGTGAAAATGCTTTGAAAGAATTAAACATATAATGAGCAATCACAAAAGTCTTTTGGGCTGGGGAATAATCACTTTGATAACAATCTTTTATTTCATTCTTGTGGCATTCGACAGAAACCATACGTGTGCAAAATCCCAGGCTGCACTAAGCGCTACACAGACCCAAGCTCCCTTCGGAAACACGTGAAGACAGTGCATGGCCCAGAGGCTCATGTCACCAAGAAGCAGCGTGGGGACATACATCCTCGGCCCCCACCCCCACGAGATTCTGGCAACCATTCACAGTCCAGATCACCTGGCCGGCAGACTCAGGGAGCCCTTGGTGAGCAGAAGGACCTCAGCAACACTACCTCAAAACAGGAGGAGTGTCTGCAAGTGAAAACGGTCAAGGCGGAGAAGCCCATGGTATGTCATTCTCTTTCCTTCTGGTTTTGTCAAAGCTGTCCTAGGTCATTTAAAAGAGCTGGGTAGGGCATTGAGAGGGACTAGACTGCCCCCGTCCTCATTGCATAGGGCTATCTGATTTAAGGAGGTCGAAAGCTGAGTGAACTGGATTGTTTACTCAAGAGTTGCTCTGCATAGAATAACTCAGCTCAGAAAAGAATTTCCTAAAGGTTTCCTAACAGGTTTCTAAAATTAATCTGCTGCCATACCATCTTGTGGCAGGTAGAAAGACACAACTGTCTACATTTTCAGCGGACCTGTAATGTAGAAAATCATTCATTCAGTCTCGTGGTAAACAGATTTCCTGGCTTCTTTGCCCTGGTACCCCAAGATAAATAAGCTATAGTCCCTGTTCTTTAGGGGTTTATAGTCTAGTGGGATATGCAGACCAAAAAAACAAATACGACTCAGTGTGTGGGGTCTTTAACACAAATCTGTGTTAAAACATTCAAGAGAGCAGCTAACTACCACTGCACATAAGGACTCAATGAAGGAGGCACAGGGAAAGATGGCTGTCAATTTCAGCACTCAGAAAGGGAAAAGGAGCAGGTCCCTGCATATCCAAGCACCATCCATGGGGCCCCAGGGGAATGTGCAGTAGTCAAAAGTGGTGAGGATGTAAACGTTTATGTTTTGCTGGTGATGGGGAGTGACCTGGCACAGCTGACATTTTAGAAAAGACAACTCTAGTGCCAGTCTAGAGATTGGCTTGATAGACTGGAGACCATATCCACAGTGGTGCCCGAACCAGAGGTGGACAGCAAGAGAGGGGTTGAAAGATGTCATCAGCAAAATTCTCTCTAGTTTAGTGATGAATAGGATATATGAATTATGCTACTGTTGGACCTTCTTTCGAACTTCAGTTGGTGATTTTGCTTTATGTATGTGCCATGATAAGATAGCTAAGATTTTCTTAAAAGCAACAAGAAAAATGAAAAAGATGATCAGAGGAGATTCAGTATATTTATAATTGGCCATATGTATCATGGAGTCAACTCTATGAATGTGTGTTGGTCTGGTCTGTCTCTCTCTAGAAGCAGAGGAAAGGTACCAGATAGAAGTCTCAGACTTCCAGATCCATGGAAATGATCAAGCAGGCAGATTTATACTCCGTTTAAGGAGGCATTTTTTAAGGAAGCATTTCTTAAAACAAGGCAAGTCGAGCAATTAGATGGACACCTATAAATTTCTGAGTGTTATCCCTGTGCACTAGTACTTATGGTCAGGAAATAATGCACGTATAATTTCAGAACTGATGGGGTGGGATTTAATTGATTATTTAATTTTAATGATTTGCTGAGTTTGTTTTGAACTCTTACAAGTCTTAGTGACATTAAGTCTAGCCAAAAATAATGCAGATAAACATCTAGATTTATCATTATTTCCTAGTGGGTAGCTATACTTTGCTTTTTAAAAAAGCACCTTATTAAAATGTTTATATATGTATTATGACTGATTACTATACTTTAAATTAATCAGGTCATAAACTGTGTTTTATATACTTTTTCTTAGAGGCACATATTGACTTCCTAAAATTAAGTCCAACTGTGTAATAATTTTGGGTGGAACATTCAACAGTTTATCCTTAAGTGTTTAATAAAATGAGGAATATGAATTTGTGGTCTCCTAGATTATTTCATCGAAAGACAATGATTTATGTTGGTAAGATATCCTAAGAACCTGAAGTCTCTTGTACCTTTAAGTGTATCCCTGGATCAAGAAAACTTGTCACCTCATCTCTAAATGTCTGTTATTTAAAAAAAATTTTGATAAAAATAAAATTTTATAGCAATTTGGCTCAGTAATATCTGAGATGTCACATATGTAAAATATTTTATAAAGTAACTAAGTCATAGAAACATGGCCAGAAGAGATCATAGAGGCTGAGACGAGGCCCTGTGTTTTACAGGTGAGGAAACCAAGGCTCAGTGACATTAATGAATTAATCAGATTTCCACAGGAGATTCTTATGTATGTACATGTACACACATGCATATCTGATATAAGTAGATATCTTCATAGACGTTTACTAATGTAAATGAGATTTACATTTCTAATGTTCTTTCTGTAATAATATTCTTTCTGTAAAATCTTGTCTTTGATTTGATTACCATGTTAAAAATTAAATTCTTTCTTCTTTTTTCTTATTAATTCAACATCCCTTCTGTGTAATGCTCCTAAATGTCTTGTTCTCACTTCCTAAGGACAGTGGGTAATAAGGTGAGGGAATTTTGGCTTCTCTGTTCTATTTTGTTTTCATTTTAACATTTAACTTTTATTCATTTCATTTTTCTTTAGTTTTCGTGCTTTGTATATCTTTGGTAGTAAACATTACTTAGATATGTTTTAAACATAAAAACACTTATTTTGAACATTCAGCATGTGGAAATGTGGAGTTAGATAGTGAAATTCATTGTTTTGTTTGTCTAGGTTTTTGTAATAAATCACACTGGGGCCGACCAAGCAGATGTTCTCAAATGCTGTTTAGTTACCATATTGACTAGGGTAAATCCAGACCAGACATCACCACCTTCATTGAGAAAGATATGTATACACTTTTTATTAGCAATTGAATCTATATTTAAATGCCTGAGCTCCTTTAAGAAGTTATCTAACTGTAAATGCATTTGTGCCTTCTTCTGCCCTGTAGAAGCATTTGCATGTACATATGTACATACGCACAGATCCATATACACACACACTCAGACTTGACAATCCAGAGTAATGGGCATCAGAAGCCCTGACTCCAAGAACCTTGGGAAGAAGCAAGTGGTCTGCCGTGCCAAGACTGCTGAAGCAAAAACTTAAGCAAGGCTTTATGAACTCATGATCAAATTTGTGTACCCTACTTTGCTCTGCTTGGTTGTCCAGAACAGACTTAGTGTCTTATGTGGCACTCACATGATATGTGTTCATTTGCTTTGTTGGGTGTATGTTCTGGGGTTGCAGAAAAAGTGCTATGGGTTCCACAGAGGAATACCTGTGTCCTGAACCTCTTTTGACAGCACTATACCTTCTAGCTGAGACGACAGTGGTCTGTCATTGACAATGTGCAGTTATCTCTTTCTGGAGACTTTTCCCTTAGAGCTGCTGTCAGGCCCCAATATTTGGAGTAGCAATGGAGAAGGTACTGTAGAGGAATGAGGTAGCACTGGGCTGCATGTCTAGGTTGGTTGCACCATCGACTTTTTGACTTTGAGCAGTCACTGAACTTCTGAACATTACTTACCTGTACAAAAACGGTTAGGCTGTTTATCAACCAGGGTACTAGTGGGATTTTAGATAGAACAATTCTAGATTGTATGCACTTCTTATGCAGGCCATTTTATACAGTGCTCCCCAGACATGGGGACAGGGAGCTTTCCACTCCCCATTTGCAGGAGCCTCTGCAGGAAGGACTAGATTAAGTTCCCATCTATTTGCAGAATTGTCTTACATATTCCACTTGGTTGGGATTAGGGTATCAGCACCTGATTATCCTAGTGAAAGGCTAGGGGCACATTCAGGGGATGGGGAGATCCTTCCCTATGCTTGGATTGGCTGTGACTTGCAGCTTTTCTTCACCTCTGGGTACAGCAGAAGTGATTGAAATTTTACTTCTTACAACTGTCTTCACCCACACCATACTTGGGATTCTACAAAGTGGGAAAATGTTAGAAGGAAGGGGGAGAAATTACAAAGAGCTTGGAGAACCAGCCCTGAACAGCTTAGAGGGGCTCTTGTTGGAGAAGAGGTAATGTGTGCTTATGGAGCATGTCTTCCATGTATATTTCAGTCCAACATAATGAACCCAAGGACTGAAACCAACTAGGATAATAATTGCTAATGCTCTCTGAGCCAATCAGTTGCTATTACCTAGTCTTTTTTTTAATTCTTAGTGTGCTCTCAAGGGTTCAAATTTAACCTCTAAGATAAATAAATTGTCCTCATTTTATAAATAAGAAAACTGAGGTTTAGAGTGGCCAAGTAATTTGCCCAAAGAATGAAGTCGTGTAAGTGGGATTGGAACCGAGGAAGTGTGTTTGCAGAGTTGGCATTTTGGACAGGATTCTATGGCTGATATCATGACAGTCACACCACTTATAGTACTCCCTGCTGTTCATTACCCACCACTTCATATCCACCCAGTGTTTCATCAGTCATTGTGGTCAAGGGAGGCCACCTTCATTTGCCAGAACCCACTGAGTGTCCTGTAGGTCTTGATCTGCATCATCTCTCATTATTGGCTTTCTTTCCTTTAACCTTCCCAGTAACAATTCTTTTCTTTCCTCTTGACTCCAACAGACATCTCAGCCAAGCCCTGGTGGTCAGTCTTCATGCAGCAGCCAACAATCCCCCATCAGCAACTATTCCAACAGTGGGCTCGAGCTTCCTCTGACGGATGGAGGTGGTATGGGAGACCTCAGTGCCATCGACGAAACCCCCATCATGGACTCGACCATTTCCACTGCCACTACGGCCCTTGCCCTGCAAGCCAGGAGAAACCCAGCAGGGACCAAATGGATGGAGCATGTAAAACTGGAAAGACTCAAACAAGTGAATGGAATGCTACCACGCCTGAACCCCATCCTACCCCCCAAAGCCCCTGCGGTCTCTCCTCTCATAGGAAATGGTGAGCTCTGCATCAGACCTTGTGTCTGCTCAGGGTTTTCTATTCTTTTAAATGCAGCCACAGCACCCTGGAAGGAACTAGGTCCTGGTTTTATGTTTGTTAATTTTTCCACCAGTCCTAAAATGATGCCATAACCATGCATATTAATGTTGCCTTTCTGGAGAGTCCATATTATAAAGCAGGTAGTGGCAGGATAAGACTGAAACAAAAAGTAAAACTGCATATCTTGTATTCTGATAGTGAAATCATAACTATTAGACCAGATGTGGCTGTCCCAAGAACAGAGGCATCTGTGGTCAGCACCTGTCTCTTGTTTCCACATCTAAAAGTAGGAGGTTAGGAGCCACCTTACTGATGTTTGTCCAGTTCAGGGAAAGGCAAACAACCTTTTGCATTGTCAGCCCAAGTCAGTTTTTGCTTTTGAGGTCACACTGAATGCCTGGAGCACATCCCAAGGGTGATCCTCCCCACCCCACCACTCAGGTGTGATATACCTTCATAGGATGTTACATCAAGCCCTGAGTGTGGAATGAAATCTTGGAATGCCTTCAGCCTGTGGGCATGCCTGTAACTTCAGCACTGTATATACATCCAAGGCTCTTCATTCTGCCCTTGCACTAGGACTAGGAGTTGCTTAACTGATCCAGAGTGGTGTTACTTTAAGTCAGGAGTCCCAGAACTTTGTCTTATGGGCTTGTAAATAAAGTTTTATTGTCAACCCCCAGCCACACCCAGTCCTTCACTATGGCCTGTGGCCCTTTGGTGCTGCATAGAAGAGGCAGGTAGCTGTAACAGAGACTGTCTGGCCTGGGGAACTTAAGATAGTTACTACTTGGCACTTTATCACATGCTGAGGCCTGTTTTTAAGTCATCCTGAAATGAATTCATCTCTGCACACTTTCTGCAGGTACCCAGCCCCATAACAGCTGCAATTTGGGTGGGCCCATGACCCTCCTCCCTAACAGAAGTGACCTCTCTGGGGTTGATGTCACCATGCTGAACATGCTCAACAGGAGGGACAGTAGCGCCAGTACCATCAGCTCTGCCTACCTGAGCAGCCGCCGTTCCTCGGGCATCTCTCCCTGCTTTTCCAGCCGGAGGTCCAGCGAGGCATCCCAGGCTGAGGGCCGGCCCCACAATGTAAGTGTCGCAGACTCCTATGACCCCATCTCCACCGACGCCTCGCGCAGGTCCAGCGAAGCCAGCCAGAATGATGGCCTGCCTAGCCTACTCACCCTCACGCCAGCCCAGCAGTACCGCCTGAAAGCCAAGTATGCCGCTGCCACAGGTGGACCGCCACCCACGCCACTGCCCAATATGGAGAGGATGAGCCTGAAGACCAGGATGGCCCTATTCGGGGACAGTAAGGAGTCCACAGGGGTACTGCCCCCTGTACACCCTCCTCGAAGATGTAGCGATGGGGGCGCCCACATCTATAGCCGGCGCCCTCTGCTGCCCCAGGATACGCTGAGCCACAGTGTAAGAAGAGCCAGCGACCCAGTAAGGACGGTTTCGGAGAACCTCTCCCTGCCCAGGGTGCAGCGTTTCAACAGCCTAAGCAGCTTCAACCCTCTGGTTTTGCCTCCATCTCTGGAAAAACGTAACTTAGTGCTTCAGAATTACACACGGCCTGAGGGTGGCCAGCCCCGCCATTTCCACTCCTCTCCTTGTCCTCCGAGCATTACTGAGAATGTCACCCTGGAGTCCTTGACCATGGACACTGATGCGAACCTGAATGATGAGGATTTCTTACCGAATGATGTGGTACAGTATTTAAATTCCCAGAACCAAGCTGGGTATGAGCAGCACTTCCAGAGTGACATCTCTGACGACTGCAAACTGCCCCATGGGCCTGGCTTGGGGAGCGGGCACAGCAACTTTGACTCTGCTGGGCTACCAGACAGCCACGCCAGCCAGCAGTACCGCACGTTGGAGCAGCCCTGCCCTGAAGCCAGCAAGCCGACCTGTCCCATTCAGTGGAACGAGGTTAGCTCTGGCACTGCTGACCTGTCCTCCTCCAGGCTAAAGTGTGCCAGAGGTCCACAGCACAGCCAGCCGAGGCTTCGGGTTATATAGCAAACATGGGCATCCACCCACAGAATCTGCTGAGGAGTGGGGTGGCCAGGTAGGGGGCTATCAGACCCTTGGGGAGCATGGCAGTGCCTACGGCGGCCCAGAACACTTGGTGAGCCACAGTGGTGGGACTAGCACCAATGGAAATGCCTTCCATGAACAGCCTATAAGGTCCAGCAGTATGTGAACTATCTCACCAGGCAGCCTGGGGCCCCCAGCTCCCTCGACAGTGCCTGCAAGTGCTGGGAGTCAAGCTGCAAAGCTGACAAGTACACCATCCAAGGGAAATGGGAGCCAGCCAGATTTCAACCTGTCGATGGTGCCCAGTGAGTCAGCTGGTGGCACAGTGAATGGCAAATGCCAACTCGAGACCTGATGGGACAGGGCTACCTGGCTCATCAGCTACTCAGTGAAAGTATACACCACCAGGGGCAGGCCGAGCGGGGCAGCAGATGCTAGAGGCAGGTTAGTGCTACCGTCATACATCCATATCTATCAAGGGCCAGAGAGCAGCCCTGCCAGGGCCTCCCAGCATTGGGGGCCAGCCGTCCAGCTTGGCAGCTGTCAGGGGCTTATCAGCCATGTGCCAGCTATGGAGGCAGCAGGCGCCAGGCTGTGCCGAGAAGGCAGCCTCACTCTACAGCCAGGACAGCACAGTGTACAAGTCAGACCTGCAGGGTGAATGGCATCAAGATGTAGATGGCATAGGGCAGCCTCATCAACTCTGCTCTAATGTCAGAGTTACTCTGGTCAGTTCTATGACCAAACCGTTGGCTTCAGTCAGCAAGATGTGAAAAACTGGTTCATTCTCTATTTCAGAAGCCAACTGCCTGCTACAGGGGGCCAGCGCCGAAAACTCTGAATTATTTCCCCAGGTGCTAACCAGGTGACAAGCACAGTTGACAGCCTTGACAACCATGATCTGGAAGGGGTGCAGATTGATTTTGACGCAATCATAGATGACGGGGACCACGCCAGCCTGATGTCAGGAGCCCTGAGCCCAAGTATTATTCAGAAACCTTTCCCAATAACTCCTCCCGCCTCACAACAACGAACGTCCCTCCCATTTGCCAGCACTGTCTGTGAGCACCACCAACATGGCCATTGGGGACATGAGTTCTTTTGTTGACCTCCCTTGCGGAAGAAAGCAAATTCCTTGCAGTTATGCAATAGGCGCTAGAAAAAAGACTGCCACAAACATGAAACTTTAGGAGTTTAAAAAGATTAAATTGAGTCAGTTTTTTGCTGGTTTGTTTTTTTAGTTTCTGTATGTATTATAGCAATCTCATCTCACCTAATTGGGATGTGTTTCAAGTATATTCCTTTTATGGAAAGGACTCTGAAAAACCTAAAGTATTCTATTGGAGAAACTGTCTTCCATTTCAGCTTGAATCAGTATTGTTATACTTATTAACCAACCCACATTTTAAAAAACTGTTAGCCTGCCCCCTTTTTTTGTAAACCAATGTAAATGTGTGTTATGCATGTTTCTTCTTTCTTTCAAAGAGTTCAGTCTAAAGGATTTGACATGTTTCTCTGTTCACAAAGAAAATAGGTGTTGGTATGCCTTTGACCAAGGGGTCACATGTCTAGCTTTTAAAATTTCCCTTTAATATGTTCAACGTTTGTTTTGGTTTTTTGATTTTTTAAAATTTCCACGGTAGGCACAAGAATCAGAAATATGGATAGTGAGTTAAGAATCTTTTGTGGGTGTACTGTTAACATTAACCACAGATTTTTGACATGCTCCCACCCCTAATTCAGTGCCGTGGTATACTTTTGGCAGTTGCACACAAATGGAAAATTTCGGGCTCTTGAAATGAACAGTTTTCTCATAGTTTAGATGTAAAGTTCTTCCTGTCCATAGTGTGCTTTGTGGGGTATATCTGTATGGTCAGTTCTCAGTTATCTATTTTGCCTCTTCGTCTTCTCTCTTCATGAATGTTCAGTGCTGTTTAGCGCAACTGTTCAGATGCACTGCTTTTTTTCATCTGTTCTGGTAAGTTAGGTAGATTGTAGATTGAAGCTATTGGGTAGAATTAGTTTGGGGAATATTCGTGGGTTTGCTGTATTGATTTGTTCCATCTCTTTACTGTTTACTATAACTGAGAATCGATTATATATAGTTGAAAAATATATAGGCATTTAAACAACCCCACAGCCTGCAGTCATTTACATATGTTAATCTCACTATAATGAAGGACTACTTCTGTTCTAGCATCCTATTTTTCAGAGATTTATAAAACTTTGGTTGTAACAGAAAAAGCTCCCATACAATATAATTGGAATAAATAGCTTTGACCACTTTTGGTATTTGAGAGACGAAGGAGGACGTTTAGTTACTAAAGAAGATGTTTAGAAGCTGTTGGATGCCTTTTTTTTCTTTTTTTATATTTTATCTATTAAATGTGCTGCATCCATTTAAGAACTTCAGTGTTCTATACAGTTAGTCCTTAATTTGGACTTAATCTATCCTCTTTTTTGGATTAAAACATTTAAAGATTTAAAAAGTGCAGCTGCTTCCCATGTGCAGTGGATACACATAAAAGACATACTATGTGTGCACAGAGTACATGGGTTATCCAGCATTTTAGTTTTTAAAATATGTAAACTATTAAAATAAAATATGAACACATCAAACTACCTGCTGTATTTTTCTCATTGATCCTGGAGTTGGATTTATCCACAGCGATTCATGGTTTAATTGTGTGGCTTTTTCCCTTTTCTTCCTGCCATTTAAATTGGTTTTAGAAAGACTATGAGGTACAATAAAATATTAGGTAACAGAAAGAATGTTAGGACCATCCATTTTCTCATGTTTCTGTTCTCTCATTTGAATCAAAAATCTCAGCATGGAGGTAAATGTCCCTTTGGAACTTGCCTTGTGGCCAAGGCAATTGGGTTTGCTTTCAACTAGATGTTCTGAGATCAGCAGAGAGAGCTGAGATTTCTAATCAAATCTTGCCATTCTCCCACTTGCAGCACCTTCTTATAAATCAAAAAATTGTAATCTGCTCTGGAACAGAGCCCAGAAACAAAAGACAGCTACTGATCTGAGCTCAGAGAGTCGAGTTTCTACTACTTTTCAATGGGAAAAGCAAGGCTTTTTCTGTGTTTTTTAAACAGGTCATGATTCAGTCACAAAATCAATGTCCCATTCCTGAATCTCCTTTTTTCAGGAACCTCAAAATCCCCAGGTCCTGGTATACTTTTCTTGCTCTTGTGGTTTGGCCTAATCTCTGTCCCCTTCCATCTTTCTCCAGTAGTATTCCTGGATGTAACCCGCATTTCTCAATTCCCATAATTTCCCATGTCTTTGTGCCATGTGGAAGGGAATAGCAATTGAGATGAGCACTGTTGTCATCTTGTGCCTCTGCTGTGTGGTGGTTTGTTTGTTGTTTGCTTTAAGTTTCAGATGATTCTCTGGGTTGTCCCCTTTCTTTACTTCTTCTTTTCAGACTTGTTTTTCTTGCTACTGCCTTTAGATTTGCAGTACCTTCACACTTCAGCTCAATATGTGGCTTCTCTCAGAAGGATCGATCTGTTGTGACAGTCAGTGAGTGGACAAAGCTCTTTGGGGTCACTTAGAAGTGTCCCGTCTGGATATGGAGCTCTGTAGACTTGGCATCTCCTGTAGTAGGATGCACCCCCAGCCTCCAACCTCCTCTCCATCAACTCACTAGTATCACATCCTACTTTGTAATGCAGGCTCCTATGTGGTACTCCTGTTTAACAACTTTGTTAAACATGTTTTTTTCTTGCCCAAACTATTTGTTTTATTTTCCAAAGAACTGATTAGACTGTCCCTGTTCCTCAAACTTTGGCTCATCCTCTTGAGCCACAGAGTTCTGATTCTTACGATGTATGTGCCTTATTTTATGTTAATTGTGTTCACGGGAGGGACCATTTGATGTTGCCTAATCAGAGCTTGAAACTGTGCCCTTCCCAGCTGGCTAAGAGCACACAATTGTAGCAGAGTCTGAACTGTTTTGTGTTGGATTCCCGTGTTGTTTTGAAGGATAAGAGGATGTTCTCTTTCTGAGAAGTTACTGTTGTGTATCCTGCAAACATGTAAGATAAAAATACAAGTTCATTTTTTTCACCTTTTTAAAATTTTTTTTGAAAAAAAAATAAAACGTGTAATCCTTTTTTAAAAGAAAGACATGTAAATACATTTAAGTATTGTAGGCATAGTGTCCAGATGTGGATGGCCCTGGGCCTTCCTCAGATCTGCCTGCATCCTGAGCGATGCCCTATACCCACCCGATAGCCACCACAGATGGACTGGACTTTTGCTTTCAAAACCACTTAGTCCTTTTTGTAAAAAAGAAGAAAGAACAATGTTTCTTATAATGTCAATAAAAAACTCTTTGTACTGAAATTTTATGGGTTGTTTATTTAATTCATAGCTGAGTGGAAAGAGTGCTTTCTTTGGAAAAAAAATTCAGAGCCTGCAGTTTGGATCAAACCCCCACATACAAGCTGAACAGACTTAGCTCTGAGACCCAGATCCCATTCTCCTTAAGGTGGAGAGTGAGTTGCTGACATGCCCTGCTAGTAGGGGTGAGGGTGTGTGCCTGGGCACCAGTTTTTTCTTAATGTTATCACTTTGCCAAACTATGTGGAAGGAAATAAGATTTAGTGTTTAACAACTTGTCCTACTTTTATATTGCTCTCTCATTTCAAAGGCATAGGTTATAACACATCTTAACAGAAAATCTGACATGTACAAGCCTACTTTTATGTGGCTTTTAATAACTGACTTTGGACAGAAATGTAAGCAATTTCTCTCATTTATCTTTTCTTACATATTTTTTTCAATATTATTCAGATTGCCATAAAGACTCCAAAATGGTCCCCTTCCTCTGAGTAGCAGCAAGTGTCCTTTGAACCAGCAGCCAAGGGCACTGGTTGTCACAGGGCTACAAAGAGGAATAGGGCACATGACACAGACTCCTACAATTTGTGTGAGCAGGCACTCAGGTCCAGCTTACAGCTTTGTTTAATAGATGCTTCCTGTGAAGGAAACATGAAAGAAGCAAAGTTCAAGGTAAAATGGTAGATCTGCAATCCATATGGTGTCATAAAATTTATTCTAATTTGGGAATTCAAAGATGTTATATATTACCCAAATAAGAATATAATAGAATGCTAGAATAGATGAAAAAAATTAGTGGTGTGAAATTATCATTTTTTGGTCTAGGATTTTCTCTTTATTTTCATGCTAGTGTTCCCCCTTTGGTTTTACTTCATAGTGTGTTTACTATTCCAAATACAATCTGGGCTCATCTTTTAACTTTATTTTTTGAAATCATATTTTACCAACATACACCTAGTTTATACCTTCTCTACCTACTTCTTCAAACTCTTTACAATTTTTAAAGAGTGTAAACAGAATCTAAATTGTTTTTAGCCCCCACCCCCACAGATGGTGTGGCCACAGGCATTAACACATACTTGGCCAGCAGAGGCATGATATCTTAGATCTCTGCACATTTATCACCTGCCCCAAATCCTCCACTTTTTCCCTCAGTGTTTCTACCTTCCTCAGCACCTAGTGTCACATTACGATGGTTCTGGCATTCAGAGAACTTAGTTTCTCTCTGGGAATATCACACAGACAATAGTTACACATTCCATTAATTCAGAATGCTGTTGGATATTTGTATTTCATTCAGATTCCTTGACCGAGACTAAAGTTGGAAGATGAATAAAGCGCAATGTGTCTATCAGCTTTCAGCCCAGTAGGGGGACAGACGTATATCATACTGAACATGGTGGCATGCCATATGGAAGATGTTCAAGGGGAAGTTCATTGTGAGGCATTATCCATCTGAAGTGCATATAGCAAGCCTTCTTAACCTCAGTACTATGGACATTTTGGGCCATATCATCTCTTTTTGTGGGGGACTGTCCTATGTACTGTAGGATATTTAGTGGCATCCCTGGCCAAAACCCACTAGATGTCAGGTAACACCAATCCCACAAGTTGTAATCAACACAATATGTCTCCAGAAATTACCAACATATCCTTTGGAGAGAAAATGGTTCCAGGTTGAGAGGCTCTGGTTTAAGAAATGAAAATACAAAGAGAGAGGTACTGCAGACAGGTGCCTTGAAGATAGATGCAAGTACAGACCCGGAGTAGAGAGCTTTTGTACACGAGTGGCAGATGAAGCAAGTGGTAAAATTGCCATTACTGGTATAGTGTAGAATGAGAGAACTAAGGAATATACCCCAAGGAACCCTGGCCCATGGACTAAGAGAAGGGCTGGGCATATGTAAGGCAGGCTGGCCAGAGGAGGAAAGGGAAGTCAGGAGGTGGGAGAGACAGCTGCTCTAGAAACAGGGTGGCAAATTTCAGGAAGCCAACGTCAAAAACAATACACATGTCTAATAAAACGTGGACTGAAAAATACTAGTTTTGAGAATTAGGAGCCCCTGGGTGACCATGGAAAAGCGAATTTCAGTGAAGTGGTTGGGACAGAAATCAGAGTACAGTAGCTGAGGATCAAACAACACATGACACAAAGGGGATTCAATGGTCTCTTTAAGTAGCATGCCACATTTCATCACATCCAAGATGTCATCAGTACTAAGCCATGTTACTCATGTTCCCACTAAGAAAGAAAGCACTGTAATTAAGCTATGATGTGATGCTTCCTGTCCTCTAAAAGACGTAATTTCAGTGGTGGTACCAACATGGGAAAAATGTGCACCTCTGAGGGTATTAAATACGTATTTCCAAGGGAAAGGAAAGAGATAATGGGTCAAAGAGAGATGGATAGTTGGGTTCTTCTCGTGGTTGTTCCTTTTTCCTCCCTTCCTCCATCCCTACTTCCTTTCTTCCTTCTTCAATGTAAGGTTTGATCATGTAAATCATCTAATAAGAAAGAGGTAGAACACAGGAGGCGGTTGATGCTAAAGAAAACAGCAAGCATTGGAACTAACGATCATGGTGAGATGCCTGTCCTGGGAGACAAGGCAAGGAGGCAAGCACGAGGGCAGCTTTGGACAGATGTGTGGGATGCATACAGGAGGTCAAGAGACTGAGGAGACCTCTGAAGATGCAGTGGGATTTGGTGTGTGCCAGGAAGCTCACGGCACATGAACCAGGCCTTTAGAATAAGTGGAGAGAACAAGGGAGTGGGTGACAGGAGGGAACAGCATGAAGCAGAGAGTGAATTACTCATTGCTATGCCCTACAGGATCCAGGTTAGATTTACTGGGCATCAGGTGGAAGATTATTTTGATCTCTTCAGGAAAAATAACTTTTAAAAATACCTTTTGGCAGTGGTGGCTGGCATGTGGAAGGGAGGGGGGTGTGGGATTGCCCCAAGAATTGCTCAGACCTAGAGCTGCTCTGCTGCTGGGGAAGCAGGAGAATGACCAAGCAAGTGCAGTGGTGGGTTTCTTGCTCTAGCTTCTTTCCAGCCTTCAGGAGATGAAATCCAGGTAGCCCTGCAAAGGCTGAGCATCCCCAAGTTACATGGGGTTGCTGGGAGTGCCAGGGTCCATAGACAGGGCTTTTCCATCACTGGCTTTTCACCAAGCAAGCAAGAAACTTAGTTGAAATTTAATAATGTGCTTAGGGGTTATTTGTTTACATATTCCATGACAATTTAGTAAGGTAATAGGCTAATTCCCCAATCTTACTTCTATTTCTACCTGCTGCAGCTCTGTGGGGCTCAACTCATACCTCCCTCCTGCTCACAAGTGTTTCCCTTCTGCTTGTGTCTTCCCAGCTATGGCTGAGTGAGCAGAGAGGTGGCCTGGTAAGGTCATCAAGCTGAAAGGAGCACCAGCACCACTGAACAATGGGCCAACCTCGCCTGAGAGCCCTCTGGTACAGAGGTGGCTGCTGACTGGTTGAGCATTACCAAGCAGGAAAGGAAGCTGCATAAATTGTCTTTATTTTCCTCCTGCTCTGCTATGTCTCATGGCGCTTTATGCTGAAGATCTATCTACAGAAATTTTCCCTGGTCACTCTAATTAGAGGCAGCTGAAACCCTATCCTCTCCCTACTTTTGTAAAAGGTCTAGCCTTGGAACATGTGTCTCTGATGCCAACAATAAAAGGGATATTGCAGCAGTCACCTCTCTGCTGGTTCTCTGTCCATGAACCATTGACATAAAACCCCCAGATATGCACCTGGTAGTATTCATGACCCAGTGCATTGTTCCTGGTATTCTGCTAATGTCCTAACAGCTAGAGATCTTAAGAAGCAGAGGTTATCTTCTCTGAGGTAGGGGAGAGGATGAGGCAGGAAGAGAACCAAGCAGATTCACTCCTTTGCTCTGCTTACCTGAGAAAGTCCTCTCCTGCAAAGGCCTCTAAAAAGAGGGAAAGAGAAAACTTGACCCTGCAAGCAACCTGGTGAGGTTTGGATTCTTCCACTCCCAGAACAATTTCTTCTTCTGCAGCTGTGAAAGCCTCAGGCACTCAGAAATTCTAGGTCCCTGCACTGATCCATGCTAAGCATTTTTGACTGCAGCTCCTCTGAGTTGGCAGATGCAAGCTTCTAGCCCTCAGGATGTACAAGGGCCAAGTGCACTGTGGAGTTGTGATTCACTGCATTCCCAGAGGAGAGGGAGGTAGCCAACTGGCAGAGGATTACCGAACAGTCAGGCCAAGGAATTTCATTGCTATTGGATGGAGACATGCAGCTAGCTACCTCCATTCTCCTCCTCCCCCACTGAGGTATGGAAGATGGAGGTGAGCCAGAGCTCTGCAGGCAGAGCAGAAAGAAGGGAGCTACTTTACTGACTACCAAGATAAGGGGCTGTGTCCCCAGTGAGTCAATTGCATTTTTATTTGAGGTAGATTCTGACACCCTCAGATGTTTTACTCAAAACACACCTCGATTTTATTGCCCAGAGGTAATATTTTAATGAGCAGCAAACTTAGTAGGGAAGAAAAATAAAACTGGCTAACAAAATAGCCCAGCGGTACGTCACAATCAAGGATTATCTACAGTTTACTGATTAAGAGCTTTCTTCATGCTGCACCTTGACTATCTCTGGCTCTTTGGGTGACTATTAGTTGTAGATTCATTGCACAGCCATTTTTTTTTTTTACAGTTGATATTCAATATTATATTAGTTTCAGGTGTACAGCATAGTGGTTAGACATTTATACAATTTACTAAATGATCACTCCCACCTGACACCACACATAGTTATTACAATATTATTGACTATGTAACCTATGCTGTACTTTACATCCCTGTGACTATATTTATAACTGACAATTTGTATTTCTTAATCTTTTTCACCTTTTTCACCCATCCCCCAACCGCACTCCCATCTGGCAACTATCAATTTGTTCTCTCTATCTATGATTTGTTTCTGTTTTGCTTGTTCATTTATTTTGTTTTTTAGATTCCACATATAAGCAAAACCATATGACATTTGTCTTTCTCTTACTTATTCCACTTAGCATGATATACTCTAGGTTCAGCCATGTTGTCACAAATGACAAAATTTCATTTTTAATGGAAGTAATATTTCATTGTATATATGTACCGACATCTTTAGTTTCCATTTGTCTATTGATGGACACTTAGGTTCCTAATGTAAATAATTACACATCATTTTTTAACTCTGCTACCCAAGAAACTCACTGCTCTATGAATGCAAACCTCCCCGTTACCTCCCATTTGACCTACATCCTTCCAAAGATGAAGACATGAAACATCCTGATAAATATTTACCCTAAAGTTCACACAAAGAACATAACCAAAGATCTCATCCAAGCTCCCTCCCCCCTGAGTATAGATAAATGTGTTAAGTGAACAGAGATAATACCATGACACTTTCTCACCCATCTCTGTCCCAGCAACAGGGCAGTAAACAAAACACCATTCTCTACCAAGTCTCAGGCACTTGGGGAAAAGAACAGAACATTTCATTGACCTAAAGACAGAAAGTTAAGAACAGTCTTTCCTTAGGTTGCCTTAACCCAGAGTGTCTTCACTTGCTGTTTTAGACAATTTAGTACCACTCCCCACTGTTCCAACTGAACACCCAACTGCTTCCAACATGGCAATGACCTGTTTGAAAGATATCCTGAACTATCCTAAATCAAGTGGATTTAACATTCAGCCCAAAGGAAGTTTTTTGAAAAAAAAAAAAAAAAAACTGCTTTTAATCCATCCTTGTCATCCACGTATACCAGGATTCTAGCTTCATTCAGACACAGGTTCTTCAAAGAAGAATGCAAAGGGAATGAAGGAAAGGGGGGCTTAAAACCACCCCAGTTAGTGTCCTGCAGTTCAATTCTGGCATTGTCCACCTGATGGTGGTGCTAGCATAGAGTCCCAGGTTAAGAGCTCTGTCTTCCATAAGACTACCTTGACTTCAGAAGCCAGCCTCAAGTTCAGGGGCCTATAGGCCACTTACACTGTTGACTGACTATATATTCAGGGGTTCCCATGAGCACTTCAGGTCAATAATTCTCTATAATGACTCACAGAACTTAGGAAATACTGTAAATAGAACTGTATAATATATAACTGTAAAAGTTGTATTATGAAGGAAACAACTCAGGAATAGCCAAGTGATAGGATACCAGAGGGTGAGGTCTGGAAGGGTCCTGAACACAGAACTTCTGTGCACCCACCTTTATGGAAGGCCCTGTTATCTTCTGGGCACATCAATGTGTTCACCGATTTGGAAGCTTGACCAAGTCTCAGCACCCAGAGATTCTATCGGGGTTCCATATTTAATAAAATCACTGTCAGCACGATTGAATGAAACCTCCAGCCCCATCTTCACTCCCCAGAAGTCAGGCTGATCAGAGTTCCAACCCTCTAATCATATGATTAGTTCCTGTAATGACCAGCTCCCATTCTGAAGGGGAGCCACCAGGAGTCACCTCATAAACATAATATCAGATGTGATCCAAGGGGCCTATGAATAACAAAGACACACCTATCACTGGGGAAATTCCAAAGGTTTTAAATGTCCCCTGCTTTTTTATTGTACTACCAGCGGACTCTCCTTGGAAACACTCCAGAATGAGAAAGGAGAATGGATGTGAGCAAGATGTGCGCAGAGCTATGCGATTCTGGCCTGGAGAAGAGCTGGCCCCACTGGTGTCAGGATTGAGCGCCAGCACCTTCTTCACTAGATAGACGTGCAGCTCATTTAGTCATCTGGGAATCAGCATTCTCATCTGCAAAAGTGGCTTAATTATAGTGTCTATTCCAGCGTTGTCATGAGGAGGATTTGGGACTATGGACGTAAGGTGTCTAGCATGTACAACCCCAGCAAGTGCTTGCTGAGTGTTTATAGTTGTGACTTTTTTCTACCTTCCCCAGGCCGTGGTTCCACATGACTAGAGAGCAAGAATGAAAGCTCACCATGTGCAAGAAGAAGGGGGCTCCAGAGGCACAGGCCCTCACACGGGGATGCATTTAGTCCCATGTCCCCCAGCCAGCCTGTCTGCTCTTCAGTTCTGACTCACAAAGCACCACCTGGGTCAGTGTTCTCAGAGGTGAAAACTGACCACAACAAAGGTATCTTCATTCAGACCTATCTCAGAGGAATCCAAAAGTCCAAAGAAGTAAAAACTGAACCTGGTATTTTATCCCAATGTCCAAAGTATCATAGGTTCCTGATAAAGATTAATGCTAGAATTTAGATTTCTTAATTCCAAAAGAGAAAAAAAGTTCAATAATTTTTAAAAGATATTTTCTTTTAACAGGATATTTTATCACACACATAAATATATGTGCCCAATCCAGAGCCACCCTGCAGCCACAGTGGATCAGCAGGATCCACACCCTCGTGTACTGCTGTGAGAACTGCCTCACCTCACAGAGCACTCACTACACCAGATTCATCCTCAGTTATTTTAATTGGCATGGTTTTGAAAGCAGATGACCACTTCTTAATTATTAACAACAAATTATAAACAACAAATCTTGTTGTTTGGATGTTTCAAGTATTTAGAGTTTA
This sequence comes from Eonycteris spelaea, assembly GCA_003508835.1. Classification (NCBI taxonomy): domain Eukaryota; kingdom Metazoa; phylum Chordata; class Mammalia; order Chiroptera; family Pteropodidae; genus Eonycteris; species Eonycteris spelaea. Next base: position 3,056,647 of record PUFA01000147.1, on the reverse strand, counting down.
GATAATTATCTTCTATAGAATTCAAGATCATGATCCAGGGGTGAGTCTAATGATTAGAAATATATCATAGTTTTGTTCAATGACAGTCACTCCTAATATTTTGGTATATTTTAGTCCCAGTCTTTTTTGGCCTTTTTTTTCAGGCAACATTTATTTTCTTATTATAAAATAAATACACACTCTTTGTGGAAAATAGAGAAAAATGTCAAAAGAAAATAAAAGTCACCAGTTAATCACCCAGAAAAAAACTGCTGTTAATATTTTGTGATCTAGTTCTGGGTCTTACTTTTACATGTAGCATTTAATGATGAACATTTTTCCATGTCATTAAAAATTCTTTAAAAATGTGTATGTGTGCAAGGGCATGAAAGGAACTGCTTCCATGCCAAGACCTTCCTACCTCTTAGCTGCGGGCTGGCAGGCTCCTTCTTTCCTTGAGTTTATATATCTGTAAAATTGTAATGATATTCACACACAGCATAAAATACAGAAGATGGCTTCAGGTAAAATGGGTGAAAATGGAAACATGTAAAGCAGAAGTCACCAAACCTTTTCGGCACCAGGGACAATTTTCCATGGATTGGGAGAGGAGGGAATGGTTTTGGGATGATTGGAGAGTATTACATTTATTGTGCACTTCATTTGTATTATTATTTCATTGTAATATATAATGAAATAATTATACAACTCACCATAATGCAGAATCAGTGGGAGCCCTGAGCTTGTTTTCCTGCAACTAGACGGTTCAATCTGGGGGTGATGGGAGGCAGTGACACCAAAGTATGTTGCTTAATGTCCAATCTACTCCGTAGTCTTGTTTTGGTTGCTGTCTTTGCAGAAAACCCTGCTTCACAAAGATAGGATGTTGGAAATGGAAGCAGGCTTTTCAGTGCTTTTGTGACAATCTCAGGATATTCCATCTTGACTTTAATCTAGGTATGGAGATTTGAAGTTGTCTCAAACATACTTTTAAGGCCACCGTCATTTGCTATCTTAAGCACGGACAAAGTTGATTACCTGGCTTATTCACAAACGAGTCACGGATACATTCCTTCCTAGTTTGGGAGTCTTTTGTGTCTGAGACATCATGCTCAAACTCTTTCGAAAGCTGAGATAGGTGATCATGCACCAGTGGAGAAAGAAGACCCTGGCTCAGTCTCTTTCAAAATCTCTGCTAATGTCTGAAACATGTCAAAATCTCAATGTTCACTCATCACCCCCATAATTCTGGTTTGGCTTTGAATGCAGCTGCTTTATTTGCTGACTTGAACACAGCTGTCGTTCTCCTCTGAAGTGAAAGACTGAGTTGGTTAAGCAGGTTAAATATGTTCACACAAGTAAGCAAATTTTGCAAGCCAATTTATGTCACTGAAACGTGCTGCCAGTGGTGACTGTTCTTCTAAAAAAGAAAATCCCTAGAGTGGATCTTGTAACTCAAAAACTCTGGCCAGTAATCTCCCTTTAGAAAGCCATCTCACTTCTGGGTATGAGAGAGGACATGTATGCTCTGTGTCCCCCTCACAGAGCTGCACGAAACAGATGTGAGTTAAGGGCATGTACTTTAAAGTGGTTGATAATTTTAATCACACCCTGCAAAATGTCATTAACTTCAGGTGACATTTTTTTCAGCTAGCCAGAATTTCTCTATGGATGACATAGTGCATAGATTCAGAAGTAACCTCTTGACCTGAGTAGTGAAACCACAAGACCGTCTAGTCATGGCAGCCGCTCTGTGTGTGCATATACCAACACAAAATGACCAACCCAATTTTCCTGATATGTGACCATTCAAAGACTTGAATAGTTCTGCAGCTGTGGTGTTGGCTAACAACAAAAGTGCTATAACGTACCCTCATGCACATCCTCCTGAAAATATATTGCACAAAAACAAGCATTGTTGCCTTGTTGTTAACATCAGTAGACTCGTCAACCTGGATTACGCACCACAGTGACTCATGAATCCTCTCTAACAATTGTGCTCAATATCCTCTGCTATTTCATCAATTCATCTACTTATGGTGCTAGCCGAAAGAGGAACACATGCCACCTTTTGAACTGCAGCCTCTTCTAAAAGTTCACAACACAATGTCCTTAACAGCAGGCAGCATCGACTCTTCACCAGTAGCTCTAGCCAATGTGGTTAGCCACTAAGAATGATGCTTTCGGGGCAGACACATTTGATGAGGTGGTGGCCTTCGATAATTGTTTTTGATCTTCATGTTTATGTTCTTTTTTTTCTTTTGAAGAACTCCAAAGGCTTGTCTTTTAATGTAGGGTGCTTGGTTTCCAAGTGGCGATGCAGTTTTAAAGGTTTTGTGGCTTTGTTGTTAACTGGTTGTCACATATTATACAAAGCAGGCTTGGAGGATGTGAATCACCTGTTGCAATGAACCCTGTAATTTAAGTAGGACTCTGGTATTTTCTATTAAATACAGCTTTCTTTTTGTTAGCAGTTTTAGAGTCTTCTGCTGTCTCATCATTGGGTCTTTCCCCCTTTTCAAAGAAGGTCTCCAGTGACATTTGTTTTTTACTCATTTTGGCTAGGGTTGGCTTGTGGGCTTACTAAAACTGTGACTGAGACAAGTGCACAGTGTGGGAAAGAGAGGCACAGATGGAAGTGGTAAATAAAATAATGGGGAGTGGGCACCAGGCACAGACTGAATTAAGTGTCAGATTCTTTTTTTAAATTTTATTTATTTATTTTTATTTATTTTTATTAAGTATATTGGGGTGACATTGGTTAATACAATTATATAATATTCAGGTATACATTATAATTTGACATCTGTATATTCTATTGTGTGATTACCACCCAGGGTCTAGTTTCTTTCAGCTACCATATATTTGATCCCCTTTACCCATTTCACGCTCCCCTAACCCCTATATTTGACTCCTTTTATTCCATCTACCTCTCCCCTCTTCCCCAACCCCCTACCCTCTGGTAACCACTAGTCCATTGTCCATGTCCCTTAGTCTCTGTTTGTTTGTACTGTTCATTTGTTGCTTTGAGGTTTATATCCCACATATAAGTGATATCATGTGATTTTCTACTTATTCTATCTCAAGGTCCATCCATGTTGTCACAAATGGCAGTATTTCATCTCTTCTTATGGCTGAGGAATATTCCATTGTATGTATGTACCACAGCTTCTTTAGCCAATTATCTATCATAGGACACTTTGGTTGCTTCCATGTTCTGGCCATTGTTAATAATGCTGCTATGAACATCGTTGTGCAGCTATCTTTTTGGATATAGATTTTCAAGTCTTTGGGGTAAATACCCAGTAGAGGGATTGCTGGATCATATGGTAGATCAATTCTTAGGTTTTGGGGAACTTCCATACTGTTTTCCATAGTGGCTATGCCAATTTGCAGTCCATCAGCAGTGTATGAGGGTTCCTTTTTCCCATCCTCTCCAGCATTTGTTATTATTTGTCCTGTTGATTATACTATTCTAACAGGTGTGAGAGTATCTCATTGTGGTTTTGATTGGCATTTCACTAATAGCTAGTGATGTTGAGCATGTTTTCATATATTTGTTGGACATTTGTATGTCCTCTAGGGAGAAGTGTCTGTTCAGGTCCTCTGCCCATTTTTGATTGGATCATTTTTTTTTGTCATTATTGAGTTGTATGAGTTCTTTATATTTTGGATATTAGCCCTTATTGGGTTTGCTTGCAAATATATTTTCATTCGGATGGTTGTCTCTTTACCTTGTTTGATTTCTTTTGCTGATCAGAAGCTTTTTAGTTTGATGTAGTCCCACTCATTTATTTTTGCTTTAACTTCCTTTGCCTTTCAGGTCAAATTCATAAAATCTTCTTTAAGTCCAAGTCTTTGGTTAAGTTCCTATGTTTTATTCTATGCATTTTATTGTTTCAGGTCTTATATTCAGGTCTTTAATCCATTTTGAGTTAATTTTGTGTGTGTTATAGACAACAGTCTAGTTTCATTAATTTGGCAGGTGGCCTTCCAATTTTCCGGCACCATTTATTGAAGAGGCTTTCCTTTATCCACTGTATGTTTTTGGCTTGTCGAAAATTATTTGCCCATATAAATATGGGTTTACTTCTGGACTCTTGATTCTGTTCCACTGGTCCATGTGTCTGTTTTGCTGCCAATACCAAGCCGTTTTGATTACAGTTGCTTTGTAGTATAATTTGAAGTCAAGCGGAGTGATGCCTCCAGTCTCGTTCTTTTTCTCAGGATGGCTTTGGCAATTTGGGGTCTTTTGTGCTTCCTTACAAATCTGATGATTTTTTTGTTCTATTTCTTTAAAAATGTTGATGGGATTTTGATGGGGATTGCATTAAATCTGTATAATACTTTAGGTAATATGGTCATTTTAACTATGTTGATTCTTCCAATCCATGAACCCAGAATATCTTTCCCTTTCTTTGTATCCTCTTCGATTTCTTAGAATAGGGTCTTATAGTTTTCATTATACAGGTCTTTCACATGTGCTGTTAGATTTATTGCGAGGTATTTTAATCTTTTTGTTGCAATTGCAAAAGGAATTATTTTTTCCCACATCTTTTTCTGACACTTCATTATTAGAGTATTAGAACGCTACTGATTTTTGAACGTTGACTTCTATCCAGAGACTTTACTGTATTTGTATATTATTTCTAGTAGTGTTCTTGAGGAGTCTTTAGGGTTTTCTATATAGAAATCATGTCATCCACAAATAGTGACAGTTTGACTTATTTGTTTACTCTTTGGATGCCTTTTGTGTCTTTCTCTTGACTGATTGCACTTGCTAGGACCTCCAATGTTATATTGAATAACAGTGGCGATAGTGAACAGCCTTGCCTTTTCCTGTTCTTAGAGGGAAGGGTTTTAGTTTTTCACCATTAAGTATAATGTTGGTTGAGGTTTGTCATACATGGCCTTAATTATGTTAAGGTACTTTCCTTCTATACTGATTTTGTGAAGTGTTATGATCATAAATGTATGCTTTATCTTGTCGAAGGCTTTTTCTGCATCTATTGATATGATCATATGATTCTTATTTTTTAATTTGTTGATGTGGTATATCACATTAATTGATTTGTGAATGTTGAACCATCCTTGTGCCCCTGGGATGAAGCCCACTTGATCATGGTGTATTATCTTTTTAATATGTTGCTGTATTCAGTTCGCTAGTATCTTATTTAGGATTTTGCATCTGTGTTCATGAGAGATATTGGTCTGTAATTTTCTTTTATTGTGTTATCCTTACCAGGTTTTGATATCAGAGTAATATTGACCTCACAAATGAATTGGGAAGTATTGCCTCCTCTTTGATTTTTTTGGAAGAGTTTGAGGAGAATAGCTATTAAATATTCTTGGAATGTTTGGTAGAATTCACTGGTAAACAATCTGGTCTTGGCCTTTTATTCTTTGGTAGGTTTTTGATGATCATTTCAATTTCCGTGCTGCTGATCAGTCTATTTAGATTTTACAGTTCTTGATTCAGTCTAGGACAATTGTATTTTTCTAAGTACTGGTCCATTTCTTCTAGGTTATTAAATATTATTAAATGTTATTAAATGTTATTATATACCTTTTTATAGTATTCTTGTATGATCCTTTGTATTTCTGTGATGTCAGTCATAATTTCCCCTCTTTCATCTTAGATTTTGTTGATTTATGTCGTTTCTCCTTTTTCTTTAGTGAGTCTAGCCAGAGGTTTGTCAATTTTATTAACCTCAAAAAAACAGATCTTTTTTTGTATTTATGTTTCTATTTTTTGTTGTTGTGTTGTTTGTTTGTTTTCAATTTCCTTTATTTCTGGTCTAATTTTGATTCTTTCTTTCCTTCTGCTCACTTCAGGACTCATTTGTTCTCCTCTTTCTAGTTTTTTAAGATGAAGTGTTAGGTTGTTTATTTGGGCTTATTCTTGTTTTTGGAGATAGGCCTGTAGTGAGTGATATGAACTTTCCTCTTATGACCTCTTTTGCCATGCCTCAAAAGTTTTGATGTTGCACTATCATTATCATTTGTTTCTTTGTATCTCTTGATCTCTCTTTTATTTCTTCCCTGACCTAGTTATTCTTCGTAGCATGTTGATTAATCTCCATGTATTTGTGGTTTTTCCTGATTTCTTTTGCAGCTGATCTCTGGTTTCAAAGCATTATAATCAGAGAATATGGTTGGTATGATTTCAACTCTCTTATATTTGTTGAGGCTATTTCTGTGTCCCAGTATGCGGTCGATTCTTGAGAATGTTCCATGTGCACTAGAGAAGAATGTATAAGCAGCTGTTTGGGGATGGAAGGCTCTGTACTTGTCAATTATGTCCGGTTGGTCTAATGTGTCATTTAAGGATGTTATTTCCTTATTGATTTTCTGTTTGGATGATCTGTCCATATCCGACAGTGGGGTATTTAGGTCCTCTACTACGATAGTCTTTTGGTCTGTTTCTCCTTTTAGTTCTGTTAGTAATTGCTTTACATATTTCGGGGGTCCTTGGTTGGGAGCCTAGATTTTAATAAGTGTTATGTGATTATTGAAACATGAGGTCATTTTATCTTTTGCTTTCTGGTAGCTCAGTGTTTCCATTGCTTCCTGTGGGTTTTACCTCTGGTTCTTCTTGTTTATGTTATATACTTCATTTCTAAATCTTTGGTTGTGGTTACCATTATGAATATGAAAGGATAGTTACACACACACACACACACACACACACACACACACACACACACACACAGTCGTTCATTTTCTTCTGCATGTGCCCTATCTCTTTTCCCCTTTGCAAATTTGGATCTTTGAATCCTCTCCTTTTCAGTCATTGTTATCTCAATTTGTCCCTATGTATCCTGAACATTCATTACTATCTTACTATAGTAATTCTCTTCTTATTATTTAAGCTTATAATGCCCTATTCTTAGTAAGGATTGCATTCCTCTGATTTTATTTGCCTTATAGTCACTTTAATCCTAATTCTGTATTTTTTGTTGTTGTCATTTTGTTTTAGGTGAGCTGACCCCTTTCAGTGTTTCAGTAGTGCAGACCTTGTAGTGGAGAATTCCCTCAATTTTTATATGTCTGCAAAGTCTTAATTTCTCCATCATATCTAAAGGAGAACTTAACTGGATACATTATCATAGGCTGGTAGTTTCTTTCACTTAATAGTTTGAATATTTAATTCCATTCCTTTCTGGCTTGTAAGGTCTGTGCTGAGAAGTCCAATGATAATCTAATGGGTTTTCCCTTATATGTTACTGTTTATTTCTTCCTGACTGCCCTGAGAATTCTATCTTTGTCATTGATTTTTGTTAACTTTAATACAATGTGTCTTGGTGAAATCCTTTTTGGGTTGAGATAGTTGGGTATTTTGTTGGCTTCTTGAATTTCAAGTCCAGCTCATGCCTTAGATTTGGGAAATTTGTGTCCACTGTTTGAAAATGCTTTCTAGTCACGGCTCCGTTTCCTCGCCTTCAGTAATGCCCGTTCTTTTTATTATTATTATTATTATTATTATTATTATTATTATTATTATTATTAGATGAGGCAACCAGCTGGTAAAAATCAACTATTGTTTCTCTGCGGTCCCATCTCGCTTCTCTGCTTTCTGCCCTTATGGCTAGGCCATGCTGCTGGCTGTGTAGAAGATCCGGCACTTCCAGGCAGGGTTGTTCAGGGAAGTCGCCACATCTTCATCCTCCACTTTCTCCTGCAAGGAGCTCCTGTGGCTGTGAGAGGCCACTTCTTTATTTCTCCCAGTCCACTGCCTGACACCTGGGTTTCTGACCTGTGGTAGTTCTTATGTGCAAATCTCATGCTCAGATGTGCTGGTGTGCAGTTTGGGTGTTTTTTGTTCAGTTTTATATGTTCAGTTTATAGTTGTTTCAAGGGGAGAGATCTGAGGAAGTTTCTCACTCCACCATGCTTCTTAACAGTCCTACATATATATTTAAGAGTCAGATTCTGACTTAAAGCTTGCCACCAGATGCAGGTGTATAATTAAAATATATCAACTCACTTGCCTGCCACCAGATGCAGCTTAATTGTCACTTGCCACTCACTGATCAGGTTTTGATATGAGTCTACAAGCATTTGATTTATTATGGTCTTTGTGCAGTCAAACCTCTCTGCTAATGTCAAATTGTATTTCCAGCCGCTCCCCAGTGCTAGCATCATACCTCAGCTCCACCTCAGATCACCAGGCATTAGAGTCTAAGGAGCATGCAACATGGATCCCTCGCATGCATAGCAGTACAGTATAGTTTAGTGGGCTATCAGATCTCACTCACTCTGAACTCAGACCTGAACTTGGCCAACTGAAGGGAGATAGTGTCCCTCAGAAGGAAGGTGCTCTCTGAAAATGAGAGGAGACTCCATGATCCCCAACTCCTTTTGTCAGGACCCGATGGGGCAACAATCATGTAGGTAAGAGCCATGGGACTCACTTCATTTGGGACGTATTGCCAAGAAGGGGCCCTATCTGATATTTCTTAGCAAGTTTTCATCCTTCAGTTATCTTTAGTTTTAAGCCCCTAATCACACGGTTCTAAGTTACAGTGTTTGTTTAGAAACCTCACAAACCATTGGCGTTTAGTTGCACTTCTTCATGTTTTGGAGTGACTGATGCTGAGTTCCTGGCTACAAAGGATTCCAGGAAGTAGAGTATGAACTCCAATAGACTCTGCTACAAACCGAATACTTTGTATTTTATCTCTAATCCTCACAACAACCCTATTATCTTTACCACCATTAAAAAAAATAAAGACAAAGAAACAGATTGAGAGAGGTAAAGTCACTTACTTATTACTTGACCAGCAAGTGCCAGAGCCAGAATTTCAACCCTTAAAATCCATGCTTACTGTTTGTGGTCACAGATGGGCATGGCCACAGTCTCTGAGTTCAGAGGCAGAGTTAGTCTATGCAGGGCTAGTAATTTATGGTCCCCCACCTGATTACATTAACTGTGGGACCATGGGCAAGTTGACATTGCTGTGCCTCAGTGTCCACATCTGTAAAACAAGACAACATGGGATGGAGTTCAGAGTGAGCGTTGACGAGGTGAGCTAACCCTTGTACAATTCTGCTGGTATCAGGAAAACAATGCATATTATTCTTAATATTTCAGACATCAGAGAAGTGTTCCAAGGTTATGAATGAGATGGAACCGGGTAGGTGTTATTTCAGAAAATGAAGATGTGGCAAAGTAATGTATAGGAAATGGCATGAGATGGGGAAGTGGATCCTTGCAGGGGGAGAGGGTGTGGTAGTACAGGAAACAGACAAGCTTGGCTGGAGAAGGGGTTATATGGAAGGGACTGACAGGAGTGAAAACTCAGGCTAAGATGTACCAGGCCCCAAACACTGGATGAAGGAGTTTGGGCTTGGTCCTAAGGACTAGAGCCTGAGGGGAGACAGCAGGTGTGTGCTTTTGGAGGGTGTTTTAGAAGGAGAGGAAGGCCAGAGGGAGTCAGTGATGCTAAATCTATAAATAATAACTTTATGACTAAGTGCATAAACAATGAGAACAGACCTGGCCTTAAGGAGTTTGGGATCTAAAAGCGGGGTCTGTTACATGATGTTGGCAAGAGAAAAATTCCTGACCCTTTACTGCTATCTCTTGTCCCCCACATCCATGAGAGAAAAGAAAGTGAAGTATATTTCCAGAACACTGAGCCATTAGATACAATTTATAGGATTTGATTGCCACTTCTCTCCCTACCCATTCCCCTCACTGCATATTGGAGGGCCTGAGAGGGAACACCCAGCCTGGATGGCATTTAATAGTGGCTTCTTGGAGGGTGTAACTGAAAAAATCTGTTCCTTTATCCCATGCTGCTACTGCCATCCAGTGGTAATATCAGGAATTGCGCCAAATGTTCATCTCAGCCCTCCAGGCTGGTGGAGAAAGAACCTGTGGATTCACCACATGAGAAATGTTACCCTTTTAGAAAGTGTAATATAGAACTTGGATACGAGAGAAAAAAAATAGTATATTTAGAAGTAGGAGTCAATTTAAATATGTTTGGGATTCTAAATTTTAGAATCAATATGAAACTTAAACACTGCTGTGGCTGTTGCTGTGGCTTCCTTTTATCTGAACCAAAGACACTGTCTTTGCTTTTTACTGAATATAAATAAAAGGAATTCCCTAGGCTGCCTGGAATGGAGAGGTGGGTGAGTGGTGGCCACCACCCTCTACTGAGTACACTTGCTCATGTACTGCCCAGTCATGTGAGCCAGCTCTCACCTTCTGTTGCTTCTGGTTGCACATGTTCCTGGAGTGATCAGATCCAGCATTTTATAGGGTGTCTTCACGTACTTACAATTTCCATTCTCTTTTTAAAACCATGACCACCTTTATTTGGGGAGGCACAAACAGGACAGGACGCCTTCCATCAACCTCTCCATGAGATGAACAGTTGTGTGAGGAACCTTGAAACCACACTTTTGTGTTTGAATTGGTTCCCTGGAGGAGTAATTGGCTCTGCACAAGTTATTTAACCTTCTGTGAACCTCTGTTTCCTCCTCTGTAAAATGGGGATGACCTCCACATAGCAGAAGGCTGTAAGGTTAAACGAGGTGAATTTGCTCTTTGTTTCACTCACCCCAGACCACTGAGCAAGGTCTTCTTTTCTTTTATTTCCTTAACTGTTTAAACTATTTAGGCTGTGGTCCCTATATTCATGTCCAGGCTATGAATATAACATGAATATAGGTGAAATCTGTACAACCAGGAGCATGCAGCTCTGCCCTCAAAAGAAGGGGTGGGAGCAGGTCATGGTAATGACCAGCTGGCCCCAGAGGAAGGCCAGAGACAAGGAAATGAGGGGATTTGAAGAGCAGAGGTAGGACATATTAAGGCCAATGTGTGAGGCTCCCTACCCAGTCATGACAGAGTTAGGACAGATGCTTTATCATCTGGGGTGAGGTTTGAAGGCAGAGCCCACACAGTTGCCTCCCTAACCAAAGCAGGTCGGGCCAGGGTGATATAGACACAGAGGGAAGAGGGTTTTAAACTGAGGCTGGCCTTGCAGGGTGAGTTGGATCTGTGGGTGAGAAAGTGGTGGAATTTCCAGGTGAGGTGGAGCAAGGCCCAGGGAAAGGAGATAAGAATGAGTGCAAGGTCAGGGGCAGTCTGGGTGAGAGGAAGGCTACCAGACACAGGATGGTGGGGAAGGGAGCCATATGCAGGCTGGGCAGATGAGGTTTCATGAGGCCATGCTGCAGGTGAGGTGGATATCTATGTGCAAATGCCCAAGTGGTCAGGGAATCGGAACTTCTGTGAATGGGCATCTCACACGCAGGTTCATCTCTGATGACCTCAATTCATTTCTCACAACAGAAAGTATGTACTTGTGGGTGAAAGACAGAAAAGAAACATAGCAATGTCCCAGACAGGACTCAGTGCCACAGGGACAGAAGGCAGACATCCCCTGCCCGTTCATGGTTAACAATCTATAATTCTTTAATTTTATAACTTTCTAGAAGTAGTCTGGGGAGGGAAGGAAAGATTTTTCCTGCCACTGAGTGTGATTCAGACTGCAGCTCCTGTGGGAGTTTTTGCCACTACATTCATTTTGGCAAAGGACGTGACTTAGAACCACTGAAATGGAAACCCACTTTCTTGGGAAAAGAGGCTTTCAGGCACTGACGTGAGTGGACTGACCGACGGCGGACACACACTGTCCCCTGGTGTCCTCAGCATTCATTGCATGTTGGTTGCTGCCAATGGCTGGGAAGGGCTTGCAGGACAGCTCTGCTAAGGTTCCTTCTCACCTTGCAAACTTTCTTCCCAGGGATTTTTTTTTTTTTTTAACAGGTGTCCTTTCAAACAGTCAATACCGAGAACCAGTTTTGGTGTTTACCAAACGATTTGCACACTTCTTGATCATAGAATCCTACAGTTAAAAATCACAGGACAATGTAGAAGTGGGAGCTCCTCCTCACATACCTCCTTCTACTACAGCACACCTGTGAATTGGTTTGTGCAATGCTTTGTGTCTTTATGTACAGATCTGGAATCAAGTCCTGGCACTGCCATGTAGATGCCGTGTGACCCAGTCAGTGAACAAGGCACTTAGTCTTGCTACTCCTTATTCAGTCAACTGAGTACTGCACGCCACCTTCCACTGTGGTAGCATGTCAGAGTTAAAAAAGAAATGAATCCTAATCTTCAGGAGCTTATAATGGTGGAGGACTTAGATGGCAGGAGAACACTTTCGATACTGCACTAGAAGTTTCAGGTCAGATTGATCTTGGGGACACTTTATCTGAGGACTGGGGACTGTGACACCTGTCTCCTGAGGGTGGTGTAAAGGTTAAATAAAATAACATGGGTAAAGCATTTACCTTGGCATTTGGCACACAAGAAGCAATAAATGATAGTTATCAAGATTCCAAAGGGACCTTATCAAGTGGGGACAACAGTAGGTGTGGAGATAGCATGGAGGTGATATTCTGTAGGAAGGATTCTCTAGACCAGAACCATCCGATAGAAATAGATGGTGAAACACAGATGCAAGCCACAAGTGTAGTTTTAGATTGTCTGTGTCTCAGAACTAGTCATGGGATGCAGGCTGCCCCCAAGGAGGGAGAGGAGAGGCAGTTTTCTGTGGCTGAGAGCAATTCAAGAACATACTCACCTGTGAGCCATTATTTCTTCTCCCCTAATACCCAACACTCCTACCAGCTGAAGGAATGCCTGAAGTTAGAAGGGGGATCTTGGCACAACACCTCCTACTGCCTCTTCCTTGTGTTCTTGGATTCATTCACTTCATCTGTTGAGTTCACCCCCATGTGGAAACATGTTCCAGGACTATAGTTGGTCTTCTTTTCTAAGGAAACTTAAAAGAGAATGAAAGCCAGCAAGAGGAACTATAATGCACCACCACAGTCTTCAGGCTGCAAGGTGTACTCATCATCTCCTTCTTTTACCACCTGTCCTCCTTGACCCTTATCCTTGGTTAGCATCTCTGCTGGTCTTGTGGTTCACTGGTGGGCAATTCAGGCCTCCATCCTTGAGGAATCTGAGTCCTCGATACTGTGGAATTCTCAAGCTATGGCTACTACACTGGTCAATTTCTTGTCAAATGTGGAATGCTAAGTACCAAGAGACGTCTCATCAAACCTTTTTCTTTTTCTTTTTCTTTTTTTTTTTTTTTTTGCCTTCATTATATTATAGCAGCTATATCACCTCTTGAAGATCATGGTCAATTATACCTGAAGTCTGATGATTCCTTTCTTGATTGTTGGCCTCCTGATACAGGAGCACTAAAGTTACCAGGCTTTAGACATAGTTTAATATTTCATGGAACCCTTGCAATGTCCTCATGATCTTCCTCTGGGAATCAGAACTTTTAGTTATGTTGAATCTGGAATTTCAGGAATGGGAAGCATGGATTCTCCAAGTGGATCTTTGGGAAGAGTAGTTAGTAGGATCATGCCTATTTCAACCTCTTGGTTATTGGACTCCTAAAGAAGGGGACATTCATAAGCTAGAGACACAGACCTATGAGGTATACAACTTCCTAGTCTCTGATGAATGCTTTTCGTTCTTAGACTCATATGATTTAGTGTGTATACTGCACTTGGAGTATGGTGTCCCATCCAAGATAGCACTACAGCCAGTTATGCCATTTTGCTCTATCAGGTTGGCAGCTTCTGGTGGTGTATCATAGGACCAATGATTCCATAGGCCTGTTTCTCCTAACACATCTCCTTTGTCACACTTCCTTGGTCTGAAGCAATGCGGAATCTGCCATGTCAGTGGATCAAATATTTTGCTAGCGTTTGTGGAGTAAGTCTTGTTGGCTGAGACCTTACAGGCAAGAAATACAAACCAGTACCCCGAATATCTATTTCTTCTGGTCAAAGTGAATCACTATGCCTTGAAGGTGGAAACAGTCTTGTGTAATCAACTTGCCATGAAGTAGATATTTGGTTACATTAAGAAATGGTGCCATGTGTGATGGTTTAGTGTTGATGTCTATTGCTGTCAGACTGGAGGTACAGTAGCAGTAGCTAGTCAGCCTTGGAGAGTGGGAACCTAGCATTTGAGTCCATGTACAGCCTACTTCTCTGCAATTATGTATATACTGGTCATGAGTTCATTGCACCAGAACTGAGGTAGCCAATGACAGAGATTGGTTGTTGTCAATTCTTAGGGTCATTCTGTCTTAGTTGTTTACTGGTTCTTCAGTGATGATTGCTTTCTGGTGGGCATTGAAAGTAATACAAAATCTTCATGGTGTGCTTGCTCCACAGACTTGTCAACATGCTCCTTCCACAGACCTCTGTATTTCTGATCTTCCAATGTTTCTCCTTTCGGGGCCATGACTGCCAGCCAAGCTATTCACTACTGCCCATGAGTCTATATATATTCTTTGCTCAGATCCCTCCTTACCATGCAACATAATTGGATGATAGATTTTTTGACCTTTTATAGTATATCTATCTACTCTGGTATGCCCACTTCTCTGGGCATTCCAATCCCTTTCTCCACCATTTGATCCAGAAAATTCTGGCATCTCTACCGTAGTTATTGTACTCAAGATTCTAAGAACTAACCTCTAAGCATGTTAGCATTATCTGCCAGGGCTTTGCCACAATATTAAATCTTGTATCACAGGAGAAGGCTTTCAGGTAGACAAACTCTTCTTTATCTCTTATTCTCCTTGATCAAGCACCCTCTGGATCGAAACCCTTACATCTCTTCCCAGCTCTTGCTGGGACAAGTTGATTAGATCCTGTAGTTTTTTTTTTTTTCAGGGCAATCCCAGTTATATATTGCTTTCACTATTATCTCTACAGTTTCAGAGTTTAACTGGGCTAAGCTAAGTAGTTCTTACTCTGGATTGCTCATGTGATTAGAGTCACATACTGTCTTGGGTTGAAGTCTCCAGGTCACTCTATTATTCCATTTATAGGAAGTGACCAGAATAAGAAAAGAGAAAGAGAGAAAGAAAGTGGATTAGTGGCTACTTGGGGCTAGGGAATGGGCAGATTGGGGGTGATAGGTCATGGGAGCAGGATTTTTTTTTTTGAGGTGATAAAGTGTTCTAAAGTTGATTGTTGCAGCATTTGCACAATTCTGAATATACCAAAACTACTGAATTATATATTTTAATTAGGTGAATTACATGGTATATGAATTGTATCTCAATAAAGCTATTACAGAAAGAATAAAAAGAAAGCAAGGTCAATTCTATGTTTGAGTATCTAAGTAAATCTTATCTATAGAGAAGAAAGACTAGAGCAAGGAAGGAACTGTAATTGATGGAGAGTAATTGATAGAGTCACTCATATTTGCCAGGAGATGAATGGGCAGTATTTTGTCAGTTACATAGTGACTTTGTTTTTGTCTGTGCTTAGACAAAAGTATGGAGTAGGCTTGTTTTGTCCCACTTTATCATGGTCTCAGAGTGACCTTGTCTGATGTTGGTGGCACTGGTTTTCTGTGAGTCCGCTGATATTCTCCAGGAGAACACCAAAGACCAGCAGCTGTCAGCATGGAGCTTCCAGTGTTGGGTTAATTCTTGGATGTCAGGGGCTACTTTTTTCCTTTCTCACATGGATCCATGGGAGGTTATGGGAATAATTTGGTGGGCTTGCAAATTTCTGGAGAGACTAGGAGAATGAGAGTGTGACTTTAACAGAGAAAATCCACAGGATTTATTAAATTCTTTTAAGTGTTTTGTAACCAGGAACAATTAAAAAACAGTGGCTAAATTAAAGAGTGAAAAAAAAAAATTCCCTGAAACTGCAGACATTTTGAAAGCTGCTATGCAGTAGGGTCTGGAAACCATAGTGAGAGAAAGAGAAAAATTGCCTAGAGAGATTAGTGTTTGAAGTGGGAGAACAGCTTCAAGGTGTAGCCTATGCCTGCATCAAGGGCCACAGAAATGTCAAGATAGGTCAGAACTAGACTGAGTTCATTAAACAGATACGTCCTGGGTATACACATCAGTGTAGATACAATCTCAGAAGATATTTTTGTAAAAAAAAAAAGAGAGAGAGAGAGGGGACCTTCATTTTCCCTGAATGGATTATTCATTGATTTGTATGAAATACCTATTTTCTAATGCTTTGGGTCTGTGAATTTGAGGAGTCATATTTCCTTATCCAGAGGCAGGGTCAGGATACAAAGGTCAATCGTCTCCGTGAGTGACTGAGAAAGCAAGGCAGAGTCTGGGAGCCTCTTGCCAGCTGGCTGTCACAGACCAGCTCCTTGACTCACCCCATTCATCTTTCAGTGAGTTTGGGAGGGTGGCAATAAATGGAAATTTTAAAAATTCCCAACTGAATATTTTCTGAAACATTCACCAGGGAACAGGAGGTTGCACACCTCATAGGTCTGTGTCTCCAACTTATGAATGTGTTCCCTTCTGGAAGAGTTTGCTCACAGATCTGTTTGATCTGAAAAAAGCCAGAGATGTTTTTTTCCCCCTGAAATATAGTGGCTTCTCCCCCCTTTACTTTCCATTGACAAAGTGGTCCTCTGCTTTTACTTGCATCCACTTCACATGGGAAAAAAGGGGGAGATGGTTAGTACCCTCATGACTATTTTTGAAATATTTCTGAAGCAATTCAGGGGCTTGGATTACAACTAATGTCCAATATTTCAAGTGGGAATGTGTTACTTGCTTCACAGTTTTGTCCTTCTTAAACCCCGATATTAGAAATATTCTGTAGAAATAGTCGTAGTGATAGCTAATATTTACTGAATACTTACTATTTACTAAGTAAGCACTTTCCACACATCAGTTCATTTAATCTACACAACTGTATTCTATACATGTTATTATTATCACCATTTTGCAAATGAGAAACGGAGGCATGGATAATTCAACTATAAGTACTACTATTACCTATTGCATACATACTATATAACTCTATAAGAAATGCTATTACTATACATTTTATTCACTTGAGCAAAGTCACAAAGCTAAACTAAGGAGGAGGTAGCTGACATATTTAGGGATCTATGTCTTACCTCTCATTAGTAGCATGCTGTTGACCAGTACTAGAGTTTGTATTGAATACCAGAGGCTCAAGATAGCTCTAATAGCTGTGATGTTGTGCTTGGTCATTTCTCCTAGTCTCTCCAGCCATCTGCACATGTTTATCTATGGCCGGAGGGAGAAAGTGGAGGATTTGTGGCCTCAACAGTGTTCTTCAATGTTTAGGAACTGGGTAAAGGATCGTTCTCATGGCAAGTGTGTGGTGGGGAAGGTTTGTGGGGTGGAGAGCCCTGGAGGGACTTTGAATTTGCCAAGAATTTCTGATTTGATTCATGGATATACAGACACTCCCAAAGTGAACTGAAGCATTCAGTGAAGGGCATTGGCTCCTGAAGCTCAGGATCCCAGGTTATCCAGAACTGGTCCCGAATCAGTTAATAAGAAGGCATGAAAGACTTTGACTCCTTGGTCTCTCTGCTCTTCTGATCCCTTCTCCGCTCCCTGCCCATTAGTGCTTGAGGGAGAGGGATGATTCTATTACAAATGTAGGTAGAGGGAAAAGAGTGTATTCTTTATAAAGCTTAGATTCTGGTTTGAACAGGAGACTTACTAAATATATCATTGGCTATAAGTCAGAGAAAATACGATGCTTTCATGGGACTTCCATCCCTTACCCAATATATTTACTTTAAAGAAGTATTAGCCTGAAATTTTATGTTTAATTGAAATGTACTTAAATTTAATTTGCCTGCCACCAATTATATTTTACTTAGAAATTGAGGCTTAAGAATGTGTGGTTGTGATCCTCAGATATATCTGAGAGCTGTAATTCTTATCTCCAGAATGATATTTTCCTTGGATAATGAATAACATGAGAGGTGCAAGTTAGCTGCACACCTGAACTTCAAGGACAGCACGATAACACTCAGAAACGGACCCTAAACTGATGGTCAAACAGCCCCTTGACTACTAAATAATTCTGCTTTAATACTGTAAATTTGGCATCATATTATTTTGCATATTGTGGGGAAAGGAGATTGTGACTTTTTTTATAGTGGAAGCAGGCTGGCATTGCCAGGATGATATGTCTTGACATGACAGGTGGTGCTGAAGCAAATTTTGCTTTCATGAAACCTGGTGGCTGTGTGACTCTGGGAGGAGCTGCAAGAAGGATGGTGCAAGTGAAAAATGAAGAAAACAAGACCTGCGGGGATAAAGTCCAAGACCAGAGAAATGCACTCTCTAAGGAAGGGCAGAGAAATTCAGATGCAGCAAGTCAGTAGCCTAGGGCCTTTTGGTGGAGCCCAGGAGCAGGTTAGAGAGAGAACATAGAGTAGACTAAACAGGATTCCATGAAGAGGAACAGCATGAGGTTGGGGAGGGAGGTGGCTGGAGGGCAAGTAGTTCTGATCAGAAACTACAAGAATTATTCAGAGTGCCCAAGAAGTGAAGGAGCTGCTTCCTTGACAGCCTAATTGTATGTCAAAATGGCAAACAGTACCTTAGGCTGGAGAATGCAGGTAGACTGTCAGAATAGAGGAAGGGACTTTTAGGCTACAAAAAGGAGTGGAAACAAGCGAAGACCAGAAACAGATGTTTGGGAATGAAAATCTTTCCCAGACAATTGAGAAAGTTCAAACTATCTAGGGTTTCCTATTGATTTTATTGGCCTTCAATTTGCACTGTGGCACACTTGAGTTTTGCACTTGAATCTGAAAGTGTTCTGGACTGAAGTGAACAAAGTGAGGGAAAAGAAAAGAAAGTGAGCCTCTTCAGGACACAGCAGCTTAATTTTTGATTTCTGTCATCATTAAGATTGGGCTCTTGTTACTTCATGTACTCATTCTTTTCCACTATGAATACAAAAAGGTGGTGATGTGGGAAGGACACCAAAGCATGTGGAGGCAAGGGATTAGTGAGCTGGACATGGAGATGGAGAAGAGACCTAATAAGGATAACAATTACCTTGGCTGCAGTGGTGAACTTGCCATGTCTGGGAACACAGCAACTCTGTGAAGAATGTGTGTGCCTGTCTAACTCTTTGATCTGTGCAAACCCACTCAGCTATTATTGTTAAACAATCTTCTCAGTGTCATCAATGCAGAAAGTCTTTCCCTTTGCTCTAAGCTAACCCTCTATCAGGACATGTTTGGGGTATCTAGGTCACAGCAGTTAAACACAGAGCTCATTGTCTGAGCTAAATAGCCCTGATGATATTACAACAATACCAATAACAATATCAAAACAACAAACACCTATAGAGCACTTGTTACCCGCCAGGCACTAATCTATGAATTTTGAATGTATTATTACCTTATTAAATCCAACAACATCTTTAAAGGAGGTAGATAAAATTCATAGCCCTATATTACAGTTAAAGAAACTGAGGTTCAGAGAGGTTAAGAAATCTGCCCCAGGTCACACACTTAGATTGTGTGCTGGAGTCCGAGTTTGAGTTTAAGAAGTATGACCCTATAGTATATGCTCTTAGGCAAATGCTGTCAAGCCACCTGGCAGACTACAATATGTTCCTGGGCAGAAGTGCACATTGCTCTGTTCCCCTATGAAGCCAACTTGCAATGTATGTCATAGGCCAAGATGAGTGTGAGACCCAGTAAATTTGATTTAGAAAATGTAGGTTTTAATTTTTTTTTTTTGATCTCCACAAAGCCATGTGAAATTCTGGGTTTCATTTTAAATTCTCTTAGCCTCAAATTCCACAAATAGAGATAATAATACCTCTCTTGCCTACATCATCAGATTTTGGGTACTAGCACATGAAACCAGTTTAGGAAAGGGCTTGGTAAATTGTTACAGAATGTGGGGATGTAAGTGGTTGTTATGGCTCTGTGGAAACCTCTTATCATGGCATAATGAATGACCAGGTTAGAGTAAGACCACAATATCATTATCACTTACAAAGGGCAGTATATTAATTTTTCTACATCACTGGGAAAGTAAAACCAGGAAGCATCCCAGCCCTTCAATGGAAGCCTGACAGGATGCTTTTGGGTCAGAAGATACATTTACTCTGACCCATTATAATAACTTAATTAAGTTCTCCTTAGGAAAGGCCATAAAAGGCTAACATAGTCATGGGCAGTGACGACATAAAAGGCACTGATGAATGTCCATCATCTTCAAGTTTATTCTAGTACATTCCTGGCACTGTCTCTCAGTAAGCTTCCAAAGTGCACAGATAACAGTTGAACTTGTAAGTATTTACTCCAAAGACAGGCAGGGTCCCAGACAAAACTTTCTTCTTCTGAAAACTAATGTGAGTACCTCAAAACTCAAGGCCATAAGTTTAAATTCAATTCACATCAATGTGACTAAATCTACTAATGACTGTTCAAAGGCTGAAGAGAAAGACCTTGGTCAAGTTGGAAAGCTCCCAGGAGACACATCAGTTTCAAATCACAGCCACAGCAGACACCATCTAACTGGCTTGATGACTCTTAAGTAGACACATGGAAGACATAAGTCATAGAGAGCAAATTTGAATGGAAAATAGGAGAAAACATATGTTGAGAAGAAAAAATATTCTGAGGAGCATTCATTTAAAAATATGTCATTGAAAAGTTCCAGGCATTGTTGGAGAAATCAAATATTTTTTATTGTTGCATAGAATGTTCCAATCTTATATCCATTGGATTACTTGACCTCTGAGACCCATTAATGCAATTATTCAAATAATGACTCTTCTTACTAGTTATTTGTAGACTTGACCAATCAATTTCTAATACAATTGTGTTAATATCTCTTTCTAATTTTGTTAATTCAGGGTTTTTATATTTTAAGAATTTTTGCTTAGGCATCTACAAATTTATGATTACTTTAACTTCATGATAATGGTTCTACTATTATATTGAGCTCCTGTTATCTTTATTAAGATATTTTGCCTTACACTAATTTTTTCTGGTATCAAACTACTATATCAGCTTGTTTTGGATTATTATTTGCATAAAATGTATCCCTCCTTTTAATTTTAACCTTTATGTATATTCTGACCTTAAATGTGTATTTTATAAGTTGTATTTTGGATTCTATTTTATTTTACTAACATGCTAAGTTCTGCTTTTCAATTACATATAATCCATATATATTTATTGTGATCAATGATATATTTGGATTAATTTCAACCATATAGTTTTATATATTGTATGGAACATTTTATTTTTGTTCTTTTTTTCACTTTTCCTGTGTTCTGTTGAACTAAAAAGTTTTCTTTTAAGCATGTTTTTCTCATTCTCTATTGGATTGGAATATATGGATTATATTTTTATGCTTTTAGTGGTTACTTTAAATTTCTAACACATATATTGAACTATACATTTTTCCAACAAAATCTAAAGTTATTCAGTACCCTCTCTTCTAGTTACCACTACAAAGACCTTCATACATTTTGTCCTATTCTCCAATCTTGTTATTGTCATCTAAGTTTCATTTTATTCTTAAAATTTTTGTACTTTTCAATTAAAAAATAATAGTCACAATAAATTAATATAAACAAAACAAAACAATAAAATGATAAAGAATAATAAACAAAAAATAAAAACATAAAAAAAGATTTAAGAAAATATGTAATCACTGTTATTTGTTAAATTTCATTCCATATCTCTAGTCTTGCTTTTCTTCTTTCAGAGGAACATTTTCTGAATGTTCTTTTGTGGAACTCTGTGGGTGGAACACTTCCACAATCCTCACAAGTTTGAAAATACCAGTATTTTTTCCCCACTCTTCAACAATAATTTAGTTGGGTATAAACTTTAAGCTTGATAGTTGTTTTCCCTGTACTCTTGGAAAACATCTTTGAGAAGACTGTTATTGAATTTTCTTTCCTTTGTAGGTAATTTCTTTTATCAGCTTCAAAATCTTTAAATTTTTTCTCTTTATCTGATTTTATTTCCTCTATCTATTTTATTTTTAATATATTACAATGACACTGATCTTCTGGCTGTGAATGCATGTTTATTCTTGGCATTTGGAATCTATTTTCAATCTAAGGACTTTATTATTCTTTATTTCTGTTAATTTTTTTTCTAATGCTGCTAATTTCTGACCATTTCTTCTTTTTTTTTTTTTTTGCAGAACTCTTTTCAGACATATGCTGAGTATTTAAATTATCCTTCAAGTCTCTAGAATAAACTTTCTTTCACTTTTCTTTTATAAATTGTTGTGTCTTCCTATGATGAGTTCTGGTTTTAATCCTGTTAGATGCAAGAAGCAGTACTTCCTCCCCACCCCCACCTTATAAATATAACATCAGCTTCCTAAGACTGTGGTATTTTTCACATGAAAAAAAGTAAATGTCTCCATTGAACAACTAAAGTCATAAGTTAAAAATTGAAATCCCTTATTTAAGCAAATACTGTACTGCCATATGGGCTCAAGTAACTCTTTAGCAAACCATGCAGGAGCTATTCCCATATGACCTGAGATATCCAGTTACACCTTCTGCAACCTGTGCACACTTTCCTTTTCTTAGTGTACAGATAAAATGCTTCTTCATGACTACAAGTCTTTGCATTTGCTATTTCCTTCTCTTGGTATACCTAAACATCTTCTGAGGCCCACTTCAAAACCAACAATTCTGCAAGATTTTTCCAAATTTTGCAATTAGCACTTCTCTCATTGCTCCCACTAATTCTATAAAATCACAATATATTATAATTTTCTGCCTATAAGTCTTTTCCCAGAAAGACTTTAAGAGTTATTTGAGGGTTAGAAATAATTGTTTCTGTATATCCAGATTCCAGATCATTGCCTGTCAAATGTCATAATTTTTTTTTTTGGATGCGTTTTCAGTGACAAAGAAAATTCATTATTGTTTAAAGCTAATCACTTACTTTTAAATTTTTATTCTGGACCATCCTCCACTGACAGTTAAAGCTATCGTTTGATTTGGTATTGTTAATATTCTTTTTTCTCCCAGGAGATTGCAATCACATCCTGCAAAGAAGAACCCGCAAACCCAGTTCTGTCCTCTCATTATATGGACTTTGACACTCTTTTGCAAATGACTTGGTTCAGCAAGTTCCCAGCTCTATTCAGCAATGGCACTTCCCCAGCTGCATTTTAAAACCAACACAGGGAAGACAATCTGTCTGGTTTTGATTGGTTAACACTTAACTCATCAAAAATGTGTTTTGTAACACATAGTCCATGTCCAAGAGGTCTTGCAAGATTTCCAGAGCCTTTCCCACACCCCTTTTCTTCTCACCCTCAGAAAAAGAAATGGTGTTTTGCCAAAAACAAATTATCCTAGTTCTCAAAAAGGACTTCTTTCATAGGAATCTTCAACCCGCAAGAGTTCTTTTAGGGCCTGATCTTGGCCAACACTTGCTTCCATGGAGCCTGTGCCTCCAGCTTTAGTAGCCAAACTGAGCAGCAACACCTCTTCCTCATTTGTCAAGGCTTTTGGCCATATAAGTCAGGATGGAGATAGCTAGGGCACTGTGTGGAAAAGTGGATCCAAGAAATACTTTAGGATTTGCATACTGTAAAGTCTTCCCCCTGATGGGGCTACAGTCAAAACCATCACTTGCCACAGGACAGGGAAAGATTCTTTTCTTTTTTTAAGTAAAATGAGAATTGGTTGAACTTCACCCCAAATTTTATCATTTCACCAGGTTGAACTGGCCTGGAGGAAAAGACAAAAATAAATTTACTTCTTTATTAACAATGGAACAATTTCATGTAAAACCTAAGGATTTGAACAATAAGAAGCCTTTAAAATGATTTTTTTGTTGTTGAAAGAAAACAAAAATAAATGCAAAATTATGTCAAAGAAAAAAACTAGAAATATAGTAACTTGTAGAAATAAGAAAAGTTATATTAGTTACATATTAACTATTCTAATTAGAATGATGGATTTTTTTTTTTCTTGATGAAGGTCAAACAAAAGGACATATAAAGTGTCTTTCCCACCATATTAGCCTCATTGACACTGCCAGAGAGCTGTCTTTTCCGGAACATTGCAAGAGTCTCCTAGAGTCTGATCACTGCCTTCTCAGAACCATCTACCTTCTATTGTCAGAGAACTTTATCTAAAGTGCAGACCTGGTTGTACCAGTCTGTTACTAAAACCTTTCAATATGTCCCCACTTAAAATATTTTACTTTGACTTTTAGAACCTAGCATGACTCACTACATACAGCACAGAACTCCACATGCAACCAACATACATTTATGCCAATCCAGAGATTATTAACAAAGGAATATAAACATATATTTTAAAACTGGACATTAAAAAATAAACAGGTATGCTTATAGCACTACCAGAAATGAAAATAATGGTCATTTATATTAAGCCCACGATAGACGGTTTAAATGGCAGAGATTCTTAAATGGCAGGGATTAGTGAATTGAAAGATAGAGCAGGGGAAATCATCCCAAAAACATCACAAAGAAATGAAGAAATAAGATGTTAAGAGATATGAGAGGAAGAAGGTTCAAAATTTTCAAGTAGTAACTCTGAAAGGAGATAGTATAGTCAGAAAGAGGCAAATCTGAAAAGATTATGACTGGTAATTTTCCAGAATTTAAGGAATACATATATTCTGAGATTGAAGAACCACAGTTTGAAGAATGTAAACCAAGACAAATTTAAAAAAAAAAGAAAAAGAAAAAGAAACATACACACAGAGTAATGAAACTGTAGAATTACCAAAGAAAAAATCCTAATAATCAGAAAGAGAAGACAGATGATCTTAAAAGGAACAAAAATTAAACTAAAAGAAGAGTTCGCATCAGCAAAATGAAACAAATTAAAGAAAAAAAAATGTCTTCAAAGTGTGGAGGGAAAATAATTATCATTTAGAATTGTGATATTATGATTTAATGGTGAAGTTATAAAAATATATCTTTGGACAAGAGAGAGTTTACTATTCACAGGCCTTTTATTGCATGTACTTCAGTAAGGAGTAAATTTAATTCAAAGAAAGGATGAAATGTAGAGATGAACTGTAAAGATATTTTAGAGGTAGAATCCACTTTGCCTAACTCTAAGACTAGGGCTCCCGATAAATTGGAAATATGCTGTTTGGGGAATTAATTTGAAGTTCTGGCTTCAATTTCCTACTATCATTTCAACATTTTCTCAGTGTTGACAGATGTAAGAGAATATTTATTTAGCCTCTACTATATTGAGTTGCTGATTTCTAGAAGATAGTGACTTCAATAAGATCTTGGAATTTAACTAAACAGATATTTTGTGCCAAG
This sequence comes from Eonycteris spelaea, assembly GCA_003508835.1. Classification (NCBI taxonomy): domain Eukaryota; kingdom Metazoa; phylum Chordata; class Mammalia; order Chiroptera; family Pteropodidae; genus Eonycteris; species Eonycteris spelaea. The sequence goes on along the minus strand of PUFA01000147.1, from coordinate 3,031,517 downwards.
GTAGAACTTGAAGGAACTTTGATTGAATTTGGAAATATCTTAACACAACCCATATATGGCAAAAACATTGGTTCTTCGTTTTCATTTCTGTGTTCTAAATTTATAATTGACTCCTAATTTTTGTAAGGACTGCTTTAGGGACCATTAACAGGATGTAGAAAGAGCATGACACAGCATAAGCAAGGCTATTTTAAATCTCCACATGATAAATTTGGGCTAGTTGCTTAACCTCTGTGAACTATAATTTTCCTCATCTCTAATATGGAGACAATAATCATTTCCTCTTGAATTATGATAATTCAGGGGATTGAGAGTATGTGTTCTCTTCTCAGCTACATGTCATAGTAAAACCAGCATTCCGATCCATAAGAATTGTTGCCTGGGACATGGAAGTGTAGGAGTATGAGCTCCACCTCACCTTGATACTTGTATGAATACACAGCCGATCCCCTGTCATCCCTCTAGCACCATGTCCATCCCATCCACTCCTTCCAGAAGCCTGAGATATTAGGTCATGAGAATTGTGTCCGAGGCCACTTTCTTTTGCTCTCAGAGGATAAAGATCAGAAGAGGTGGTGACTGAGTGTATCAGAAGGAAATCCTCATCTGGGATGCATGTTTCAGACAATTTCTGGTCATGGGCATCATTTATCCTACTGAGTTTCCCACGCCCAGAATGCATCACAGAAAAGTGACTTTCTTTTTCTTCCTGGTCAGTTTTCCCCACAGTGTCTGTGATTCATATAAATAACACACATGTTCCTCTTATGGAAACTAATGTTTATTCACAACCATCAGTTATACTTTGCTTAACTCAATGGCAAATAGATTTTAGCCTTCTGAAGAGAAGCAATTTAACATAACTAATTTAGTTCAGGAAAAAGAAAATTTCTTGAGGCATTGTCTTACAGTATAATTCCCTGTACTATAGAAAAAACTATTCAGGATCCACTATTTGGGTCCTGTGATTGATATATGAATGGGACTTCGATGATCCATTTGTGACCCTTTTCCAGCTTACTGGTGAGATAAGAATATTTGTTTATATGATATGATAGGACATAAAGGAGAAAAGGAGAAAAGGAAGGAAGTGAAGGAACCTAGACTGTGCCTTGTATACAGTTTGTGTTAGGTGCTACAAAAGGTTCTGTGCAGGTGTCATCCTATCATGTTCCCATTTTACAGATGAATCAACCACTCAAAAAGGTCAAGTCACTTTAATGCTACAAATTCAATGTTTTTTCTACTACTCCATATTGGGATATTGTAATTCATTCAGCTTTCAATTTCTGTCATAGAGAAAGCTCTGTGTAAGTCACAATTTAAATACTCAAAGTACATAATCCCTGTCCTTTAGAGACTTATAGCCTAGTAAATATCAAAGATTGGAGTGCTGGTTAATAAATGTATGAGACAGACCAGTGGTTCTTAATGGTGGGTAGCCTAACTTTACTAGAGCACATTTGGAAATATGGGTGATTTGAATTGCCACAGCAACTGGCTTATGCAGCTAAGATGAGTGGACAGTGATCAATGATGCTGAATGTCTCCATTGTGTAGGAAAGTTGGGCAAAATAAAATGTTTTACTTACCCAGATGCCAACATCTTGCCTGTTGAGGAAAATCTTTTATAGACAGAAAGTACTCCAGGGATTTGGAAAACAAACAAACAAACAAAAAGATTTCTAGGCTTTAAAGCAGAGCCTAAAACTACTTTTAAGGAGGATCTGGTAATGAAAGTGAAACTTTTTCCAAATGAATTATGAAGATACCATTCAAGAAAAAAAATTAAATGAATAAGGGAGACAAGAATGAAAACTAAAATATGACTCCAACTATTCCAGGCTGGCTGACTGGGAGAATTATGGCTTGATAAAGACAATAAGAAAGTTTAGAAAAGAAGGAATAGTCTGAGTTGAAAGGTAATCCTTGTTTCAGAATGTGTGGATTTGCCATGATGGATGGACATCTAGAAAGAAACAAGTATTTAGAAATTTTACTGGAACTTAGGGGGAAAATTGATGTGTAAGTGGATTTGTCCAATAGTAAGAAATAAAGCTGGAGAAGTGAAATTATCTCTGAAATAAATATACACTTCTGGAGAATTGGAATGGAAGAAAAAAAAGGGAAGGGGAGGGAAGAGAAGAAATGGAAGGGAAGCTAAAGGAACTTTTATAAAAGCTAAGAATGTTTTAGGAAAGGAAGGAAGGAAGGAAAATAATAATAGAAGAGAGTCATGAGGAAAACTAAGATGACTGATGGCTAGAAGTCTAAGAGAAAAAGTTTCACACAAGGCTTGTCAACCAAACTGCAGAGAAGGTGAGGAGGATGGGAACCAGTGTTAGTGATCAGGAGATTCTTGATGGCCATTTCATTAGAGGTCTGAAAATGGGAACCACTACATATGAGGTTAAAGACAAAGCCAAACAATAAGAAAAACATTAATAATAACAATAGGGGTATACATTGAGCATTTATCTTGATGCTCTCAGCTGTACTCCCAGATCATGCCAGCTAATCCTACTTTATTGAGAAAACCGAAGCTAGCCAATAGGCATGGAGAAATCTCCTGGGTTTTTTTGTTTGTTTGTTTGTTTGTTTGTTTGTTTTTATCACCCACACACAAACTCACCTGCCTCTGGACCCATCTTCTCCTGTCTCATGCTGTGGTGCAGAAATGGCCTTTATCCAAGACAGAGTCCACTGCTCCCCTGAAGCTGGATTTTCTTCATAATCTCAGTGGCTCTGCCCTTTGGGTTGTCCCTGCTATCTCTGGTATTGTCGGTATTGTCAGGAATTATTCATAGCATCAAATAAGTATTCTTTACTATCTCCCATTTTTGAAAAAGAATCCCTGATCCCCAAATTCCTGAAGTTTCAGACCTACTACACTGAAATGATTTGGTTAAGTTCTTCTTCCACTTAAATATTATAAAACCATTGGTGTTATTTGCGTCCTTATTTAATTGACCTCTCATTTTAGGCTGCAGGCATCCTTAGTGTACCAAAGAAGCAATATCACTTTCTAAATGAGCTGTGATGTGACAAAAGTTGGGAAACACCTATCAAAACAAACAACATGGTGTAGTTCCTGCTTCTTCAGCAGCACCCAAAGTCCTACAAGAAAGAGATAAAGTGCAGTGTTACCTGGGAATTCATCACTAACAGATACCTGGTAAGAGGGTGCCTTCTGGGGAAACCTTAGACCCCTATTTCCACTTTACCACTTCAGTCAATGGCCTCATCTCCACACCTGCAGTCATTACAATGATTGATGCAATGGTCACCATGCACTAATTGGTGTGCTGATCAGATCTTGTCTATGAAATGGAATGGAAAGTGGAAATTATGGAAATGTCTAGCAGCTTGGGTCTTGGTGAAAGAGCATGGAGGAGAAGGCCAATACCATGGTTCTGGCAAAGTCCAGTCTGAGACTGGAGAAGAAAAAAAAATGAATCAGACCTTTAGAATCTAGAACTAAAAAGGATCTTGGGTGTTATCTAGTCCTATTTTCTAAATGTTTCTTAGAATTCCTGTCTTACAAAGTGCTCAATTATAACAAAAATTCTCTAATCAATTATGTTAGGGAAATATAGAAAAATACATTCTCTGAGGTAGTTAGAGTTCAAAGCACTGGGAAAATTTTTTTGTAAAACACCTGTTTTCTGAGATTTTCCAAACATAATTTGACCATTAAACACTACTCAATATCCAACAGAACTAATGTTCTGGAGAATTCATTCTGGGAATCAATGATCTAGTCTTATCTCTACATATCACAAAGAGTAAACTGAGGCTTGTGAGAGCTTAGGAGAGATGTAGAGTTAAAGACCAGACTCCCAATTTCAGTGGACTTTATGAAGTGGCCCTTATCACTTTACGAATTGAAAAAATATTAATAATTAGTATGCATATGGTAGAATTTAAAATTATATATCTAATTATTATTTGTTCTCCAAAGCATTAAACCCATACACTTGAGAAAAATTCAACAACAAAAGGATTTTTGAAAACTAACTTTTAGACAAATAGCAACTCCCATTCTTGCTTGTATTGTGGATACAGAAGATTACTTTTTCTCCCAACCTTTTATTTTAGCATATATAAATTCTATATTTGCTTGCTTATGATATGACAATTGACAATAATTTAGCCCATTTGATGTCCTAGGCACTATATGAAATCTTTGTATGCATTTTTTCCATCAATCTTAACAACAATCTTTAAGTTGGTTGAAATGATCACCCCATTTAAAGTTAAATAAGCTGAGACTCAGAGACGTGAGGGGCTTAGCCAAAGTTACAGAGCTCAGAGGTGAAGGAGTTGAGGTTCTGACTCATGTCTGGCTGACTCTAAAGCTTACAGTCTTAATCATTATATTTCATAATATTCAGGAAGTTATGTGAATTTAGAAGATTCCACAGTGAAATCTCAAAGCATTCCAAATCATCAACCCCCAGAAGGGAAAGCAAGTGATTCAATGGCTAAAGAATTCATAGAAAGGCACTGGCATGTTGAGCAAGATTCCATCCTGCTATTTGTTCTACAGCTCTCTATAAATCATGAAGCCTTAAGAAAGAAGTAGGACTTTGTATAGTCAACTTTGAGAAAGACCACAGAGGCCACAGTTGCATCATGAGGTTCTGTCTGTGACTGACCACTTGCTTTGTCATCACTTGACTAGCTGAGTAAGGCAATAAGACAATGGGAGGAAACATCAAGGACCTACATGCAAACACACAGGCATGGTGTTTTTTGCTTCCCTTTTCTTGGTGATTGCTTATGGACTGCTGTGGGAATGTACTCAATTCCTGAAGTTCTATTGACTGCTGAGACAAATTAAGGTATCTGAACTAACTCTTGCTAAAAAATCATAATTCAGAAAAATTCAGACTCTACCATAATTGTACATGTGAATCATTTTGTTTTCTTTTACTTTTTCTAAGTGAAATTACCTCAGAAAATTGGAGAGCCATTTTACTTGCCATGTGTAGAATTTATTAGATATAAAAATAATTCCTCTAGTTATAGATAGAAATGTGTGGTTACCCTTTAAGGGAAACTAATATCAAAGTAATAAAATCTTCCATTAGTAGAGTGCTCCATCACTCAAAACCATGATTACATGCATTTCCTTTTTCTCATACTCATAAGAGCCTTTGAAAATTGGCAGGGCTGCTAGTATGAGTCCTTTTCATATTCATTCATTCATTCATTCATTCATATGTCAACTATGTATCAAGTGCTTATTTTGGCACTCAAATTAAAAGAGATAGGCAGATTCTTTGCCCTTACAAAGCTTGTGTTCTATTGGGGTGGCAAGCCATGAAAGAAGGAATAGATAATGAGTAATTGTATAAGACAAAAAAAAAAAGGAAAGAAGGAATAGATGAGTAATTTTATAAGACAAAAAAGGAATTCAAATAGGTGGAAATAGATAGATAGATATCAAATAAAGATCTTGGGCAGTTACTTCAGATGGGGTGGTCAAGAAAGGCATCTAAACCTGGGATGTTTTAGCCTGAGACATAAATCTAGCTCTGCAAATATGGGGTAAAACATTTCTCACAGATAAAAAATTGAGACTCAAAAAGATCCAGTGACTAAAAGATTACATAGTTAATCCATGATGAACTTGGACTTCAATGTTAAGTTTTGAGTCTAAGACTAGTGCTATTTCTATCCACCATCTACTTCAACAGTGAACATGGCAGAATATGTAAATAATCACTGCTTTTGTACACTGGGAGGCTAAGTTTAAGTAATATAAATGTCATTTTAATAATTTAATACTTTAATAAAGATTTTGAAATTACTTCTAGGTGAGTAAGAAAATTGTAGTTTGAACATTTAAAAAATATGTGTTAAACTCAACCTCTGCATGGATAATTGTTTATTTTCTGGTCAAAAGGAATTTACCAAGAATTTCCTTCTTTCTCTCTTCCTCTCTCTTGTATTTGTGTATCTCTTGGTTTTAAGCTGTAAAAATAACTCTGCATATCAGCCCTGACTATCCTGACTTCTAATTTCTAATTCTTTTTTACTAGTTGGATGCCGAGTACTTCAAAGTATTAGGGCCTCTATTTTCACAAATATATTAACAGGATTATGAAACAAGCCTTTTTGGTAGAATGCCATTATTACAGCTTGAAAAAATACCCTGGAGTTCATTATCATAGATGATTAAGCAACCTTTTAAGAGAAGCATTGACAAGAACCTTTCCAGAATAGGTTAAATGAAAACCCATGAAGAAATATATATATCTAATTCTTGTAGAAAAGAAGAGCTGATTACTACATTTAAGTTTAACAAAGTAATTTACTACTAGGGCTTGAAAATTTCATTCAAACTGGGAAAGACACAAAAATATTATGACTAAAAAACTCCCCAATTAAAAATAGCCATAATTGGCCAAAAACTTGTTTAGTTTTTATTGATATTAATTCATATACTATACAATTAATCATTTTAAAGTGAATACTTTAGTAATTTTTAATGTATTCACAAGGTTGTGTAACCATCACCACTACATAATTCTAGAACATTGTTATCTCCTTAAAAAGGAGATCACTTCCCATTCCCCACTTCCTGGCCCCTGGCAACTAGTAATCTATTTTTCTCTAGGGATTTGCCTATTCTGGATATCTCCCATTGAATGGAACCATACAATACGTGTTTCATTTAGCATAGTGTTTTCAAGACTCATTAATGTCTTAGCATATCAGTGCTTCATTATTTTTTTCTGGCTGAATAATACATGGATCTACCACAGTTATTTATCCATCTATCAGTTGATGATATTTGGGTCATTTTCACTTTTTAGCTATTAAGAATACTGCTGCTATGAATATTTGTGTACAAGTTTTCGTGTGGACATAGTTTCACTTCTCTTTGGTATATACTTTCTTATTCTCTTGCTCTTTACTCTTGAATGTTAATAACTTTGTGCAGTGTTGTGTTTGGACTCTTTTCTCTTTATCAAACATCTCTTGCAGATGCACTAGGGGCTTGTATGGGAATCAGTCAGTATAATTTGCAGATGAAATGGACAGTGCCACTTAATCTGGCAAGCCAATTATATTGAAGCCAGTTAAGAGAACATCTATTGTAGTTAAATTCATGTTTTAGTTGAATTCATAAATGATATTTATAGTAATCTGATTATAAAAATATTACTTGCTCCATATTCAATTGATAATATTTTGTAATGTACAGCTTCTTTGCTGTTCTTGAAATTCAGATTGTCTTTCATCTTTTTTTTTAAATTGACTTCTATTACCATGTCAATCTATGAATAAATATCTCTGAGTACTTATTGGGTGCCAGACAGGCAGTAGGGATTCGTCAATAAACAAAGTAAGCAACACCCTTGACTTTGTGGATCTTATACTCTAGAGGGGGAAAGCAGATAACGTTAAGAATGACTAAGTACAGTTTGTTCAAAAGGAAAAGTGCTTTAGAACAGAATAGCAATGCAGAATAAGGAATATGCCAGAAAGGAAGAAATGCAATTTTATTTACTGATAAGGCAAATTCTAAATACAGACCTGAAAGAAAAGAGAAAGATGGCCACAAAGTTGATAAGGGAAAGACTGTTCCTGGCAGAGGGGAGAGCCAGTAAGCAGATTCTAAGAATGAGTTCGGTTTGTTCAAGGAACACCACAGGAGCCAAAGTGGCTGGAACAGATTCAATAAAGGAGAGGGTATAAGGAGGGAAGGTTAGAGAAGTAATTAAGAGCCAGGACATGCTGGGTCTTTTGGTAGATTGCATTTCTTCACCCCATCCTGCACCTAGCCTTTTGTTATGTGACCTATAATCCTCCCAGCTGAAGGTGAAGTGAACTTCTCTGCTCTCTACATCTCAGCTCAGCTATGTGACTTTGGCCAATGGGATGTAGATGGAAGTGAGCAAACCAGTTCAAACATGGGCCTTAAAGAAATCATGTTTTCCCATGCCCTCTTGTGCTTCTGGCATAACTGTGAGAAGATCTTTCCCTGAGTAGATCTTGACCTTTCAATCTTATCACAAGGGCAAGCATATTTGTAGTAGACCTATCCCAACCCACAACAAGGAGCCAAGCCCAGCCAGAATACAGCCCAAGCCAGGTCAGCCAATCCAGTCAATCTGCAGACCCATGAGCAAGACAATATATATTTATTATAGTAAAGTATCGCAAATCTGTTGGCCACACAACATTATTGGATATATTTTGGTGGTAGATTGAAAGAATGTATAATGGTTTGGGTAAAGGTGTGAGGAAAAAAAGGAAGTTAAAACTCAGCCTGAAAAAATTAATACAGATTTGGACATATTAAGAAATCTATAGGGAAGTCGTGCATCTGTTAATAGTGCAATAAGTAATTCAAGCCAACCTATCATTGAAGACGTCTTTTAAAAGGTGGACTAAATAGTAATAAAATATATTTGAAAGCACTAGAAGGCAAATAATACAATGAAGAATTACTAGACAAGCAGAGGGGAAAAACATAGGCTCAATAAAGTGAGTCTGACTTGGGAACTGCTTTTCCTGAGGCCATTTGCTTATTCCAGAATAGGCAGCTGGAAAACTCTCAGAATTAGTGGGACAGGAATTGAGTCCAAGATCCAACAGAGAAACCCAAAGACAAAATCTATAGTTACTTAAAGAGAAAAAACTTCCATAAATATTCATTATGGCTCAACATACTTTTAGAGAGAGAAATGAATTATTATAATCTGATTTTTTATCTTTTATTTTCCAAACATCTTTATTGAGATATAATTCACATAACATATAATTCACCAATTTAAATAGTAAAATTTAGTAATTTTTAGCTATTTGCAGAGCTCTACATCCATCATAATGTCAATTTTAGAACACATTTATGATCTTACAATAAATAAAAACCTTATTCTCATTACTCCCCATTTCCTCAAGATACTTTGTGTGCCTCTGCTCATTCTCTTGCATCCAAACTAGCACACTAGTTCAAGGAGAATAAGGATAAGAATAGTTCAAGTAGAGAAAACACAAAGCCAACCTGCAGCTACAGCTATGTAACTGAGCCCAGCCCAGATCAGCCAATCCTCAGCCCATTCACAGACATGGGGGAGAATAAATATTATTGTTATAGAATTTTAGGATTGTGTAGGGTTTGTTATGCAGCAGCAGCCGATTGATACAAGCAAGCTGCAAACAGAAAATATTTATAAAACACAGATTCAAAAAAGAGCACTCACAACTCAATAATGAAGTTTTAAAATCTTATTTTATTATTATGTTTTGAAGAAGATTATTTTGGATTGAGGTTTTGGGGTTATATTTTAGCTTCATGACCTTGGATGTCCAAGTCTCTCATTAGGTTTGGGAAGTGCTCAACTGTTATTTCTTTATATAAGCTTTTCTCTTCTTTCTCTTCCTCTTTTTCTGGGACTCTAGTGGTATAGATCATTTCTCTTAATGATGTCCCATAAATTTTGGAGATTTCTTCATGAATCTTTTTTCTTTTTCTCCTTTGAACTGGATAATTGTCAAATAATTTGCCTTTTGAGATCACTGGTTCTTTTCCTGTTATTTCAGTTCTTGAAGTTCTTTATTAATCTTTTCGGTTCATTTATTATATTCTTCAGCTCCCAAATTTCTGTCTGATTCTTTTTTTCTTTGTTAAACTTCTTGTTTTGTTCTTGTATTGTTTTCCAAATTTCATTAAATTGTTTACCTGTGCTCTGTTATACTTTCTGAGCATCTTTAAAATGATATTTTTGATTCTTTGTCAGGAAAATTAATCTTTCCCCATTTCTTTGGGTCAGTTACTGGAAATTTACTGTGTTCCTTTGGTGGTGTTATGTGTTCCTGATTCTTCCTGATCCTTGTAGCCTTGCAAAAATATCTGCACATTTGAAGCAGTCTCCTCTTCCAAATTTTATGAACTGACTTTGGTAAGGAAAGAATTTTACCTGCATGTGAGGATACATTGGAATGTACTGTGGCCTCAAGTATAGTGGTGCAGGGTCATGTGGTGGCTCTAGGTTCACTGGTCATTGATGTCTCATCAGCTTGGGCTGTTGGAATCCACATTAACAGCTGGATGGTTCTTGGTAAGTGTTGCAGGGGGTTTGCAATGACTTCAAGGGCTGTTGACGTTCTCAGTAGTGCCTCCAGGTCCAGAAGTTAGGTACCAGGACAGGCAGTGTTGATGGCTGAAACTGGTGGTGTACATATATTTGCCTGTGGCAGTGCTTGTATAGTGGCAGGGACCAGTTGCAGACACACACATAATGGTGAGGGCCAGAGCCGGTAACAAGTGCCAGGGCCAACTGCAGGTGCACTAGCAGCTTCAGAAGTCCTGGCTGCAAGTGTGCACTCTTGTGGCTACAAAAATATCACCATGGATGTGTGTGGCAATGGAGGCCAGTGATGCAGGTTAGGTAGAGAACATGCAGATTCACAGCTAGGGATAGCTGCAGGTGACATACAGTGACACACACAGAGCAAGATCCAGGCCTAGAAGAAGCTGCAGAGTTCTCTGCTATTGTCATGCACTCCTTTTGCTTCAGTGTCTTACCATGGATGCACGTAGGGGAGGCCAGTTACCAGCTTTGGACTTGTGGTATGTAGGTGCACAGCTGGAGGGGTAGTCCTGAGCACACACACGGTGATGGGCGGTAAACCACAGGGGTCTGGGCTGTCATTTTTGTACTCACTCAGCCACAAAGTCTTGGGTGGTTGCAAATGCAGATCTCAGGCTTCTAGTGGGCAAAGGGGGTGAAGTTACTCAGGTGGCTGGTATTTACAAGTACAAATACCTGTACCGGCAAAAACACCAGTGAAGTCTACAGGGATTTAGGAGGCTGTGCTCGGCCATTGGTATATTTAGTGTTGAGAGCTGCTGGGGTCCACTGTGAGCAGGCCACCAGGAACTGTCAGGTCAACCTCTGCTGAAAGGATAATATTGGTAGGCCCCTGCTTTTCCTTGTTCCTAGCCACGTATATCCTACATTTCAGCTTTACCATTTTCTCCAATTAAACTATATTACTGCTGCAAAGCTATTCACTAAAGCATGTTTAAATAACAAGAGTCTAGATATAAGAAAAATGCTTATAATCAGGTTTGGTTAAAGAAATACCTGGATATTCATACTGTGGAATCAATACTATGCAGTCATAATAAAGAATGAGGACACTTTGACATATCAGCATGGAAATGTGTTTAAGATAAATCCTTACATGGAAAAAGTACTGTGTAGAATTTTGTGCAAATATGTTATGGTTTGGGGAAAAAAAGAGAAAACATGCGTAAACACTTGCTTGAATATGTGTCTTAAAAATATGCAAAACCAATTAATGCTGGGTGTTCATAGGGAGGAAACTGGGTGTTCGGGGACAGACCTGGAAAATGTTCACTGTATTCTTCCTCATTTATTGTGAATTTTGAACCATGTAAATTTCTGACTTCAAAAATTAAATACAGATAAAAACTAGGAACAATAAATGGATTAACAATGAGATCAAGTGAAAAAAAATCAAAGATAACTTAAGACAAATGACAATGTAAATACAATGGCCTCAAATCTAAAGGACACAGAGCGGTTCTAAGAGGAAAATTCATAGCAGTACATGTCTACCTCAAGGAACGAGGGAAAAAATCTCAAGTAAATGATCTAACCTTACACATAAAAGAACTAAAAAAAAAAAGGAAAAGAAAAAAAAAAGAAAAGAAAAGAACAAAACCCAAGGTGAGTAGAAGGAAGGACATAATAAAGATCAGAATGGAAAATAAACAAAATAGAACCTAAAAAAAATGAAACCAAAAGATGGTTCTTTAAAAAGATAAACAAACTTTAAAAACCCTTAACCAGAATTATCAAGAAAAAAACATAAAGGAGCCAAATAAATAAAATCAGAATTGTGAGAAGAAGTGACAACTGACAAGACACCACAGAAATACAAAAGATTATAAGAAAATGCTATGAACAATTATATGCCAACAAATTGGGCAACCTGGAAGAAATGGATCAATTCCTAGAAACATACAATCTTCCAAGACTGAATCAAGAAGAAACAGAATCTGAACAGATGAAAGATTACTAAGAAGGTCAAATCAGAAATCTAAAAACTCCCAACAAATGAAAGTCCTGAACCAGATGGCTTTACAGGTAAATTTTACCGCACATTCAAGAAATAATTAACACCTATGCTCCTCAAAATATTCCAAAGAATTCAAGAGGACAGAAGGCTCCCAAACTCATTTTACAAGGCTAGCTTTACCATGATTTCAAAACCAGAGAACACATTAAAAAAATTATAGGCCAAATTTCCTGATGAACATAGATGCAAAAATTCTCAACAAAATATTAGCAAACCGAATTTAAAACATCATACACCATGACCAAGCAAGATTTATTCCTGGGATGCAAGTTTAGTTCAATATCCACAAATCAATTACATGATATTAAAAAAAATAAAGGGTAAAAATCATGTGGTTATATCAATAGATGCAGAAAAAGCCTTTTGACAACATCCAGGATCTATTTGTCTTAAAATTTCTCAGCAAAGTTGGAATAGAGGAAACATATGACAACATAATAAAGACCATATGTAACAAACCCACAACTAACATCATACTCAATGGGGAAAGGCTAAAGGTTTTTTTCTTATGATTAGGAACAAAACTAGGATGCTCACTTTTACCACTTCTATTCAACATAATGTCGGGAGTCTTAGCCACAGCAATCAGATAAGAAAAAAAGCCATCTAAATTGGAAAGGAAAAAAGTGAAACTGTCATTTTTTGCAGACGACATGATAAAATATAGAGAGAACCCTAAAGATTCCCTTACACCTCTTACACTATATACAAAAATAAACTCAGAATGGATTAAAGATGTAAATATAAGACCTGAAACCATAAAACTCCTAGAAGAAAAAATAGGCAGTAAACTCTTTGACATTACTCTTAGTAATATTTTTTTTTGATATGTCTTCTCACGCAAGAGAAACAAAAGAAATAATAAAAAGAGAAACTATATGAGACTAAAGAGTTTTTGTACAGCAAAGGAAACCATCAACAAAATGAAAAGACAATTTACTAAATGAGAGAATACATTCACCAATGATTCGTTCCATAAGGGGTCAGTATCCAAAATATATAAAGAACTCGTACAATTTAACATAAAAAAAAAAACCCAACGATCTGATTATAAAATGGGCAGAGGATCTAAATAGACATTTCTCCAAAGAGGAAATACAGATAACACATATGAAAAGATGCTCGACATTCTTATATCAGAGAAATGTAAATTAAAATCACAATATGATATCACCTCACACCTGTCAGAATGACCATCATCAATAACTCGAAAAAGAAGTGATTTGCAAGGATCTGATGGAAAGGAGGTGGAACAAAGAAAATTGTAAACTGGTGGAATTGTAAATTGGTGCAGCAATTATGGAAAATAGTATGGAGGTTTCTCAAAAAAATAAAAAATAGAACAGCAATTTCACTTCTGGTTATTTATCTGAGGAAATCCAAAACACTAATTAGAAAAGATAAATGAACCCCTATGTTCTGTAGCACTATTTACAATAGCCAAATATGGAGGCAACCTAACTGTCCATCGATAGATGATTGGATAAAGAAGTTGTAGTGTGTATGTGTGTGTGTGTGTGTATGTATATATACATATATATATGTATATGTATATATACATATACACACACATATATGTGTATGTGTACATGTGTGTATATGTATGTGTTTATGTATGTGAAATATTACTCAGCCATTAAAATGAGTGAAATCTTGCCATTTACAACAACATAGTTGGATCTAGAGCATATTATGTGAAGTGCAATAAGTCAAACATGGAAAGACCACCAAATGATTTCATTCGTATGTGGAATCTAAAAAGCAAAATAAATGAACAAAGAAAAGAGAAACAAACTCATAGATACAGAGACAAACTGATGGTTGCCAGATGGGAAGGGGATGGGAGGGGGGTGAATAAAAAAGGGGAATGGATTAAGAAGTACAAATTGCCAGTTACAAGAACAGTCACAGGGAAGTAAAGTAGAGCATAGGGAATATAATAAAAAAATTATAATAACAATGTATAGTGTCAGATAGGTACTAGAGTTATTGGGGTGATCACTTTATAAATTATATAAATGTCTAACAACATGTTGTACACCTGAAATTATTATACTATTGTATACCATCTGCATTCAAAAAATAAAAAATTATTTTAAAAAGTATAATAACTATGTATGATATCAACTGATACTAGACTTATTGGGGTGATCGCTTTCAAATTATATAAATGTGTAATCCCTCTATTGTACACCTGAAACGAATATAATATTATATCAACTATAATTGAAAAAATAAAAAATAAAAATAAATATAAACAGATGAAATATTCTTTAAATTAGACCTTTCTCATCCTTCTTGTTAATAAAATAATATGAGATAGAATAGACTGCCAGCTTGTAACCCATCACAATATTTCCTGTGTACTGTGGGCTTCACTTTACCTACATGCATTCCATTCCAGGTCTCCAGTTCCTTTGCTGAGTCCAGAGGGAAGATTTCATATTTTGTCCTTTTTTTTTTTTTTGCTTTTTCCCGAAGTAGGAATTGAAGCACCTACTGGGCCTTTTAGCTGCTTAACCTGTTGCTGAGACTACTGGTGAAGACAATATCCTGTGCAGCTCCCCTAATAGTCCCCCCTACCACCCCACCACCGACCCGATTTGTTTTCTTTCACTGATACACAGGACATTTTATTCTTGTACCTGGGAAGAGGCAAGGAGGATGCCATTTTCAAATTGAGAGAGAGAGAGAATAAGGAAGGTGAATGAAGACAGTATGCTTTTCAACCATGCTGGGTCTCTTTGCAGGGATTGAGGGACTAACAAACTGATAGAACTGTGGAAGTACATTTTTGTGTGGCTTCAGGAATGAATCACCTCCCTCTATGATAAAGGGTAGGGTGAGCTCAGGGATGCTACTATACCTTTTTAGTGAAACTCAGCCTGGACCTGAAGGTCCCAGGAACCTGCAGGGAGGCTGTTTCAGGTAGCCTGGAGGTCGAAGAAGCTTAGTGTTGACAACCAGAGCAAAGATGGAAGGGGACGCTGCAGGAAGCAGCACCAGATTACACAAATGATGCGGGTTTCAAGTGTCATTTGAGGGTTCCCAGAGATAATTACTGCAGGACAAGATCCCACTGAGAGTGGGGTGGTATGTGTAGGAGGATGGTGGAATGTGAGATAGAAGAAGACTTGGAGCTATTGAAATTTGGACATAAATATGGATCTGATCCATGGTTGTAGCCAGAGTGAACTTTGGCTTATCTGTTCACATTTATTGATACAATTCTTAATTGAAATATAATTTCAATTTTCTCCACTATTAAAAAATATTTTAAAAGTGAAATCCTCTTTATTTGAAAAGGTACTTTTCTTAAATTAGAGTCTTGTCAGATCCACTAATTCTTCAGCTTACAGGGGATGCCTATGAGTTACCTGAAGTGCCAAGACTCTGTCTCAGCTTTCTTGCCACTGTGTGTGTGCTCAAAGCTTCCCTCATCCTAGAATACCCACTCCACTCCCAGCTCACATTCACCCATCCTCCAGCTTGGGAAAAATCCTATTCATATTTGAACAACACAATTAATTCTTTTAAAAACATTTCTTATCCTTTCCTGTGCATAGATAGAATATTTGTTCCTTCTCTGTGCTCCCCAAATATGATGTGTCTATTTCCATATTGAGTTATAAATCCTGGTTCATAAGACTCTCCACTGTGGACTTTTGGAGGGTAAAGTTTACATCTTACTGAGTTTTATTCTTTAGTGCAATTTTGGGTAAATAATAGCATTGGATTGAGTGTGTACAAAAATAATGGCTTTTATCTCACAGCAAGGTTATCTCAAGGTTAATGGTGTTGGACATTAGGGTAGAGTGCCAGACTTCTCTTCCTCTCCATGCCTTGCCCCTCCCCCACATCAGCCCTGCAAGATGGTTTGTGAAAATGGACAGGAGATGGATATTATTTGGTCTTGGTCTTGAGCTTTGATTTATCTCCCACTCTCTCTGTCTCTCTGTTTCTGTCTCTTTCTGTCTGCTGTCTCTCCCTCCTTCTTTTCCATGCTTCCCACCAGTTACAATGGTTGGTTTGTTTGTTTGTTTGTTTGTTTTTACCCTACACAAAGCACTGCTCTGACACCAGCTGGATGTCCTGCAGTTCAACTCAATTCTGACACTATCTACCTGGTTGTAGTGTTGGATTCCACGAGTTAAATAAGGGCTCAGTCCTGCAAGACTGCCCACCACCTGCTCCCCTCATTTCAAAACAGTTGCAAGTTTAGGTTGTTACTTGTGCTTCTGAACAATCTACTATAGATCAGAGGTTCCCAGGACTCACTCCTTGGGTCTGATTAATTTGCCAGAGGGGTTCATAGAACTCACAGAAATATTTCACTTGCTAGATCACCGGTTTACTATAAAAGATTGTAATTCAGGAATAGCCAGATAGAAGAGATTCACAGAGCGTGGTACAGGGAAAGGGGGCGGAGCTTCTATGTCCTGTCCAGGTGGCCATTCTCCCCACCATTTCCAACTGTTACCCACTTGAGAGTTCTTTTGGGGTTTTATGGAGCCTTCATTACATAGGCATAAGTTGTTAAATTATTGGCCATAGGTGATTGAACTCAATCTCCAGCCCACCTTCCCTCACTAAAGGTTGAAATGGGATGGGATGGAAAGTTCCAATTCTCTAATCACATGGTAGATTTTCCTGACAACCAGTCTCCAACCTCAGGTGAACTAAGAGCTTTCCAAAAGTCACCACATTAACATTAGAAAAGACTCCCAAACATGAAATTCCATAGGTTTTAGGAGCTCTGTGCCAGGAACAGAAGATCAAATATATACTTTTTATTATAAACCACATTACCACATTTTCTCTCTCTCTAGTACCCCCTCTCTTCCTCTCTCACTCTTGTCCATAAACCTTGTGCGGCAAGACTGTCTGAGCTGCTCTAATGGGAAACTGCTCTGATGTGGAAAAGTCTGCGGTGGGTGAGACAGACCACCTTCCTTCAGGAGGTCAGCCCTAGATGTGATATTTGCATGTTGAGGGGTGGACCCAGGGGAAATGGAGTCTAGCATGAGCAAAAGAGACAAAAGAGACCTTCACCTGATTGGGCCCAGTCCGATAGAAGACCACTATGGATTTTGTTTAATATGAACCTTCTCTACAACCTCCTGAACGCCACCAACAACATTGTATCCAAAAACCAAGAGCAGTGCTTGGCTCATGGTGGAAGCTCAAGTAACATTGACTAACTACATGAGTGAAGGAGTTGGGCACTTATCTTGTGTGCACACACATTTACCTGGAACTTTTTGGACATAAGGGAAAGTGTCAGAGGGGATGGTGTGGCTAGGGCAGAAGAAGGTATACAGGAGGTTCTGGATTCCTTGCCACCTCACTATTCCACTTGAAAATGTCTAAGAGACCATATGTTATTTTATATGTTGCTAATTAATAAAATGGCATTTTAAAAGTTCTGTACTTTAGTTGTTTTTTTTTTTGCAGCTACTCTCAATTCCTGAAGCTTTAATATTTTTAGTCAGTTGCTTGTTGACCAGTTTAATCTCTTACCACTGTTGAAACAAACTTTAGTGAGATATAAAACAGGAAAGTAAATAGTCACTTTCTTATTCCATCTATCAATATCTTTTCAGTTACCATGATAAAAACAGATATGCGAAGCAGAGAAGGATGGAACTACCAACAGCCAAGGGCACAGACAATACACACTATAGCTATGAGCAGAACCACAGGGACATTATGAACTAAAAATGAAGGCAGGCTGTGAGAGTAACTTTAATAGGGGGTCTCACATTTCTCCTTGGCCTTGGACTTTATAACACCCTTCCTGCATGTGTTAATGCCTTTGTTGCCCAGGCTTGATCCTCATAATTGACTAGATTATCCACCTTCCTACTGGGAGTATTGGCTGCAAAAAGTCAAGACTGTCCCCTCCTCTGAAACTGATGGGAGCCCCCTGGCCTGAGGAGTCCCACTTCTCTCTTCCTCTCCACCTTCTGAATATGTGTGATCCACAGGGATTTTCCTATTTTTTCCCACTCTTCTTGCCTTAATCTTACTTTTCCATCCCCCACTTTCCTCGATTATTCACATTGGTTAAACATGGAAAAGGACAGTGACTCTAGCTATGTGTTAAAATCATGTGGAAAGTTGTTTCTAGTACAGGCTCTCAGACTCCACTCATAACTCCTAAATCAGTATCTCCCCTATTGGTTCCTTTTTTTTTTTTAATATAGCTAACATACAATATTGTTAGTTTCAGGTTATTCAACATTTATATACCTTATTACCAGAAGCCCAGCAATTATCTGGCACTGCACAATGCTATCACAATATTATTTACTATATTACCTATGTTGTACATTACATCCTCATGACATTTGTTTTATAATTGAAAGTTGAACCTCTTATTCTTTTTTACCTTCCCTCCATTTAAAAATTTTCAATTACAGTTGACATTCAGTAATTTTTTATATTAGTTTTGTTAGGTAGCTAGTCAGACATGAGTGACAGGGGAAAAAGGAACAGGGGCTCAGCCTAGAGACTGCCCAAAGAACACCCCACAGGTAGTTAGAAAATCTCTCCTTGAATGCCCAGAGACAAAGGACAGGAGGGCCATAATCTTAGTTGATCTAATCCAGCCATACATGCCTGTGCAGGAGGTACTGCCCTAATTTGCCCACAATTTAAGTCTCATTATACTGTCATTACAATACTATGTTTGTGTGTGGAAGTTCATGAATCAATTTATAACAGACTGAATTCTGGGTAAGCACACATGCACTAGGCAAAGAGTTATACAGCAGCCAAGTGTCAATTAAAATAACCTCATGTGCCAATTACCTAAGAATGTTTTAAAACCACCCATCACAGCCCAAATATAATTCAGACATTCCCACTTCTGGGTTGTTACATTCTCTTCACTAAAACCATGTTCCTTCTTGGACTGTACTTTGTCTTTCTATAATATACTTTTAATAAATCTTTTCTAAATCTCACTGACCTGTTATTTTTCACTGAATCAATGAGGAAGAACTGAAGAAAAATTCTAATTACACTCCTGTGCAATTATCTGCCCCTGCCATTGGGGCGACACTGAGGTTTAAATTACTCCCAATGGTAACAGTTTCAGGTGTACAGCATAGTGGTTAGACTTTTATATAATTTACAAATCTTCCACCCTGACTAGTCTAGTACCCAGCTGGCACTATACATAGTTATTACCACATTATTGACTATATTCCCTATGCTTTATCTTACATCTCCATGACTATTTTATAACTATCAATTTGTACTTCTTAATCCCCTCAGCTTTTTCACTCTGGCCCCCAAACCCCTTCCCATCTGGCAACCATTATCTTGCTCCCTGTATCTATGACTCCATTTCTGTTTTGTTTGCTCATTTATTTTGTTCTTTAGATTCCACATATAAGTGAGATCATATGGTATTTATCTTTCTTTATTTCACTTAGCATAATACCATCCAGATCTAATCATATTGTTGCAAATGGTAAGTTTTCATTCTTTTTTATCTCCAAGTAATATTCCATTGTATATATGTATCACAACTTCCTTATCCATTTGATGGGCACTTAGGTTGCTTCCATATGGTGGTTATTGTAAATAATGGTGCAATGAACATAGGGATGGATAATCTTTTTGAACTAGTGTTTTGGATTTCTTTGGATAAATAACCAGAAATGGAATTCCTGGGTCATAAAATAGTTCTATTTTTAATTTTTTTTGAGGAATCTCTATAGTGTTTTCCATAGTGGCTGTAACAATGTGCAATTCCACTAACCATGATCTATATTCTTGCCAACACTTGTTTGTTGACTTATTGATGGTTATTCTGACAGGTGTGAGGTGATATTGTATTGTGGTTTTAATTTGAATTTTTCTGATTATTAAGGATGTTGAGCATCTTTTCATATGTTTATTGGTCCTCTTTATGTCCTCTTTGGAGAAATGTCTATTCAGGTCCTCTGCCCTCTTTTAAAAAATTGGATTTTTTTTTTTTTTGGTTTTAAGTTGTGTGTTCTTTATGCTTTTGGGGTATTAACCCCTTATTGGATATATTGTCAAATATCTTCTCCCATTTAGTAGGTTGTCTTTTCATTATGTTGATGATTTCCTTCACTGCATAGAAACTTTTTAGTCTGGTGTAGTCCGACGTGTTTATTTTTTCTTTTGTTTCCCTTTCCCAAGGTGACATATCAGGAAATAAATTACTAAGAGCAATGTCAGAGAGTTTACTGCCTATATTTTCTTCTAGAAGTTTTGTGGTTTCAAGTCTTACATTTAGGTCTTTAATTCATTTTGAGTTTATTCTTATATATGGTGTACGAAGATGGTCTGCTTTCACTTTTGTTGCTTGTATCTGTCCAGTTTTCCCAACACCATTTATTGAATTGACTGTCTTTACCCTATTGTATAGTCTTGCCTCCATTGTCATAGATTAATTGACCATGTAAGTGTGGGCCCATATTTCTGGGCTCTCTATTCTCTTCTTGATCTATATGTCTGTTTTTTTTTTTTTTCCTGCCAGTACCATGCTGGTTTGATTGCTACAGCCTTATAATAAGTATAGTTCGATATCAGGTAGTGTGATACCTCCAATTATGTTCTTTCTCAAGATTGCTTTGGCTATTTGGATTTTTTTATAGTTCCATATAAATTAAAGGATTATTTGTTCAAATCCCATTGAAAAATGCCATTGGTGCTTTGATAGGGATTGCATTAAATCTATGGATTGCTTTGGGTAGTGGAAATTTTAATGATATTAATTCTTCCTATGATATATGCTTCCATTTATTTGTATTATCTTCAAATTTTTTCTTCCCCTGTTGGTTCTTATTTAGCCAGCCTTGCCCCAGTCTGGGCACATTCACCTGGAATCTACATTCCTGGGCATCAGAGTATTCATTTCTGCCACTCCCAGCTGGGGGACCTAGGTTGAGCTACTTAATATCCCTATGCTTCCATTTTTCTTTCTATGAAATGAATGTCACTTGCCTAACAATATGGTTGTGAGGGTTAAAATAGGCAACCATGGAAACATGACATCTGGATAGAAAGTTTATTAGTTAAGAAAGTTGATTAATTTATTCACTTATAATAGAGACCATACTGCAGTGGTTTAAATAAGATGAGTTTATTTCATCCAAAAGCACTGAAAGTAGACCAATCAGGGCTGGAAAGGCAGATCTGTGAGGTGGCTCTTTCCAACTCTCCAGTATCACATTCCCAAAGTCACATCATAATCCAAAATGGCCTCTGGAGCTGCAGCTATTATATTCATGTTCCAAACATAAAGAAGGAGAAGGAAAAAGAAGTGCATGCCTGTCCCTTGTTAAGGAAACTCCCAGAGTTCACACATCAGTCTGCTGGATATACTGTAGAAAGCAAATATAATTCACATAGTCACAGCTAGCCTTAAGGAGGCTGATAAATCTTTTACTCTAAAAGGCAATATTCTGGAGTAAAACGAATGTTCTGTTACCAAGGAGAATGGATGTGAGGGTGCCACCACAGTGTTCACCATAGAAAAGATTTGAAGTAAGCCATCTTGTATTCAAATCCCAGCTCCACTAGCTACTAGCTTTGGCAAGTTACTTATTCTCTCTTTGCCTGTGTTCTTATCTCTAAAATGGTGAGTTTAATATTACATACCTTAGGTAGCTATCATAATAAACTATACATCAATCTAAAGCATAGCATTTGGTAATTTGTAAGTACTCAGTGAGTGAAATTTAACTTATTATTTCCCATTTTATCTTCTATTCTATGCCACACCCTTTGCTAATATCTGAGAAGTCAAAGAAGAATATAGACTGGACCAAGGCTATTTCTCCCCCATTTGATACTAATGCCATGATCTTTATCACTGGCCCTGAGGCGCCTCCATTTGTGTCACTTTAGTGGTTTGTGCCATTGTAAAGGGACATGACTCCAGAGTCTACTGTTTGTTCCTGAGTCATTAGAAGAGTGGGGCATGAAGAAGTAAGGATGGAGGACACAGATCTTACAGTGTTCTACAGAAGACTTTGGGCATGGTGGGAACATGGGGGCTAGCAGACCAGACTGATGATTGTTAGCCTGGAGGGCTGATTTCTCATCTTGCTGTTAAAAAGAATTTAGAGAAGCAAGAAGGATGCAGAGCATCAAGATCGAAGTAAACTGAAACAAGTGAAGAAATAAGGCAAAGGGAAGATAAGGAAAGATAAATCTGGAAGTGAGGTGCTTGCACAAAATACAAACTAATTTCCTGTTCATTTGGAAAATGGACAATGCACTTGTGAACAGGGACAGAAAAACAGTCATCTGTGGTATTCATGGGAGAAAAAGTATCATGAGAAGTCTCCATGTCAAGGAAGAGCTAGATTGAATGGGTTTCTGTTTCTTAAAACTAAAGAATCCCCAACAAAGTCCTTGCTTTCTCACCTTTCCAGCTTCTCTTCCTCTCACACTAGGCCTGACCCAGAAGAAGGCAGAGGAAGCACAGGAGCTTAGTCTCCCACCCTAGAGGCATTTTGCTAGCTGCCTCTTGAGGGTCAGGGGGAGGCAGGAGCTGAGGTAGGGCCACCAAGGCTGTGGCTGCAGTTGGCTGGCAGTGTCAGGGAACTGAAGCAGAGTTGACATTAGATATCCACCTGGGTTTTCTGAGCCCGGACAGCTGGTGGGATGCAGGGAAATCTCAGTGCCCTGGGGAGTTCGTTCCCAGAAGGGCTCAGAGGGGCCAGCCCACATGTCGCCTTGTGTGTGAGTCTTCCTGTCTTTGCTCTAGAACTGCTCCATCCAGGTGATCTGGGAGCCAGGGCCGCAGGCTCTGCAACACCCATTCTTAGGCGATTAGCTGTTCTTGCAGTTGCAGTGCAGAAGGGGAGCCTGTGCTAAAACCAAGGAGAAGAGGAAGAGAGTGAGGGCCCCACCCAGAAGCTAAGACAGAGAAATCAAGAGCAATTAAGTCTTTGCACCTGCAAAATAAGTGAACTACTCTGTTTTAAGTATTTTCTAATTAGAAAATGATGACTTTACTGTCTGCTTTTAATTTCATCTTGAAGCTCTCTGAAGCTGATGCTGAGATTTAAGGTAGAGGGGAAAGAGGGGAAAAAATGAATCCCTTCCTCTCTCTACTCTTTTCTTCCTTTTTATTCACTACTCCCAAGTGGCCTGGGCTATACGGGTGCATAGAGAGTGCTCCCAATAAGATTCCAATGCTGTGTTTGCAGTGTTCCTAGGAAGCCCATCATTTATTTCCTAACGAGCTGTAGCTCCTCACTGTAGACTGCAGTGACAGTTTCCTCTTGGCCATTGCCAAAAGCACTTAGATCAGCTTCTGACGCCACCCAGCTCAGGGCTTCACAACAAACAGAGTCACACTTTGTGGAGGCCATAAATACTCAGTGGTGGGACCCCAAGCCTCTGTCAGAAGCTCAGGAGGGAGCCCAGAGATTCTGGGAGCATAAGGCAGATTTTAGGGGGTGAAGTCCCCTGCTCTGTGGTAGGGGAGTAGAGAGCAAAAAGTGGAATACACATCTCCTTCTGAAGCTCAGAGCTCATAGGGCTCATAGGGCTCATAGGGCCAGGCTGAGGCCATTAACATACCCTTGCTGCAAGAGATGGGTTTCTTAGTCTTGGCATTTGGCCAGCACAGGAAAAACGTGTGTGTACTAAGGGCCAGTTTAGGAGCACTCTTGGTCAAATCCAGGCAGGAAGATACTGCATGTATATTTCTATGAAATTTGTTTTCCCTAGATAAATTTTCAGCCAAAGTGAAAGCTGAAGATTTGGGAGAAGAGTTCATTTCCACTTAACAGGTAGAGACTTAGAACTTGATATGCAGTCACAGCCATGCTTATTCTCTGATCAAAGAAGATTGGGTCCTCCACATCCTGTGTGTTTAAAGGTACTCTCAAGCTGTCAGAAATCGAGGAGAGAGAAGTGAAGATGAAGGGATATTTGGACCTCTCTTTCCTAGTATCACGCAAAAATCTCTAACTCAGCAAATCCAAGTTTCAATTCCTGTCTTTATTCCTCAGATGACTCCTCCTTCCCTATGACTCCTCTGCCCTGTCTCCAAACCCATAATCTTAATCCAGTCACCAAGTCTGACTAAATCTACGGTTCTGTCTCATCTACTATGCCCACCCACCCTCACTTCCAATTCTTGCTTCCTGTTTGGTGTCCCTTCCTTCAAGTATACTCACCTTCAGTTATCTTTAGCTATGACTCTAGAGAAAGTGCTTCCATGTTCCCTCTGGGTGATGTTAAAGCTTAACAGGCCTTAACAGCTCACAAAAGGAGAACTAGATGGTTTGCTTGCTCCAGGCCATCTCTGCCTCTTAACCTACTGCACTTGTGCTGCCAGCTCACTGGGCTGCCTTCAGTTTCCCATCCTCTCTCACCTCTGAATCTTTGCACTCACAATTTGTTCCACCAGAACAGCCTTCCTCTTTCTTATTTGGCTAATTGAATTCGTTTTATAGCTATCAATTTAAATACCTAACTTCCTCTGAGGCCTGTCTTAATCTCCCAACTATCAATCTTTGACCCTCTTCCCTGTTTCTTTGGAACCCTCACCTCCTGCTATCTCTTGTCATCGCATGGTTACTTGACAGTCATTTTTTTTTTGACATTTAGATATTATATTTAAAAACCAGTTACACACACAACACATGTATTCAGGAACATCTGATTAAAAACTTTGAACTCATTTACCCACAGCACCTACTGGCCCACCACATCCTTCTTTCAATTGTAGCAGGTATAAGACCTGAGGGCCTTGCTGTGCAGTGACAGCAACTCTGGGTGTTGGTGCTGGGGCCCTCATGAGACAGGCATGTGGGAGGCCACCTTCTGGCTCCTCTCTGCAAACAGGCGCTCCATGTAAAAGCCATTAAAGTTGAGCTTGGAAATGATGCTGGCTATGCCATGTTCGCAGTCCCTAGTGCTGTAGTTGCTCATTTGAGCCATAATATCAAGAAGACAATCTGAGAAGTTCTTATATAACTTATTAATGGTGGCCTCGAAGCTGGAGGCCAGCTGAGGTATGTCCACATGCTCGGCCATGTGCTTTCTGGCAAGTGCTCAGCCTTGGCAGGTGGCCCAGCTCGCCATCCAGTTTCAGGCTCTGTGTAAACTTCTGCATGCAGTTGGTGAACATGATGCACATGGCATGAGGTTGGAGAAGAACTTCAGCAGCTTGGGGTTGGTTAGCATGCAGTCCTTCAGACAATTGTCCAGAAACTTTGTGTGGTGCCCCAGCATGTCATCGATGTTGGAGACAGATTTCTGTTTTTTTTTTTTGAAGAATGTGCCAGGTTGGCCTCATCACTTCAAATATCATGTAGTACTGAATGTTCTTAGAGGGCAGGGACCATGCTTACATTGTTCTGTTGGATTTCCTGACCCTAATACAGGACTAAACACGTAGTAGATGCTTTGTAAATGTGTCCTGAAAAGTGAGGAAGTCGATTACATGCAGTTTCTATAAATCTTCCAGTGATCAGGTGCCGTGAAAAGAGTAAGAGCCCCATACTTGAATTCTAGGTCCAGTAGTGGCTGGATGTAGCAGTGGGAGGATTATATAATATATATATGAGAGAGGGAAGGAGAAAGGAAAGGAGGAGGAAAAGGGGACGGGGGAGGGAGGAATTGAGATTTATTTTAAAGAATTGTCTCACATGATTATGGAGGCTGGCATGTTGGAATTCTACAAGGCAGGCCAACCCAGGGAAGAAAGGATGTTGCAGCTCAAGTTTCAAGACAGTCTGGAGGCAGAATTTTTTTTTTCCTTTGGGACTTCAGTGTGCTTTCTTTTAAGACCTTCAACTGGTTGGATGAGGCCCACCCACATTCAGTGGGTAATTGGTTTCACTCAAAGCCTACTGATTTACATGTTAATCACAGCAATATCTAGGCTAGTGTTGAACCGAAATATCTGGGTAATGTGGCCTAGCTAAGTTGAAACATAAAATGAACAATTACATGGGTTATCTGATGATCTAGGTTAGTTATTTAATGTCTCCTAACCTCTGTTTACATTGATGGGGCTAATGTGGTACCTACCTCGCAGATTTGTGGTGAGAATTAGAGGAGACCGTGTCTAATAAACAGCAGTGACATTTAATGGTTCATAGTAGGCAAGTCTTGCCTTCTTGCCTCATTCTTATTCCAACCATGCTCTACCCCAAAGGGAGGGTCAAGTGGTAGCAGAGATTCTTTTCTGTTCCTTCCACAACTCTCAGTGGAGGCGATGCTGCTGAGGAGGAAGATGCTATTTTTACTCTGTTCCTAGAGGCTAGCCATATGCAGCTCCTTTCTTTTACTTCTATACTCTGTGGAAAAAGGGGTTGAAGGGATGAGAATTGCTGAGGTGAAGTTACGTTTGGGCACCTGAGAGGAAGGAGGAGTGAAACCTAGATTGGAATTGGAATTCTATGCTCCTAGTAGATTTTGTCACTGCCTCTGGAATCCCTGAAGGCCAGAAGATATTGTTTTGACCAAGGACCCCTGAGCAACTTCTCTTTGTTCACAGACATCACTAGTGTATGTGCACATGTGCTCCCATGTGTTGGCTTTTATTCTCATTTCCATGAGATAGAGATAATTTTACGTGATAAAAAATGCTCAAATGCAAGACCCATAGACCTCTTTCTATTTTAAGTAAAACTGGCTTTATTTTTTGTAAAAAGGAATAAAAATATTGCCCATAATGTGTGTGGCCTAAACACAACCCTCAAAGTATCTTAAAGGTTATCCATCAAGGTTTATAAAAGGAAATATATTATTCTTAATTGTTCTTATCTTATTATTATATAATACTTTGTGGATTTATTTTTTAACCTATAATCTTTTCCCAGAATGAACCATTTAAGTTTATTTTTATTTGTAGACTGAAACAAAAACAAAATATACAGGGCTGTGTTTACTATTTTAATTTTATTCTCTGTTACTTTTCCTTTCAACTTGAAAAGGAATTTTGTGCTACAGATCAACATTTGGCCCTGGGTTCGTGGTGCTCCTCACAGCCGCTGGGGCATATCTGTGAGGGTTCTGGGCTAGCAGAGGCCATATGTATCTTCCTTAATCCAGTGTGCCTGGGCGAAGCATCAGGCAAAGGTATCAATAAAATGCTGAGAGTCCACATATGGTATTTGGGGTTTAAAACCCTTCATAAACTTTTCCCATTCCTATCAGCAGTTTTATTTACTGTGGGACATCTAGCAACTCTCCTTTAGGGGTTATTTGAGAAGCAGCAATGGCTTCTTGTGGAATGAGCATGTTTGCTGTAAGATTTGTGCAAAGATTAAGTGCCAGTGGGAGAGTTACCCCTATGTTGCCTATCGGTGGGATTTTCCCTGTTGTTGTCTTTCACATTCCCAGGTACATGGGTTCTTCAGAAGCGTAGCTCTATTGACAGAAAAACGCTTTTTCCTTTCCCTTCAGTGTACCAGGATCACATCCATGGACTAGCAAATAGGGTTTCTCTTCTGTCTGCATTCTGTGCTTTTACTAATTTGGGTGTCCAGAGCAGGAGATCAGGCCAAAAGGTATAATTTCAAATTTTTAAAAACTGCATCATGCTCAGTTTGCCCTTGCAAATCAAAGTTACAAATATCTTTCCACCTCTATGTGAGACTGACTTGGGCCAGATTGTGAAAAAATACACCTTGGATCATAAAGAGCTGATAAATAGAAGTATCCTGGAAGGCAGAGTACCTAGACACATCTTACTGGTGGCCTCATTCATAAAAGAATAGAGAAAGATTCCATACTTGCTAAGTAACTACAGAAGCAGACATCATGGTGGCTGAGGTTGGCAAGGCTGATGAAGGGGACTTTAGAGTCATGTCGCACATACTCCCCTCTGCTTGACAGTTAGCCCTGCTTGGAACATCTTAACTGGGTGTTGAATGTTTGGACATATCAAGATGGGCAACCACCAGACCAGATGGTGCCATACTTGTTTCTCTGTCATCTTCTATCTCTAATTATCACTAAATCATTCAGATTCTATCTGATAATTGCCATTTGCATCTGTCCTTTTCCTATAACTGCTCTGCCTCTGCTTAGATCATTCATTATTACTCCAGAAGTGTGTGCTCAGCTACAGTCAGGTCACATTCAATGTCCTCAGAGATAGATCTGCCTGTTGCTAATAAACTAATAAACTTCAGTTTCAATGCCGTTCACTTAAGCAGGCTCATTCCAAGAGTTGGAGGAGCCCTAGAAATATTCACACGCTCATATGAACCTCTCATAGTGTCAGTGTAGTCACAGGTATTTTTGTGCTCCAGTTAAAGGAGAGTTGAATTGGGAGTACATTTGGCTTGGATCTACTAGAAGATACTTTTGTGGTGAACAGTAATTTTCAGATGCGGTTAGCTTATTGCTAGCTGCCATCTTGGTGCGGGATTTACTTCTAGGAACCCTCCTTTGGCCCACTGCCCTGATGTACCCAGCTTGTGACATGGAGTAGATATGAGTGTTTCCTACAGTATCTGACACCAAATGTTTGTGCAAAGTCAAGGAAAAGCAAAATAGAAAGTAGAAAGCTGGTCTGCGGAAGATTCTCACAAACATCTGATATATACAATTGTAAGCAGAGGACTTTGTTTTCAATAACAACTACTTAAAACAGAAGTTCGTCATGCTATGTATACAATTATAAAGGCATCATACCATTTTTTCTCTTCTAATGAGAATTATGGTAAAGAGGTTTATCGGAATTTTCATGATTTAAGCTATGGTTGTGTTTTTTTCTTAACTATTTTACAATTCGTATTTTGCTGTGGTTTATTATCTTATTTTAAATAGGTGTTTGCTTTTGAATCCAATTATATACATTCTTAATTTTGAATTATTTTGCTTACCAAAGGCTCCCAGAAAGTCTGGATAAGACACTGACTTTCTTCCATATTGCAGTCAGGCTGGTCTTCTTAAAGCCAAAGTCTGCCCAGGTGATGGCTCCCTAACCTGACCCTTTGATGACTTTCATCTTTTCAATTGCACATGCTGCCCTCCTCATCCACCCTCCTGCCCCTCCATCCTGGGCACTGGAGATACTAAACATCCGTGGCTCCTGGAACTCTCTGCCTAGTGTGCTCCTCACCTCTTTTGACAATGTGGTTCTCTCTAATCACAAGGGCTACTTCAGGATTTGTTTGTTTGTTTGTTGAGTAAACTTCTATTCATTGTTTACAGTGTACCAAGGCAGAAAATCATGCAGGTGAATTGGAAACCTGCCAGAACTAGAGTTGGACAGAGTGGCCTGAAGGTCTCTAAGTGATCACAACTGGTTTTTGTGAGTGAGACTTGGTAAGAGTGAAGGGCCAAGAGCACAGTAGCCAGTAGAAAGTGCGTCACCTGTTCTTGGTGGCATGCTCCTTGCTTGAAACAGTGTAAGTAGGAACCTACAGTGTTGAGGGACTCCATGAAACATCCACTGTCGTCCATCACCTGAGGGACTAAGCAGGGAGGATGGACTACAGACCATTGCATTCCTTCCTTTCCTGGTCTTCTTGTTTCTCCTTGGTCTACATCCCATGGAGTTCTCTTGCTGCAATGGCTGCATGTTCTGGACATGGGGCTCATTCAATTCCTACCACTCTCACCCTCACGGAATACCATACTTCCTTCTTTCAAGCTTTGTTCCTTCTTTCAAGGCCAGAGCTATGGAAATAACCTGGACAAGGTCATTTGTTTCTTCATTATTCTTCATTTATTAAGGTTGTCTCACTATTTCTCCCATTCTTAATTAGTCTGCCAAGAAAATGATGTCTATATCTAGACTTCATTTTATGTTTGTGACTAAATGGCCCAAACCACACTTGACAAAATAGAGCAGAAAGTACATAATCTTTGATTTCATGTCATATTATTATTAGCAGCAATGTTTATGAAAAAAGAGCAAAGGCCAATCATTGTTTACTACATTGACCAAAAGTCTTTCCAGGCAATCACTTCTTCATTATTTAGTGTGTACTTCAGTCACAGAACTGTTATACTAAAATAAGCCAGTTTTATTAACATTTACAGATTATTTTTCCTCTTTATTTCCTTTGCTTTTGTCTGTCTGTGTGACAGACAATCTTCCCTTTAGTTTAGGGATTTACATGTAAGAAATGTTGTGCCAAGTTAACACCCACTTCCCTGCTCCCGCCAACCCCTTAGAATGCACACTATGTATCCAGAAAAGATACGAGGAGACTGTGGGAAACTTCCAGGCCAAAGAAAGCAAATGTTAAATCTATTATTCTTTAAGCATGCCCTTGAACAACTTTGCAAAGCTCTCTTGTGATCAGTTTTTTTGGAGAAAAATGAAAGCAATTTCCTTTGCACTACCCCCAAGTTTATGCACTTTATTTCTTCTTTTAGATATCCAAGTGGTCAGTATGAAGCACCCCCTCCCCACTCCCTGTTGTCTCTCTGCCTGGTCAGGGAAAAAAATGTTATGACTTTCCTAAATTCAAGGACTGCAGTTCTGTGTAGATAAATCTTTTCTTCAAATTTGTTGTTTCTGATGTTACTTTATTTAGATAAGCTAGGGAAGACAAAGCTTGGTATGTACAAGTCCTTAAAGAAAGCTGAAGTTCACCATTATTCTTTCAACTTCACCACGAAGTGTAAATCAGATAGGAATGCTATTCCCATACCTCTCCTCTTCAGGTTTGGAGATTTACAAATGAGATCAGGTTGGAAGCTGGGCCACCCAAGTCCACTGTGTTCAGTTAGTGTTGAGAAGTCCCCAGGACTCTTGGCTTACTTTAAATGCCTACTAGGTCACAAGGATTGTTGAGCCAGTGGGACTTACATGAGGTAGATGACAATTTCTCAAATATAACTTTACCCAGCCAGACTTCAAACCAAATGTCAAATACTAGAGAATTATAACCAGATAGTCATCAAGAGTAAAACCCTTTCAAGGACACTTACTGTTATTCCAACAAAACTACAGTCCATATTTCAGCTCCACAAAATTCTGATCTAGCTTTCAACTCTTGTAAGTAATAAGGGTTACAGTAGGACCAAGAATGCAGGCTATGAGTGTAGGATACATGACAACCCAGCACGCCTCTGTAGAATACAGAAAGGAGACTATTTATTTTACGCAAAGATAGTTATAACTCTTAGATGTGCTCAACAGATCTATTTTGCCCTCTAAGATAAGTAGCCTTTTTTCCCTCTCTGGCAGATAATTAATAGTTTCTTATCTATATTTCTCTTGTCCAACCTCTACTGTTAGACAAAGTAGAAGAAAAGTATGAGCATGTTTGATATGTTAATTATAGGGTTATGACATTATAAAATATAACCAAAATACAGTGGCCTCGAAGATTCTGAAATCTGTGCCAAAAATGAATCATAGAAGGATAGTCACCACAAAATGTTCAAGAAGTGACCATTTCTATTTG
>PUFA01000146.1:0-34586 GCA_003508835.1 Eonycteris spelaea | reverse complement strand
GAATTACATGGCTACACGATAACTGACATTTAGGGAGCTCAGCGGATGCTCTTTCATTTACTATTAGTAGGTACTTAGTGTCCTACAGACGTCGCACGGACATTCGAGTACCACCTCGCTTCACCATCAGAGCGGCACGTCTTTCAAAAGCAGACGGGGCGGCTGGACAGGGTTAAGAAATCATCCTGCGGTCACACAGCTGATGAGCGGTGAGGCCAGAACCCATACCCGAGCCATCGGACCCAAGCCTGCCACATGAAGTCACTGCCCAGATGAAGCCTCTTTGCATGGGAATGTTTGGGTCACGACAGCCATGGATAACTCACACAGCTGGGCGGGTAGAATCAAATGAACCCCTTCAATAGATCGAAATTAGGGGTATCACGCGGGCCAATCATTTTTTGTTGTTGTTCTAGTCAGAACTGAAGAGCCTCAAAACCCCCAAGATAACAAAGACGCCCTGACCCCTCGAGCCCTACCCTCTGGACGGCACCGCAGAGTTCACGGTCACCTCTTTCCCGTGTCTGCACCGACCGAGGACAAGCGCTGTGTGCTCACACGGATAAAACGTCAAGCGTCTGAAAACAAAGCCCCGGGAAGAGCACCTTTTTGAGCTTGGACACTGATGGTTATTTTGCTGCTGCTTAGAAGCTGCACGTACTTCGGGCTGGCACGGAGCAGGGCATCCCGGGCTGGGGCAGGCCCCTTCCAACTCTGGAGACACTGAGTCCAGGGGTCGAAGTGGCCGCGGGACCTGCACTCACCCCCGGAGAACGCCCTCGATGCTGGCCATGGGAATTCCCAGGTGGAACACGGGGGTCCGCAGACATGCACGGAAAGCAATCAAGAACGTCGGCCTGAACGCGCCCCGCCTGTGATTTTCTTGTGTGTTCTCTGATACTGTCACTCAAAGGATGGGGAAGAAAAAAAAAATCACTCTTAAAAGTGACAGAGAAAATCTGTTCTCTATAGAACCTTATGCAATGACGTTTTTAACCTCCGATGGAACCATTTAAAAAGAAGAAACACCTAGACGAAACCCACACACGCACTCGTGACCTCACGAAGCCCAGCGGCAGCAGGCGTCACAGCAACGGCAAGTAAGTTTTCTCTTTCTGCTGCTACAAACAAACGGTAAACCAGAAACGAAACGGCTAATAGTTCAGATGCATGTGGTGTGCAGTTTCACACACAGGCACTGGTTGGCGGATGAGCTTCGGGTAACAGCGCTACTGCCCCTCCCCCCCACCCCCCACCTCCAGCACGTTCTGTGCCAAGACATGCTGCCTTGTGCGCTGGTATAGGACTGGGGGTGCGGGAGGAGCACAAGAAACCAATTTGACTTCCGAACACCCCGACACGGCCCTCCCCCTTTCCTTCAGAGCATTCCCCACACTTGTAATTCCAGTCTGTCTGCGCTACTGTGATAGTTGGTGAACTCAGGAAATCTCGTTTTATCCAAAATGATGTTATAATATTTTCAGTGAGGTAATAAAGGGTTAGAGAGGCGACCTGCAACCACGAAGCTGCTCTTCTGGCCGAATGTCAAGAGCAAAGGAATTTTTGCAGTCAGAGGGCACCTCGTAATGGCAAGATGAAACAAAAAATCCATTGATCAAAACTAACGAAAAACGAACTAACTAGGAGGGGCCCACGGGTGACCCAGAAGACCCTCGGGATCTCCGGGTTTCCGGACGTCTCGGTGTGGCCCACCTCCTGGCAGCAGCGGCGTCCGGGGAGCTTCCCGGAAATGCAGGCCCCGAGCCCTGACTCTAGACCCACGGGAGCCGCATTTCTGACAAGGTCCCTGGGTGGCCGGGTAGTGAGGCAAAGTCCGAGAAGCACGGCTGTACACCCTCCAAACCACCCGCAGCCGAGGGCCACGCGGCACCCTGCCAAACGGCGTGGCCGTGCGGGGACCCACACCGCTCACGACGTGCCTGGGTCCCCGGGGTCCCCATGTCCATGATGCTGTGATCGGCAGGGGTCTGCGTCCTGCAAAGCTTGGTCCCTGGTAAAACCGCCCGCTACAGTGAAGAGGCCCCGCGGGGGGAAAGGCCTCCGGGGAGAAACCCCTGTGCTGACGCCTTCGTTAGCGTGCAAAGGCCTCGAAGGCAACGACTGTCGTTTGTCTTTACGGGGGAATCCTGGGGCCCTGGCCCCGAAAAGAGCGTACTGTGTGTCAGGAACACACACACACACGCGCGGAGGGACCGCTCATCGGCCATCTCGGAGCTTCGGCCCGCGCCCTGCTGACCCCCGCCTGAGTCGCGTCCCTGACTCCGGGCTCCCAGGCTTCTCCCCGGAACGACAGGAAGCCGCTGAGCTTAGTTCCAGCTCCGCCGGTTGTGACACACATTCCTCTCGCGTGACATTTTCAGTTGCATCTTAGGATCGTTCTTGAGCCACCTTCTGCGTTAAGGACAGACCCTCGCGTGCTAAGGATGACAGGTTCCGCTGCCATCACCTGTCCGACCTCAGGCCCTGCCCCTGCGATGCTGGAGGCGCCTGCCGCGTCTGCCCCTTCTAGAAGAAGGCCGTTTCCAGCCTGGGGACGAGCCCGCCTCCTCGCCGAGCGCTACCGAGCTGCACCTCCACGCACGTCTCCCCCACCAGCCCTCCTCCCCGGCCCTCGCCCTTCCCCGTCGTCACGCCTCACGGGACCCTGCGTGAGCCGCCCACGCCTGCGTGACACCGGCCTCCCCAGCCCCACGGAACCCGGGCTACTCTTCAGACTTGTCACCGAGGTATTTCCCACGTTCCCGCACGTGCGGAACCCAGTGTTCAAAGACCGGTTTGGAGTCTACCTACGCTACGATGCCCCCAACACCCGCCGGTCCCTCCCATGAGCTCGACGTCTTTACACTAGAAAACGTAGCTGGACACTCCCTTGCGGTGCTCGGGGAATCATCGCCTATTGCGACTCTGATCGATCGTTACGAGGCAACGAAACAAGAAAACCCTTCTGCGTCTCGTCGCTCTTTCTTAGCGACATTTAGGAAACGAATAGTGATGTCATGTTTTGCAGCCACTGCTGCGCCCGCCACTTCTACTGCGCACGGCCGACACCAACACCCCTTTCCTCCAGCACGGGGTCCTTGCCAGCCATGGAGAGCACTAGATATTTCACAGCAACCAAACACAACAATGGACGATCCGCGGCCACACGCCCAACCCGGCCCACGCATTCGCCGGGCTGGCGAGCTGCGCCCGTGGTGCGGTCTGGGGAGACGGCCAGCACAAGCTCCCCGAGGGCAGTCATGTTTTCTGTGTCGTTTTTGCCTTTTTTAAGGCAATGACATTTTATCTTCCAGGCATGCTGCACCGGACTGGAGCCTAACCTACTTCTTCTGGCTTCCTCTATGTAAATCTTGATCGCGTGTGGAGGAAGCCGGGAAGAGGCGACAGAGAAATTCCATTTACATCTTCGGTCTGATCCCCTCGGCCTCCCCTTAAAGACGAGCTTGATCGCTTTTCCGTGTGCTCCCGCAGGGCGCTGTCCTTGGTCCCAGCACTAATCTGGGGGTGCGAGCTTCTCCTTGAACGTGTCCGCCAGGAGACCTCCCTCCCGGGAGGAATTACGGTTGGCGGGTTTTCTTAACAAAGCCTGTTTACTGAATTATAACATCCGTACAGCAAAGCGTACAAATCCTGGGCAGACGGCGTGAACTGTCGCAAAGCGAACGTGCTGTGTGAGCAGCACCCACGTCGAGACACCGAACACGGTGTGTGAGATCATCTCTGCAGCTCTGGCAGTTGACAGACTCACCCGGTCACCGGTCCCAGGACCCCGGGAGTCTACAGACCTGTTTTAAATATCTTTGTGTGTAACAGACGAGTATGACCGAGGAGGCGTGAACGGGCCGAGGCCACATTCCAGGCCTCACGTGATCGCTTCCCCTCCACAGCCCCGACGCCCACGGAAGGCAGAAAGCACCCGCTCGGTGGAGCAGACCCTTCAGAAAGAGCTGAGTGTTTCCATCAGAACTTCACCTCAAACCCAGCTGGGGGAAAACAAAGCTGTGACACACCGTTCTAATCCCAGGGCCCCCGAAGTGCAGGGCAGCAGGCAGGAGAGTGCCAGGGACATCCCGGACGAATGGGAAGAAAAGCCCATTGTCTTTGACACTCTGGTACCTTTCCCGAGGAGGGTGAGTGGAGATTCCGTTATGTAACTCACTGACTTGTCAAGCTACCATCTCCCCTGCGGGAGGAATTTCCAGCTTTGCTTTAAAACCCACGTCCAGCCCTCACTGTGCACACGAGGCCCTGCCCTCACACTGCAACAGGAAACGTGGCCACAGGTAAGAAAGAGCCGCCAAGACCCACTCAGGAAGGGTGACCCGGGGCCAGCAAGACGGGCCCGAGCGAGTCCCATCAATCCTTGAATTGTTCTCTTCAATAAGAGGCTGGATGAGGCATCTGGACTTCCCTACTCGCATCTCCTGAGCAACAGCCCACAGGAGAATATGAGCAGGGGAACTCGGCTCGGGGAGGGAGACACACCGCAGGCGTTTAGCTCCCGAAGTCCCCCACACCAAGGAGGCCGTGTGTACAGCGGGCATCTCGGTCGCCGTGGCCGAAGCTGTTTAGACGCAAGAGGACAAGGTATTCTTTTACTCATTTGTTCATCAAATATTTACCGAGCCTCTTTGAAGAGCGAGGTGCTGGGCAGAACTCCTGGTGCTCTCATTCTCTGGCAGGAGCGAGTCAATAAAAAAGTCGCACATAACGGCGATGCGGTGTGGCATCAGAGTGCTAAGTGCTCCAAGAAGGTTGATGGCGAAAGCCGTTTTAGACGGGCAGCTGGGGGAGGCCTCTGGAGAGGTCACGATGAGCGGACGCCAGAATCAAGGGAAGGATTGGATCAGCGAATGTGTATGGATAAAGCCACCCAGGTACATCAAGTGCAAAGGCCCCGGGGCGGGTCTAGGCACAGGAGGTCTGTGTGCCTGCAGCCGTGCGAGCGAGAAAATTTTTAGGACGTTGTACAGCGAGACTTTGGGCTTCGTCTCGGTGTGATGGGCGCCACCTGAGGCTTCTGAGCAGAGGAGTGACAAGACCCGGCTCACGGCGCACGAGCTGAAAGGCCGCACCGAGGTGGGACAGAGGTGCCACGTTGGGTCACGAGCAAGAGACAAGAAACAGGAAGGAGAGGAGCGAAGACACGCAGCGTCTCACAGACAGAACCGGCCTCCGGCAGGGA
Source organism: Eonycteris spelaea (assembly GCA_003508835.1). Lineage (NCBI taxonomy): Eukaryota > Metazoa > Chordata > Mammalia > Chiroptera > Pteropodidae > Eonycteris > Eonycteris spelaea. The sequence goes on along the minus strand of PUFA01000146.1, from coordinate 29,380 downwards.
GCCCTGCTCGCGCCTGCTTGTCTGCGTCCACACGTCTGTGACCCTGTCCTTTCTGTCCACAGCAACCTGCAGGCCAGCTCCGGCGGGTTTCCGGTCTTTTCTGGCGAATGACCCCTGATGACGGTATACGTGAGATCCACTCGTCTCCTTCCACACCCCAACGTCCGTGCTGGGCGGCAGCGCTGGGCACGGTTCTCCGCGCTCCGCCGCCACGCCCTTTGCCCTGTGAGGCGGCGGTGCAACCCACCACGCGCAGGCGGCCTGCTCGGCCTCTGCACGCGGGGCTCGGCCCAGAGCGATGTGCTTCGGTCAGCAGACACGATGCATGCAAGCCGAGGCTCTGAGGCCCGCCCTCTGCCGTGGCCACGGCTGCTGGAGAGCAAGAGACATGCGGGGCAGACCCAAGTCACCGGTCCTGTCACCACCCCACAGCCGGCCGCCAGCCGGCCCCGGACACACGGGCGCTCTCACCTCCTGGGTGTGCCCCGAGGTTCTGTAATTTCCACGTGGCAAAGATAAACGATACGGCATGTGTAACACACTGCCTGGATTTGATCCATGGATCAATGTATTTCCTAGTCACAGTTATCGCCACTGATCACTGAGGACACACTTGACCCCCCCGCACACCCCAAAATGGCCAAATATAAACACAAAAATAACAGATACAGCAAAAGAGGGAGATTCAGAATTACCTAAATGATGCAGGATCTGGCTGATCTATCCCCAACTACGGTATAATTAGCTGTAATTTTTAGGTAATGCAAAATACATAAGCAAATAAACAAGTAAACAGACAAGCAACACAACACTGGAGATGTCAGGCACTCGGATTCCTCTGGTGATGCTCAAAATCTCGAGACGCCGACTCCTTCTTCTTTAGCACGAAAGCACCATTCACGCTCGGCGAGTGGTCCCGCTGCCGACCTGCAGGGCCGGGCGTCCTGCAGGCTGCTGCCCACCGCGCTCCTCAGATGGGCCATGAGCCCGCGAGCCCAGCTCTCGCCAACGCTGCTCGTGGCGTCTGAGAAACCGTGAACACAGCCACGTTACGAGAAGCGCGGGGGTCCTTAACGCACCGGAAGTGACACCCAGCAGTCTGCGCCCTCCCCGCCACAGCGCCCCGGGGCTCAGGGGCGTCAGGAGTTGGAAAGAAGCCCCGGGAAAGCGAGCGGCACGCCGGCCCCCGACCGAGGGCGAAGTCGTTCCCTTGTCTCTCGGCAGCTGCATTTGTGCCGCACGTGCGAACGGCCCCACGTCTGGAGCGTGAACACCCGTGGCGCGGGGAACGGGGGGCAGCGAAGAGCCGCAGCGCCCGCCGCTGCTGCGCGGACTCCGGGGGCCGAGGGCACCCGCACGCCCCAGCCCCGGGCCGGCCGGCGGCTCAAAAACACCGAATTCCCACAGGAAGCCCTTCCCTTCGGCCCGAATGTAACTAACTGTCTGCAGATCTTTAACAGCCGTTCAAGACAAACGTAATTAAACACGCGTGGGTGCCTTCCACACCTGCTCTCAAAAGCCACAGTCCTGCGAGAGTTCAGTGTGAGCGAAGGTCAAGGGTAGAAACTGGTTTCCGAAACGACGCGACTCCCGTGACAAGCTCAAAGGCCTGGCCCTCAACTACCGAGATATCCACATCCCCGTCTAACGATGCCTGTAAAGCAGCTGTGGTACCTGTGCTGGCAAACACAGGACTCGCCGCTCCCCGGCCGGGGTCGCGGATTCCAGGATCCCCCGAACATGCAAAAAGAAAGTAAACCGTGGTTTTTTAAAGGCACCAGAGATCTGAGTTTAAGGTCCTTCAGCTATGGTTCCCACACACTAAGTTTGGTCTTTGAAACTCAATAGCTTTCCACAGAAGGGTGGTCATGAAAATGACTCCATTTATAGAAACCTAAACTATCGTCTGTTTAAACATCTATAAAAGTATCACTATAATGTTATGTGGCTACACTGTTAGAAATGTATTTAATATACATATTTATTTAGTTATGCTAGAAAGGAAATGTTTTTAAATCAAATTTTATATTTTATATGAAAGACTGAAAATAAGGAAACGTCTTGCACACTAACCAGAAATAACGTGGAAAAAAAAGCCAAACTTAATGATTTTTAAAGCCACTTCCTGGCTTACAAACTTTCATGGAATCCTTGGATTCTGCCAGATAAAGTTCATTCGCCTTGAAGAGAGCCCAGAAGAACGTGCCGCGGTGGCCTCCCGGGGTCTCCAGCCTCAGCGGGCCCACTCCTGCCCCCGCCCCCTCCCCACCCCCTCCGCGCGCCCAGTCCCCACCCCCCCAGCCTCCGATGCCTCCCCAACTCAGTAGGCTCTGCTTCCTTTGCCCGACGTGCCTTCTTCTACCTGGTCAGCGTCTAGCCCTACTGGGACCTGCCTCACCTTGAAGCCCCCCCCCAGCCCCAGCCCCCCGCCACCCCCCCAGCCGCCGCCACACACCCCGCCCGGCACACGTGGCTCCCCACACACGCGCTGCGCAGTCACGAGTGGGCAGTTCCTGGTGCCACCATCTTCCCCCACAGGTGAGGGCACAGTGCACATCACAGGTGCTCAGGAAAGCTCGGGAATGGGAGGGAACGGAAGTGGAGAGGAGAGAAACGGAACCAGAAAGGGACGGGAGGCCCCAGACGGCGGGAGCACGGGGGATGCTGCGCCGGGCCCCTCCCGAGAGCCGAGAGCCGGTGAGACGCGCCTCTGCTCAGAGGCACCCGGGGCTCAATGGGCAGCTTCGGAACCGCGAGCGAGGGGCAGAGACCACACAGAGGAGGCGAGAGCCCTGGGGAGTGGCGGAGACCCCCAGACGGAGGTGCCCGTAGAGAAAGTTTACAGACCCCCACCACCTGGATGCGCAGGTGGCAGGGACCCAGGTGCTCCAGGTGCACCTGCAGGGCTCCCCAGCGCAGGGCCAGCAGCACTCCCAGGCCCACGCCTAACACCTGGAGCAAACAGGCCGGACAGGACACGGCACCACACGCACCTGGCCTCCCTGCCTGGAGCCGCGCCAGCCGGCAGGCCAGCGCCCCAGGTGCCTCAAGCACCTGTCTGGCTCCAGCTGGTCTGCCAAGAGTCCCCGCACACAGCCTACACAGAGGTCCCATCTACAGACGAGAGAGAGACCATTCGGGAAGGGCTGGGGAGTGCGGGAGCTCTCCAGGACCTGCCGGGGTCGGTCACAGACACCTGAGAGTGCCAGCGTTTACACCCACCTCCACCTCGACAGGACAGCCAGGAGCCCTACCCAGGTGCCCCAGGCCACCTGCGAGGTCACGCGTTCCCAGACACGTGGCCTGTGCCCGTTTCTGCAGAACGAAGTGAGCGGGTAGATCAACGGGCCATTCCCACCCGCACCGGCCGCCCCACCTGGCACCGCGCCCGACGCCCTGGGAACCCGCTCAGCCCCTGCCGCCTGGCGCACAGCCTCTCGGAGGCTGCTACCTGGCAAGGCCGCTCTGCCAAGCCTGGGACGGACAGCTATTCTGTCTAGTTCATATAAACAAATGTAGGAAGTCAAACAAAATGAGAAGACAGAAGACTCTCAAATCAAGGAACCAGGGAAAAAACCACAGAGAACCCCCCAAGGAAACAGAAACAGAGATCAGTAATTTGCCTGATAAAGAACTCAAAGAAACAGTCATGAGGCTTCTCACTGAATTTGAGGGGAACCTAGGGAGAAATGCAACAAAGAGAAAGTAAAAACCAAACATACTACACAGCAATACCAATGAAATTTTGCCATTTGTGACAGTCTGGACAGACCTAACGGGTATTATACTGAGTGAAATAAGTCAGAGGAAGACAAATACTGTATGATTTCACTTACATGTGGAATCTAAAGAAAACAAAACAAGCAGAACAGAAACACAGATACAGAGAACGAACTGAGGGTGCCAGAGAGGGGCGGGGGTGGGGACAGATGAAAAAGTAACTAAGCAAAATAAAATACCGGAGACGGATGAAAACTGCACGGGTCTGGCTGGCAGGGAGACTCAGCAGGAGGTACAGCCAGTTGTCACTACCTTTCGATTCACACCAACGTTTACATCTCTATTTCTCTAAAACACACCAAAAATTTTTATCATAAAACTCTACAGTAACCACCATCGCCCATACGGCCCAGCTGTGAAAATAAAAAGGCAGCTTTTTTTTTTTAAACTCCCCTGTTCCCCAGGTCCCTGCATTTGGGGGCCCCCACCCCACCGTGACATGACTTTGGCACAGACCCCCAGTGACAGGTCCGCCCCGTCCAACGGGCCACTTGCTAGCCCCTTCACGTCTGACTTCTCGGGGTGCTGACAGTGTCGAACCTCGTTCTCCAGGCCCCTGCACCCGCCATTTTCTCTCCCTTCCCTTTACCTGCCCCGCAAAGCCTGGCGTCCCTTGAATTTCTGGCCTTTACTTTCTTCCCGTCTGTCCTCTGTGCCTTCCCTGCATCCCCCCAGGTTCTGATGGCCAGCTACCTGTGACGGGCTCAACGTGGATCTAACGTTAGCCAATCTCACTCCTGGACCCTTTTTTCCAGCTGCCCACCGGGTACCGAACATACCCCAAACCAAGCTCAGCACCAGTCCACCCTGTCCTCCAGACGCCCCGTCATGGTGACTGCACCCCCAATCCTGCAAGCTCCCAAGGCAGAAAGCTGGGGGCTGCTCCCTGAGCCTCCTCTCCATCGGACCTGACGTGCAACCAGACGCCGCTCAGATTTCTCTCCCCTGGATCCGCACGGCCCAGGTTCCTCCCCGCCTCTCACCTGTACTGTAGAATGAACAGGTCTTGGGTTTCCTAACTCACCCCCGCCCCACACAGTGCGTCGTTCCCACAATGCTCGCGGGCAAGTACACCAGACTCGCCCTCAGCTAACGCCTTCGAAGGCAGCCCTGCCTAAACGTCCAGTCCAAGCTGTTCCCCCGCCCACGAGACGCCCCTTGACCTTGGCCTCTGCTCGTCTGGCCTCGTCCAGGCTGGGCCCCCCGCACAGTCCTCCCAACGCCGCCTGCATCACCAGTCCTTCACACGTGAGGTTATTTCTGCCTGGAATTCTTCCCACCTTGTGTGCCTGGAAAACGCCTCTTCATGCTTAGAGAATCAGCTCAGGGACCACCTCCTCGATGAACCCCTCTGTGATGTGTCACCCCCTGCCCCAGCCCGCTCCGTACAGGTGACTTGACTTTTCGTCTTCTCGTTCATCTTGGTCACGCTGGGGTCTGGCACCTCCTACGCCGTCCCTGTGTGATCCCTGTTGGCACGTCTCCCTCCCACGACCCTTTAAGGTCCACGGAAAGAGAAGGTGCCCTCTGACGCTTCTCTCTTCACCTCGAACCTGGAGCGTTACAGGAATTCAACAAGGAATTGATCTACCAGCAATTAGGTCTCTTCTCCTTATCAATAGTGCTATAAGACACATCAGGGGAAGAAGAACTAAAGAAAAACAGAATGAGATTGTTCAATTAAGATTTTAAGGGGATAAAGGGGAAAATTGAGTTTCCTCTTCAATTAACACTGACTGGACCACACTCTAGGAGCTTCACATGTCAACTCATTTAATCTTCAAAATATTATAATCCAATAGTATTATCTGAGGCATTAATAACAGGGTATTATTAATATCCCCATTTTACCAAAGAGGAAACTGAGGCACAGGGAGACTGAATCACCTCCCCTGAGGTCACACAGGTTGTAAGCAGCAGAGCCAGATGCTGGCTCAGGCAGCCTTAACTTCCACGACATCACAGCTCCAGGCAGCATCCAGGACAGGTGGCTGAGGGGGGTGGGGCACCTGAGCTGGGAACGGAGGCGTCAGAGGCAAGAAAGGGGCCCCAATGCACGCTCGGCTGTCCGGAGAAACTAACAGAAGGAAACGGGTCTCGGCTGCTCCTGGAGCCAGGAGGACGTCCAGTCGTGGTCAAGGCCCAGGGCAGGCTGGGAGTGGCCAGAGCCACACAGGCTGGACAGGTGAGGCGAAGCCGGGGGCCAGGGCGGGCCTGTGCACTGCACGCAGGAGGCCAAGGACTGGGCCGACGCCGACGCTTCTGGAGAGCGTGCGTGTGAGCGTGTCTCTCTCGGGCCAGACGCTGCAGGCATTGCTTACCCCTCCCCACTCTGGCCTTGCTCTGAACTGAGCCTGCCTGGCCTCAGCCTTGGCTGAACTGTCACTATTCCGTACCTACTTGTTCAGAGCTGAGGTTCTGGGAGAATTCGACAGACTGAGCCTCGCCTGCTCGTGGCGGAGACGAGGACAGAGCTCAGTGCATTCTGGGAAAACGGTGGCCGCACCTACTGCTCAGACACAGTCGGTTCGTCAAAGAAAACGTCCTTCTGGGAAGCAGCTGTCAGCTCGTGCGTTAAGGGCGTGCGGAGAAAATCTGTCCAGCAGAAGGACAGGACACGGCCGCTTCAGACCCCGAGACGCAGGCTCCAACTTGGCTCCCAGCAAGTCCTTGCAAGGCACGATCTTTTCTTTTTCTATGTGTCCTGTGACCTGATCTTCTCCCCCATCTCCAACACACTTTCGTGAAGTTCATGTGAGGACATGTCACAGCTCACAGCCATGTGGCTACTGGGCGGAGCAGCGAGAGAAGCAGAGCCAACACTGTGCCACTCAGACCCACTGAAGAGGGAGGCGTCTGAACTTCGGGGCCCAGACCTCAGGCCAAAGAGGAAACGGAAAAGGACCTGATATTCTGAAGAGTCAGTGTCACTTCTGGCGTGAAAACACGGAGTTGGACCCTGGACTCCTTTTTCAGCTACTTCCTTCCGCATTCTTCTCCGAATTTCTGGGGGGTGCACGCAACTGAATTCCCTAGAGATTAACAACCCCATTTCTACTTAGCAGAGTCCACTGTGCAACGGTCTGCAAAATCTGATGTCAGTTGCGAGACCTGGAAACCACGCAGGCCTGCCCCATGGGTAGATGAGCTGAAGAGCCTGCTGGGGGCAGGGGGGAGGGACACAGGCCGCGGGGTGACACGCTCCGCGGGGGGGGGCACACTTCCTGCACCCACATGGGAGAGAAAGAACTGCTCACTCCCTGGCACCAGGAGAGAAAATCGGATTTGACCTCATGTTCCTGAGCTTTTCAGCTTCGAAGTGCTTCCCGAGTATTAACTAACGAGCCCTCCCGCACTGCGCCACGCCACGGGGCTCCAGACCCCAAAGGACAAGGGCCGAGGACGGCGCTGGCAGCCCAGAGTGCAACTTGGAGGACGAGCAACGACCCAACGAGGAGGAACCGCTGTCGCCCGCAGGGGCTGTGAGCGGCGACGGCCGGCAGGCCGCCAAGTCCAGTGAGACAAAGTCCAGCCGGCCGCACGGCGGAGCCGAAACCAGGCCTGGTGGGGACGAGGCCAAAGCCTCCTGGTGGAAGTGCGCCCCAGTTCCCGCGGGGGTCCGTGGGGCTGGTGACAGAACCAGCTCCGGGGGGGCACCCATGAGGGCTCCACGCGCTCACGCCCGTCCGCCCTGAGCACGGAGGAGCCTGCGGGGTGCCCAGCACAGGTGGCACAAGCCAGAGGGGCCGCGGTGCGGGCGCCACGCTGGGGAGTCTGTGGGCGCCACCCACTCCCGTTTGTGGAGACAGTGAAGTTAGCCAGATTACACCGCTCCATAATGGATCGAACTGTGTCCCCCCCAAACTCCTCCCATCCCCCGTTCCACTAAATGTGACCTTACCTGGAAATAGGGTAAGCGCAGATGTAAGTAGTTAGTGAGGTCACAGTGGAACGGGGGTGACACCTTATCCAGCATTACTGGTGCCTTACACGCACACATGTGCACGCACACGCATGTGCGCACGGGGAGAACGCCACGGGAAGGCGAAGGCAGAGGTCAGGGAGATGCCCCGGAGGCGAGAGCCTCAAACGACTCGCAGGGACAGACGTCTCCCTTAGAGCTTCCGAAGGCTGCAGCACCTGAGTCCGGTGAGACAAGAAACCGCTGTTGCTGTGGCCACCTGGTTTGGGGTGCTTTGTGACAGCGAGCTCGCTAACTCATCCAACCTCTAAACAAAGCCAGCTTTGTTAACGAACAACCACGAACCCACCCAATTCCAAACGCGAGGATCTCGGTCTCTCGCCGGGATCCTGAGACTCCCGGACCAGACAAACCCAGCAGCCTCCTCTCCCTGCCGAAGACGGAGAAAGCAAACCGGGTGGGGGCGCTGGGAACCCACACGAAGGGGGTGCTGGGGCCCAGCGCTCCTGCCGCGTGGTAGAAATCCAGCCCTCTGCCCCGATACGGCCCATCTTACGCCCGCGGCCTCCGTGCGGCGGCCGAGCCTCCCCGCCTCGCGTCCTGAGCGCCTTGTGGTGGCTGCGGGCTGGGACACGCCGATGGCCTTCTCGCCGCTCCTCCATCACACCCTGCACCACGCCGCGGCTTGGAGCCCCGGCGTTCCCGGGGCCCGGCACGCCGACCCCCAGGCCACGTGGCTGGCCCCTCAAACGCTTACGTCGACCCACACGTCACCTCTCCAGGTGCCTTCTCCCACCGCCGTGTTCAGCGCCGGCCGCCCTGCTCCACCCTCGTCGAGCGAGCCGTGTCCCCGCACCTCCGCCCAGCACCTGTCCTCCTGGTGCACCTCGTCTAGCGCTGCTTGGTCTGTCTCACCCAGGACAGTGCAAGGCCCTGAGGGCGCAGAGCTCACCTCTCATTCAGTCCTTCAGGGCGGTGCACAGTGCTCCGCGGGCACCTCATTTTTTTTTTTTTAAATGAATAAATGAGTACCGCCTTCAAGGGTGTGCTATTTTCAGCTCGGTGCAAAGTCCTGCAGTTCATCCAAGGGAGGACCACTAGCTGGTGCAATTATAAGGTTCTGCAAAGTCCCACGTACAGAGCTGGCAAATGTGAAACCCAGGATATCGGGAATGCACCCTAAAATGATCCCTACACAAACAACACACTGCTCGGCGTAATGCAAACACGGCAAATAACCTTTCCTAAGGTGATCCCAGCTTAAACAATCAGGCCAACTGCTTCACCCACGCACTACATTTTTTTCATATCGGTTTCAAAAAAAAAATCTCTGTCACCACAGCACTGGGGACTATGACAACCCAAAATGCAAAGCTACTAGCTGCAACTAACAATTTGTCTTATAGAAAATAGGAATTAAGAATTCTTGTTTGTTTTTACAGTATCAAGACATTCTGATCAGATGCATCTCAATTCCAACCTTTTACACATCTGGAAAGTAAACAAGCATTAAAACAAAGCTGAACAATGCCTGTGACTAGGAGCTATTCAGTGTGCCTCATCTAAGCCTCTTCCCTTAAGAAAAACAGCCATCGAAGAGTCACAAGCTCTAGATCCTGAGTGTGACCTTTACGGCAAAACAAACGGTTATCTGTTTATATTTTAAAATAGTTATTGGCAAGTCTAGCACTCATGTTCTTTATTCCACATTAAATTAAAAAAAAACACCCTCAACTCATTCAAGCTAAACCACGAATATTACAAGCCAACGCCATGAATAAAAAACCAAACAAACAAGTCCTTAGGCAAATGTAATGCCATCCAAAATCCACTCCCCATTCAAAAATCAGAGATAAAATTGTTATAAGATCGTTCTCATTTTCTTTCATTTTTCCTTTTGGTCAGTATATTGGACCCGAAAAGTTAGAAACATACTTTTATGAATCTGGGTTCCTAGTATACACATTCTAGACAGTTATGTTTTAGCAAAGCTCAAAAGTTATATATATAAAAAAAAGCAGTCACAGCAAGCTAGGATTCTGGGCCACCCTTAACCAGTCACATGATCAATGCAGTCACAACCGGTCAGATGTCATCTGGAGAACAAAGGTGGACAGTGGGGATCTCCACATCGTCCTTCCTAACTCAGGCAGTTAAGATGGAATTTCACTCACATCCTTACCAATTACAGGAAGAATCGGCCATGGGCCAGGCCAATCAAATCATCCCCTCCGAAACCACGTGGCACTGACTAATGCCTGTTACCCGAGAGCCACCAGCAAATCGAAACCAAGCAGATCAGGGCTGAACATGAATCAGGAGAGCTAAACACCTTGCACCTCATTCTGTGTGCCTTTCCAGCAGGACCAAGACAGGACCTCGAGTCACAACTGCCTGCATCCTCTAAACCAGAGGTTCCCAAGCCCCTGGGCCAGAGACCGGTACCCGTCCATGGCCCATTAGGAACTGGGCTGCACAGCAGGAGGTGAGTGGTGGGCGGGCGAGCAAGTGAAGCTTCATCTGTGTCTGCAGCCGCTCCCCAGCACTAGCATCACCGCCTCAGCTCCACCTCAGATCATCGGACATTAGATGCTCATAGGAACACTGGTCCCCGGTGCTGAACAGGTTAGGGACCGCTGCTCTAAACCGCGAAGTACCACCATCATTGGTTTCCAAGTTGCTCTCACCTCTGAGACTGTAAGCAACTGTGTTTTAGCAAAGTTGGAGAAAAAAAAAGTTGGTCAAAGCAAGCAAGGAGACCTGGGGATATCATTAACTACTCAGTCACTTTATCGTGATTCACTGTCACCTCCACTCGCCTTCTTGAGACCTTAGGGAGAGATTCCTCGGCAGAAGCTAAACTGCAGCACCTACGGCCCTTGTACCAAAGTTAGCCTCTTCCTCCAGAACCTTCCGGGACCTTCCAGTACTGTTATGTCACTAACATTTTCCTTCTCCTTGAGAGGAAGCCCAAAGGCACTCTCACTTTCCACAAACAGCTGAACAGGACAGCAGCCCTTTAAGCTTCCTGACTTTTCATAGGACTTGGAAAAGAAAAAAAAACAATAAATCAACAAGATATAACATGAAACATCAAAAAATCTACCAAAATACTAGGGGACCCAAGGAGAATGTCACTCCATAACGGGTTCCCTTCGCTGATATAAGGAAAAACCGCCTCCGACTTCCTTCCACTTTCTCTTATTGGTGCGTCCGTCCATCCGCCACTCGTCCGTCCATCCACGTATGCGCCATGCAGTCTTTCCAGGCTGCGGGTATTCCAATATTTTTGTTTGTGTATGTGCCAGGTTGCAAGGTCTTTACAAATTTAATCCTCATAATCACCTACTATCCCCATTTTACAGGAGGGGATGCTGAGACACAGAAAGATTAAGTAACTCACCCAAGGTCACAGAGCTATTTGCATCGGAGCCGGCACTGGGACCAGACAGTCTGGCCCGAGTCCATACTTTGAACCAGTATAAGATGCTGCCTGCTTGGAAGGATGTCCGGCACATCAATACTGGAAGCCCTATTATACGGTTTAGTGACGAAGAGCTCAGGGTCCTTCATCAGAGAGACCTTGTTCATATGTATGCAGAGTCGCTTACTAGCTAGGTGACCCTACAAAAGTCACTTCATCTCCTTGGGTCTCAAGTTCTTTCTCTGTACACTGGGGATTCTCCCATAGGGTATCACAATGATTAAATAATACATTTAGAGCACTTAGTAGCTGGCAGGTAATAAGGAATCCATTCGCTATCAGCTTAAAAAAATAATTACAATTCCATATGGCAAAAAGCCTCAGCAAGGATGTTCCTAAGCTGCCCTCTATGACTAAACTGTAAAATTCTTGAGGACAATTATTTTTATTCTTTGTATACAAAGAATCCTGCCCAAAATAGTTGATAAACGTTCTGGCATCAGAGATGTTTAAATGTAGGCATTAAAAAGGAGTTTTCATTAAAATATGCTTAAAGAACATAAGACTTGTAAAAATATATAGTCATCTTTACTTTAACCCTTTAAAGTTTTTAGTCAAACTAATTAATAAAATACAAGCATGTTTTTTAATATCGAATATTGTTCAGTGTTAAGTCAATGACATGATAACAAGAAAGCGGGACTATTCTAGATAATAAGGGACTTAGATTAAAGAGACATCATGCTCATATGCGAGAGAGTACTGTGTTTAGAACCTCATTTGAACATATTAACTATTAGAATTATTTTTTCAGATAATCAGAGAAAATTCGGTATGGTAATGACAGAAGTTGTTAGCTTTATGAGGTGTGACAACAGTATTGCGGTTATCTAAGAAGATGTCTTATTTCGAGATGCATTTGGAAGTATTCAGAAGTGAAACGGCATGACATTTCAAGTACACAAGCAAGAAAAAAAGACGAAACAAAAATGGTTAAATGTGGAGCGTTGTTGAGTCTGATAAATAGGCCTGTGGGGATCACTCTGTCTTTTTTTTAAAGACTTGGCAAATCCTATGGGGAGGAGGAGTTTTAAAAAATCAAATCAGCTTAAAATAAAAATCGACATTCTCTCATCCTGCACCAGAAGCTCCTTCCCCCAAAGCCTCTCCAGAGAAGTTGCACTCTTAACTCTTTGCTATTTCTTAGTCGACATTTTCCTCTGGGGAAAAAAAAATTATTTTATTTCCTTGCCTGTGTAGTTTTTAACTTTTTACTGTCCAATGTGTGGTCCCCTTTAATTCCCGCTGCGTCACCTACGGCAGCTCCCAGCTGCCCCCTTTCCTCCAGTTTCCACATCTGCCCATCACCCACTGTTGCTGACCTTATTATATAATGTCACTTCTACGTCATCATCATTGAGGTTGATTAGCAACATTATTTCCCAACCATGAGCTTCCTGCTGTCTAAAAATTGATTCTGTGTTTACATTTACTGACCATGTAAATACTGTGCAAAGCGTATCCAGTAATGTAACATGGAAACACTTTCCTTTTAGTTCAGTCTTAGTTTCCCACCCCCTCCCAGGTCTCTAACTGCTTTTTTCCCCTTTAGGATATCCTCAACTGTCTTCAAGCCCTTCGGACCGGCATTCTACCAGATTGCTTTCTTCCCAGTGAAGATCCTTTTCCCTGTGTTTCACACATGCTCAGCCTGTCCGATGACAGGAGAAATTCACAGTCGGAAAGTCTATTCCAAAGCGTAATCCCCCGGTGTTCAGACTGGACTGAGAAGTTGCGTGTGTTGAGGGCGGTCCAAACACTTTTTTTCATAAACTTATTCAAAGTGGACAGAGGACCACCTTGCAGGAAAAGAGGTGGTGGGGGGGAGGGGAGGACGGCTCACGTGCCTGCAGTAATGCTCACTTCAAAGCCCGATGGATTCGTGCTGCGAATTTCTGAACATCAGAGAATTTCCCCTGATGCTGAGATAACCGCGTCTTTGCAGAAGCGAGGAGTGCATCCCTGTGAAACCCCTGGTCTGTGTTTATTATGCAGAATAACTGGAAATACCCGTATGCCCTCACTTGGGCTTCTGAGTCATATCCTTACCCTGTAACTCTGACAGAAGGGGGGAAATACCACATCTGCACACACTACTTTGAAAGCTTAATTTAAAATGCTAGAGAAAGATGATTAGACAGACGACAGACAGACAGACAGACGTAAAGTTAGAAAGCCACAGATGACTATTTAAAAGTCCAATCGATGCTTGAGTCAAAATATTTCATCGAATGGAGGCCCACCTGAGTGGAGCATGCAGGGCTGCAGCTCTGGAGAGGGAAACGGGTGATCTCCACTTGGGGGATAGAAACTGGTGCAGCCACCGTGGAGAACAGCAGGAGGTGCCTCAGAAAAACTAAAAATGAACCACCACGTGATCCAGCAACCCCGCTTCTGGGACTTTATCCAAAGGCACCAAAATCGATATCTTTAAAAGATATCTGTACTGCTATGCTCCCTGCAGCATTACTCACAGCGCCCAAGATGTGGAAGCAATGTAAGTGTCCATGGGTAAAGGTGACGGTATACGTACAACGGCGACGTATATCGTTATATGGAATATTATTCGGCCGTGAAAAAGGAGGACATCCTTGTTTGGGATAACATGGGTGGACACTGAAGGCTTCCTGCTAAGTCAGACAGAGACAGAGAAATACTGTGTGACGTCATTTACGTGTGGAATCTAAAAGAGCCACAGAGAGGAGAACGGTGGTGACCACAGGGCCACAGCAGGGAGGAACAGGGGAGAGGTTCAAAGAGCATCAACTTCCCGTTATACGAGGAATGAGTTCTGGGATCTACCACACAGCCCTGCGGTTACGGCCAACGGCACTGTGTCACATACCAGAAGGTTGCTGAGAGTCGGTCTTAAGTGTCCTCAGCACCAGAGAGAAACGGCGATCACGTCGCACGAGGCAGGCTCCAGCTGACGCTCACCGCGGTGACCGCTTTGCAATATATAAATGTCTCCAACTGGCATGTTGCATGCCTTAAACTTGCACAATGTGTGTGTCAATTAAGCCTCAATAAAGCTGAACAGAGAGAGATGAGTGAGCGAGTAAGTGATCCTGAGCTATAAAAACCTACCTCGTGCTTTTCCTCAAGTAAGAGATTCCACATGACCAGATGGGCAGGGACCAGGTGCGGGGGAGCGCCAGGTGCGGGGGAGCACCAGGTGTGGGAGAGCATATAAAGCACTCGGCACAGTAGAAGACGCAGGCTAGGCATCGATCGATACCATCACCAACACTCAGAAGCCATCCTGTGTCTGAATGCCTGGCCGTTTCTCCATAAAAATAAACACTTCTTGGATGATTCTATTTCTGCGCTACCCATTGTGCAGACCCACTTGCACCTGTGAACTCAGCGCTATGTCAGGGCTGCTGGATGCTGAAAGGCAGCACCGCACGGGGGCGGAGGCCGCAGACTCTGTCAGACCCACAGCGGGCTGCAAGGTGTGCGCTGTTAAGCAAATGATTAACTTCTTTCCTGTCTCACTTTACCTGTCAGACAGAAACGCCTCACGAGGCGGTGATAGGGATTAAATTAGTTAATATATGTAGAGCATCCAGCACAAAGTGGGGCGGTATACATTTTTGATAAATAAATTGCAATATTGTTCGCAAAAGTTTAAAAAAAATGAACAACTTATATGTTTATCATTCACTTATGCTATAGCATTTCCATACTATGGAATAATCCTCAACAGTTGAACATAACTAGCTACTGACTTAAAACATGACTTGAAGAACTGTCAGGTGAAGAAAAGCAAGTTGCTGAAGAGTAACTACTGGTATAAGAAAACTCACAAAAAAATCTTTTTAAAAAAATATATATGTCCTCAGGTGACTAGGAATCATTCTGGAAAGATACACATCCACGTGTTAAAAACGATAGGTTACCTATGAAGACCCAAGATCTGGTCCTGTCTCCGTAACTAGGCGTCTGGCCTTGGTTAAATCACCAAACTCAGGACTCACCCAAGGCCAGTGCCCTCACCTTAAAAGGCGGGGGAGTGAGGGATGACGGATTGATCACCCCCCCCCACACACACACACATACACACTCTGATCTGATTATGGGATTCTGGTGCTTTTTACAAATAAGGCACAGCGTTCTGCAGCTCGCCGCCCCGCTCGGTGCCGATTCGAAGCCCTGAGGAGCGGGGTGCACTGTCTGAGAAGCACAGCCCGTGCCAGATGGAAAGGCTCCGAGTGGGCGCAGTTCCCCACCCCGACCACGCTCAGCAGCAGAATCTGTCTCTGCTCCCAGCGCCCCCCACCCCGTGCCATGTGTTCTCACAGAAGAGTTGCTGTATCAGTCGATATACGAACAACAGTTCATTTACTGCCACCTTTGCTTTCCCTCTGAATTGTCATCAGAAATATATTTATACTGCCATTCACAGACATATGCAACCCAGTCAACCCACCCACAAGCAGGAAGACAAGGAATCACCGCTTTAAAATCAGGGTCATGTCCCATCATCTGCCCAATGACCAGTGAGAGAGACACTTTCTGACACCCATCACGATTCCTGATCACCGCTGAGTGACCCTGAACCTCGCCCTCAGTCTCCTTGCGGCCCATCCCCCACCCATCCTATCTCCCTGATCAGACCTGCAGCCTCGACCCCCATTCCCACCTGGCCTTCCCGTCCCCCTACGACCCCATCCAGCACAACCCACCACTGAGCTCGCCTAGGTCCCCAACACAGCAAGGATCAAAAATATTAATTCGTTATATTCCTGTCACACAGAAAACAATCAGCCTTTAGAAACTGTTAAGAGCTATGCCACATGGAACATCTTAGCCTCTAACCCACCACTAACAGCACATATTGTAAATATAGCAAGAACTGGGAAATATTTATCGAATGAGAACCCAATCACTGGCCAAGGTCAGGGGCTGTTCTGGAACGATCTTGTTTCACAAGCAAGGACTGATGTCAACTCCGAAACATCGACTCCATTCCAGATGATCTAGACACGGACTAGACCATGTAGAAGGCAGCACAGGCGTCTCTGGGCGGTGCTGAGAGATTAGAGGAGACCCGTCCTCAGACAAAGTCCGCACGGTGAAGCCACCGGGGACACTGTTTTCTGGGGCAACGTTGCAGGATCGGTGCCCGACTTCACCTCTCTCAATCTCAGCTCCAACCACGAGGGGCGAACAAACGCGCTCCTCCCCAAAATACAGGGGACCGGGGCCCTTCTCACACCCTCCCGTTCCCACTGCGCTTCCTCTCTAGACTCCAGCTGGTCCCTGTGTCCTCAGCGTCATGACATGCAGACCCCGACCAGAAGGAACCCAACGAAACGCGAGTTGCAGTAGAGACAGGCCCCTCCCCACGCGCTGTCCGGGGTCCCCAAACCTCGCTGGGAGACGCTGCGGCCGGATCCCACCCCTCGCACCCTGCACGGGGCCTGAAGGCCTGTGTGCTCCACGCAGGGGAAAGGTCCCCGGCTGAGTCACCTGTATCGCGGGGGAGATGTAATGTGAAGAAAATGGGACTAATGTTGCCCTCGGGTTTTTTTTTTTCTTTCATCAGTTTAGAAACGTTTACTCTGTGCCAGGTGCAAGGAAAACAGCAGTTTGCAGTCGCTTACACGTACCAGGCACGCACTGACTTCTGCAAGCGGCCAACAGAGTCGCCACAGCCCCGCCGGACAGAGGTGCGGGTGCGCTGGGGAGCCCACGGGAGCTGAGCGCTGTGGTGGCACACGGGCCGCGTCCCTTCGCTGTCACCTGTGCTCGGGGCACCAAAGGTGTCCCTGCCGTTCGGCGGAAGCTTGCGGGGGGCCCTCTGGGGCAGGGTCTACACAGCACAGGCCCTGGACATCCCCCACAGGGCCCTGCTCAGTCCCGGGGTTTGGGGACATTTTCACAGCGAACAACCAACAGCCCCCAGGGTGGCTTCCTTTCTGGCCCGGGCCGAGCCGTCACGGGTTTAGTGACGGGGATGTTATAGTGAAGAAGGCAGGGAAACGTTGCCCGCACCGGCTTCACCAGGACGCGCTCTCTCGAAGGCGGCGGGGGGCAGGGCGGGGCGCTGAAGCCCTGTCCCAAGGCGACTCGCCCTCTTCCCTCGGTGGCAGGGACAAAGCCACCGCCCTGGCTTTCCAGTCGGTGGGAATGCCCAAGGCCCTGCCTTCCTCCCGTCCCCGAAGTTCTCACGTGCTGGGGGCAGGTACCAGGCCAGAGCCAGTGCCACGGTGGGAATAAGCCAAGAGACATACGAAGAGTTAACACTGACATCTTACTACTACTTCTCAGCAACTGGTTTTGGGGGGTGGGGGGAGAGGGGAGAGCCAGAGCCTACTGAAGGAAACACACGATCAGGGGTGAAACACAGCCACAGGCCCCGTCTGTGCCCCGAGCACCCTGCCGCCCCCCACGCGGCACAGTCCTCCGATGGCCGACCCATCCGGCTCTCGTGGGGGACGTCGGCTGCTCAGCCACCCAAACATCCCGTGTTTAAAACCCAAAACCCTCAAGCTTCAAGACGGACATTTATGAGAGATGAACCGGGTACTCAAACGCTCCATTCACGGTGAAGCTGTCAGGAATGCAGACGCTTGGATGTGCTTTGTAATCTGTTTGCAACAGGAAAGTGGTTCTAAGACCCTCTGCTTTAGACGGCCCTGGTGGTTCTTGAAGTTTTCTGTGAGTGGATTTAAATATCTCGTGATCAAATGACAAGGATGGTCACTAGACAGCTTTGTCACTGAATTTGTCTAGCAAAGCGTCATATTTGTTTAAACTTTTATTACATAGTAAATTCATATGTGGAAGTTTAAAGATATATTTGAGTGTTATCATTCCCTTTTAACTGATAATTTCTAAAAATTACAAAGTCCAGAGGGCCCAAGAATGGTTTCTGCTAACTTGACAACTAAGTGCTCAGCTGTTACTTGTCCTCTGTGGCCAAGAAGACACGCAGGCCAAGTTCTCCTGAAAAACGGTTCCTTCACAACGTGAGAACGCACATCGGCCTTCCGAGTCGAGACGTCATTTTCTGCTGAGAAAGGAGAACGAACTACCCAGAGTTTCCTACGAGGGGTTACAGAGTAGGGGACAGCGGGAACGGTCTTACTCCAAGTGTAAAAGGCGAGGCCTCACTTGAAGCCTGCTCCCTGACTTCCGGAGAAGCTGGGGTTCGAGGAGTTCTTCAGATCAGGAGATCACTTCGCCGCTCGTCCCCAAAACGTAGCCTCAGGATGAAACTCCCTCCCTGCTCCTCCTCCTCCTCCCAATAAACCGTCTTTCACGTCACCTCGAAAGGACGGAAGGGACCAGCGAACGGGCCACTGGTGCAATTCCCGTGGCCGGGACACAGGCTTCACGCTCGGACGTCCCCTGGTGGGGGAGGGGGGCAGGCGGGCTTCGGGGAAGGTGCCAAGGGACACAACACAGCTGTCAAACCCGAGGGACGACAGGACTTAGACGCCAGCAGGAAATGAGGGTTAAGGGACTGAGGATTTACCAGGAAGACGAGACCCGGCCAGCGTCACACATGGGTGTGCCATGTTCTCGCCTGGCGAGTTCTCGGAAACGTCCCCGGAAAGGGGACCCAAACGTGCGACCCAACCCCGGAAGACGAACTCCGACTGGGACCTAAATTCTCAGTTAATTAACCCAACTCAATCGCCTCGGTTTTAATTCCACTGCAATTTCATCTGGGCAACGTCTGTCCAGACACAGTCCGACGGAGGCTTAATTACTTTTCACCGCTAAAAACAAACCCGAGCAGCGCTGGGGACGGACCCCATGCGGAGGAATGAAAACAGGATGTTTTCTAAGGACCCCTCGGCCAGCGCCGCCCCGATCACCCTCCTTAATACCGGCCAGTGCCTGCTACCAAGGCCGCCTGGGGACGTGGATGGCTTAGCCACGGGCAGGCCCCCGACCGAGCCAGACTTGGAGATGTTCTCCCAAAGTGAGTTCAGAAGAAAACGTGAATTTAATCGAGTAAAAGAAAATGATCTAAATGACATCCAAGGCCCTCTTGCAGAGAAGTGGGCTGGGATCCTGTTGTACCCGGTGCATCTGAGGCTAAACCCCTTGGGTTTGGGTGAGTGGCTGAAACTGTCGCTATGCAACTGTGTCTGGAAAGGAAGGGGATTGAGAACGACCATGTCCCGTGCGCCCACCTTTTGACTGGGATATAATTTTATAGCGTAAGTAACTGGGCTTCAAAGAAATTCGCATGCAGTCCATTTATCCACCATGATATCCGAAGCCAAGTCAGAGCTTTTGACATCGCGACCACACCACCCGGTCTGTCCCTCACACGCCAAAGTCCTCGGAAGCCACATTCGACCCAGGTACCACTAGAGAGGCCAGCCCGTGTCGTCTACGGAGAAAGAGGGAGTGACTGCAAGAGCACAGATGGCAGCCGACGACCAGTCTTCTCACGGCGCAGGCTGCAGTCTTCCAGCCCAGGCTAGTTTAGACACAGTTGCAACTCTGTAGCCAAAGGGTTTTAATAAATGCACATATACTGTGTATTCATTTAGGTATGGGAGATACACTTGAGGAATTTTATGTGTTTCTCGAAAGTGGGCTGCAAAAACAAAACGTCAGACCTCATCTCTCACCGAAGAGAGATTGAAGTTAAAAAGAATCATTAATGGAGCCCAGTGATTTGAGAGCCTGTAAATACGATTATAATGCAAAGTGTGCCCCGATGGGGGCCTTGCGTGGGACAATATAAGTCGCTGTGTTTCACATGTCACAGAAAAGGCCCTGCCGCTTCCGCAGCCAGCGCTGTGGAGGTCACGCTGCTAGTTAGGAACAAAGCAAAGGCTGGGGCTCAGGCCCCCCACTCCTGAACCTGTCCCGTGCCCCGGATGAGCGCAGCCCCCTCACCCCCGTGTCCCACGGTACCTGCCCACACGTCATCACGGGCATGAACTCCAGGGGCTCTGCCAGGGTCTAGGACAGAAGGCAGCACGCCACGACTCACCAGGGCAAAAGCCCCAGTCCCCGTGGGGGGTGGACTTCGTCCAGTGTCAAGCGCCACCCCACCCACCCCTCTGCCAGCGATTATCTGCCCGCTCTTAACCCTGGAGCACCGCCCTTCTCAGCAGATGAAGTTTAAGAGGAATCAGCAAGACGCAGAACACGGTTTTCCGCTTCTGTGGGCTGAAGGCGTGTGCACGGAGAGCGGCCAGGACACCCCGGGAGACGGGCCGAGCGGTGCGGGGCCGGCTCTCAGCGTCAAGCCCTGGGCTGCCCGTCGCCAGAATCCCGAGTCTGGGCAAGTTTCCCAACTATAACTAGAAAATGATGATACCCACCCCCAACTCCAGAGAGCCGAGATGACAATTGCATGATGGAAAGCTTCACGGAAGGTCCGAGGACACACACACTCACGTCTCAGCAACCCTGGCTGTCTTCTCAGGGTGACTGGCGAGGACTCGCTCTGCTCCCCAACTCTACCCCTTCAAAGAAAAAGAGACGGTCTCCTTCCCACTCAGGCAGAACCCCGTGGCGGGGGTTGGGGGGGCATTTACGCCGTTGTTGTCACGACAGTAACAAGGCTGAGTGTTAACCACACACTGACGCTGTCTTCGGCACGGCTGAGAGCGTTTCTGGTACCCGTAGCCCTCCGAACCCTCTAAGGTCACTGTCCCCATTTTACTCGTGAGCAAATCAAGATACAGAGAAGTTAAATACTTCAGCCAACATCACACACTCGCCAGGATCTGAATTCGATGAAGACGATTCCAGGGGCAAACTTGACTTTGACGCCCTACTGTACGCAGCCCCAACGCGAGCCCCGCAAAGGGCGTCCCTCCCGCTTCCCAGGAAAAACGCTTCCCTCTTAGGGTGAAAAGCGAAAAAACATCGAATTTAGAACAGACAAGCTCATTCGTTTGAGGCTTTTCTCTCAAGCTTCACCTTTCTGAGGACGGAAGTCACTAACCAGACCGTCTCGGGTACTGCGAGTGAGCTTCTGGGTCTCCGGCTGCTCTTCCCAGGACAGCAAACCTCAAGGCCCGCTCACAGAGTGACCCTCCCACGGCGCCATCACGAAGACAGACGGCAGATACAGATAAAACCCAGAGCCGTCCACCGCCCTTTGCGAACCGGAAACGGCTGAGATGGACCGCTCTGGGACTCGGCCCACGGCAATCCGGTCGAGTGCGCAACGCCTTTCTGCCCTTGGCCCCACGTAGCTGGCCAAACTGCGGAACCAGTTTGCAAAGAGCAGGAATGACGGACCCCTCACAGGCAAGCCGGCAACACAAGCGGAGAGGCTCTTACTCAGGAAGCTACCTGCTCTCACTAGTGGTCGCTCCCTCAACGGTGGACGTCGGCATTCGATGAGCATGTCTGGCGGCCTGCATCCACTGCAGGTGCCTTTTCACGACTGGGGGCGGGGTGGGGATCTGTTCTTATGGGTAGGTACGTTATTTACCTGTTGCCAAAAACCAACAACTTGGTGATTCAATGACCAAAATGCTAAGAACAAGATGGAAGAAAGATCATGTGGAGCCCTCTGCGTGCAATCAAAATACCACAACGTGGGAACCCTCCCGTCTACCCAAACCACTGCCAACGCCTCTGTCCCCGGCCGTTTCCCCATACAGTGGCTGAGACGATCGACCGTCACTTCTCCCCAATTCCTTGCAGCTAGACGCAGGCCTGGAACCCAGTATTAACCAATGAAACAAAAGGAGGCTGCTGGGGAACATGATGATGGGCTTCTGTCACCTCATTAAAGAGGCAGACGCGCCCCTGCATTCTTGCCAGGAATGCAAGCCGGATGCTGGAGCCAGCAGCCACTCTGTCACCATGAGGTGATGAGCCCGTGAAAAGAAAACTCCCTACACTAATGATGCAGAGCAAGAAAGACTGGCCTCAAGAGTCCTTCACCACACCTGGGACTGTCTATCTCTGGATTCAAATAAAGCACACACACCCTTATGTTTTAAGCCACCGTTAAGGGGGGTATTTCTTACTGGAAGCCAAAATCATTCCTGTCAGACGCAAACATCACTTTTTATTCCCTGATGACCGCCACAGTGGACACTTGGAAGGCATGCCCAATACCTCTGTTTTTTTAGGAACCAATTCCAGCCCAAATGGTTTTCCTGGGAGCTTCCGTGTTATTATAGGGAACCCTCGCCCTCCGGCTTAAGTTAATTGATCCAGAAGAAGAAATCTGGACTCAATTACAGTCCTTTTCTTAGAAATTTTGACTATTAAAGCAACCTCAGCCTCTTCCAATGGTTAAAGCTGTAAAGTGATCAATTCTAGGAGCTACTGGCAGCCGTGTTTTCTATCACAGAAAAGGACGGTTTGCAGTGAGACAAACAGTGAGTGTGGACTTCCATTTCTTACGGTATCACAGAGTAGAGACCTGAGTCAATTAAAACGTGAAAAGAAAACGCTAGATGAAACATGAAAACATGTTTCTAAACCCTCTACTGAAGTACCTAGCAGGAAGGCAAATAAGGAAGTGAAAACAACAAACAAAAAGTTTTTACACGAAGTGAAAGCCGGAGCTTGGGGTCAGGCCAGCCCTGAGGCAGCATCCACCTTGCGGTTCCTGAAGACCCGGCGACCTTCAGCTTCCATTTCGATGTGCTGTGCTGGTTTCAGGAGACACAGCTTTGAGCCGACTCAAGGTCAAAGCCTTCCAGGAGAACCTGGCCTGAAGCTTGGACCCCCGAGGAGTTACACCCACCCTGAAAACGGGAAGGGAGGGTGCCTTGTCTGTCTTGACTCTGGCACTGGGTCTTGAAGAGGAAACTCCCGTGATTCACCGCCACACGTGAGCCTTCCTCATACCGGTGTGTGTGTGTGTCACCCAGGGTCACACTATCTGGGAAACCCTTAAACTTTAAGCAGAAAACAAACAAAGTAGAATTTGATTTAAAAGAGTGCTGAGTAGTGACGCCCCAGGCAATTGGCAAAAGGAAACAAAAAATATTTTTTTTTCTGGAGGAGCATAGCTTTAACCCAGGGCTCAAAGAATTCCCACAGATGAAATTCCAAGAAACAGAAGCTGACAGTCAAAATCCCAGCACACACGGTAAAATAAGACACCACTTTCCGAACCAGCCCGTTCGGAAAATAAAATAAGATCTGCAGAGATTTCACCTATGAAATTTTTAGAGAGAGAACATTTTTAAACCATGGTTTTTATGTAACAGGAAGTAAAATAGAGGCTTGACTATGTGGAGGAATGAGAATGATTGAACATTTTTAGCAGACACCAAGAGAACTTTTAGAAACGAAAAACTATCATTGAGATTAAACTCCCAAAGAATAAAGAGCAGATTAGAACAGAACAGAATTAGTAAACAAAGACAGAGCAGAAGAAATTGTCCAGAATGCAGCCTCAAGAGCAAAGAAGGAAAACAGGAGTTTCAGAAACATCACCTAAAGGTACAACGGGCAGACTGGTTAGGGAGTAATTCAACAGATCACGGCTCAGAAATTTCCATGACTGTTAGTAAAACCCACCTCAACTCGAGGAATCTAACGAACACCATGCAGGATAAATGAAAACACACCCACACCTGGACTCCTACCAACTCAACTGCAGAAAACAAAGGCAGAGAGAAGGAAGCCGGAGAGACGATGCAGAGCGAAGTCTCTGTCAACTAATTTAACAGCAAAAAAACGAGCCCAAAAAAGTAATGACGAGAGAAATACCCATGCAGCTACAATTCTATACCAAGCACAACTATCACTTGAGGATAAAAGTGAAATTTTCAGACAGACAAAATGAGTATTGTCAAACGAAATAAGAGAATTTACCACTAACAGATCTCTAAATTCTATAGGATGCTCTTGAGGCGACAAGATAATTATCCCAGATGGAAGGTCTGGTATATACTAATATAAAAGTCAATAAAAAGGATGTTGATACCTAACGATACCTAATACGCGCGTTTAATTGAAAAAATAAAGTACTAACATTATGTACTAACAAGAGGATATGTGGAGAGAGGGTGAATGAATTACAATGTTCTAGGCCCTTGAATTATAATAAAGAATAATGACAGGTGGTAGCATTAGGGTTAATTAAATGCACACATTAAAATATCTGGGGTAAGCATATAAAGTATAATTCTCAAGCTAGTAGAAGGAAAAAATGGAATGAAGAAAAACAACAACAACAACAAATCTTCACTAAAACAAGAAAAATACAAACATGTTTTGAGGTAAAAAAGAAAAGCACAAATTGTATATCCAAAACCATCAATAAACATTACAACAAATATAGATGGATTGAACATTTCAATTAATAGACAAAGATGGTCAGAATAGTTTTAAAAATCTGGTTACATGTAGTTTGAGAGACATCACTAAAATGTGATGACAGATCATTTAAAAGTTAAAGAAAAAGTTATACCAAATAAATACCAAAACAATTCTGCTGTGAGGATAGTAATAACAGAAAAAAACAGACTTCGAGACAAAACAGATGAAAATGTCTCCTACATAAAGATAAAATGTTTAGTTCACCAGGGGGTTAAAACAATTTTATAAGTGTTAGCTTTTACTAGCATAACTTCAGCAAACTAAAAACTTAAAAAACTACAAGGCAAAATTGCAAATCCACTGTCACAGTGGGAAATTTTTAACCCTTAAAAGTTTTTTATGTACTATAAAGTTACTTTTTTTGATATACCATTCTGCGACACATGCATTATTATATAACCACCACAATAATCAGGATATAGAACAGTTTCATCACTCCAAAAAATATCTTCCAACAATTGATAAGTCAGACACATGCACAAAAAAACACCCTAATAAACTCATATATAGGATATTACACCTCAGGCTGGAAAACTCTTTCAAGCATTATCCCAAGCACAGTGGGACATGCGTAAAAACTGGTCACATGCTGAGTCATAAAACAAGCCTTTCCAGTTTTAAAGAACTGATATGATACAGATCATATTATCTGAGAAACACACAACAGGTCATAAAAGGGTCTTGAACAGAGAACTAGAAATTCTCCACATAACTGGAAATACAAAACACTTCTAAATATCTCATAGATATGCAAAATGACAGTAGATGTAAGAAAATATTTGAATTCTCTTAACGCCGCGAGGTGTAAAATCAAGGCAGGGCTATGGGGAGGGGGCATCTCCTCACCTCTTCTGGCGTCCTGCGCACCTGCGCACCTGGCTCACCTGCTCACCGCTCACCTGCTCACCCCACACCGCTCCGCCCTGTCACTCCCATCCCCACATCTCCCTCTGCGTGCTCAGGCCCCACTGTGTCCCTCCTGTAAGGCCCCTTGCGGTCACATCGGCACCTGGAAACCCAGGCGAGCCTTCCCATCTCGAGCTCCTGCACACCTGTGTAATGTATTCACAGGGTCTGGGACGACAAAAGGGACATTGTGGGGGCAGGGAGAGCGGTGTTCTTAAACCAACCGCAGGGACCAAACCGGATAACAAAATAAGAGCAGGGTATTATGGGCTTGCAAACTTAGTGGACACCAGTAAATTTCTAGAGAAATACAACTTACAAAACTGCCCAAGAAGGAAGAGCCTTTTAAAGACACAGAAAACTGAATCAGTAGTTAATCTTGCCGTAAAGAAAGCGAGTGACTACACTGATTTACTCCCTGCGGCTCCCGAGCAGTCCAGGAGCAGCTGAGACCAACGGGGCGCACACTCCCCGAGAGGACAGAAAACTGGGGACCCCGCTCCACCCACTGCAGGGGCGTAGCGCCCCCTCGGCCCCCACGGCGGCGGGTGTGCAGAGCGAGGAAGAGGCGAGGACGGCCGGCCACACCCCGCCCCTCGTGCTGTCCAGATCTGGACGTCCGCCCAAGGCCGCGTGAGCGTGAGCCGGTCCAAGCCGGTTCTCGCTGGCTCCCTACCACCCAGCATCGGAAGTCCTGCCGGGCTCACGGTTTCGCCAACCGGACACATCGACCACTTCGGGGGCATTTGCTACGGATCCTCAACTCGATCACCCACATTGAGGCCGGGGCCTAAAAACGCCTGGGGAGTGAACGCCCGATCGTTCGGAAGCACCCCAAAATGCAGGCCCTGCACCCCAAAACGCAGGCCCCCGCACCCCAAAACGCAGGCCCCCGCTTCTCCAGCAAGCTCCCCAACCGCGTGTTTCTGACGCGACTGAGATGAACTCAAATTATTAGGGTGCGGCGAGCTGATGGGGCGGACAGACCCGATGACCCGTGGGAGAAGAACCTTCCGCGTGGTCCTCACCCATCCCTCGTCCTGAGGCTGCGAACTCCGTAAGACCAGCCGCCGTTTCCACCTGTGCAGGTGGACGATGCGCCTGGAAACGGTCCGGAAGCTCGCACGACCCGACGACCTCTGGGGCTTCTGTCTAAGAGTCTTGCCAAGGACACATCGTCCATCGCGATAGTTAAGATGCCAATACAGAAACGTGCAAGGGGGCGACACGAGTCAGGTGGAAAGGTTGATCTCGGCTTAAATACAGTCCCCACTTCAAGTTCCATTAAAGAACTGTT
This sequence comes from Eonycteris spelaea, assembly GCA_003508835.1. NCBI lineage: Eukaryota > Metazoa > Chordata > Mammalia > Chiroptera > Pteropodidae > Eonycteris > Eonycteris spelaea. The sequence continues at coordinate 2,707 of PUFA01000146.1, read as the reverse complement.
TCAGGGTAAAAGGGGAAAAAAAGCTGAAATCATAAACGTGAAGTTGAGAGAGGAAAGGTATCGCCACGTAACTGGCGTGGACGTCCCGGGAGCCCCCGGGGCGGGTCGGTAATACGTCTGGCAAACGAGCGAGCTCCGCTGCACCCTGGCCGCGTCCGGGGCAGGTGAGAATGCACACGGGGCACCTGACGCGTGTCCTGAAACCACGACGCCCGCTGCACCCCGGGAAGGGCACCCCGCCTCTCCAGCCTGGCACGACGCGGCGCCGGCTCGGCCCCTGCCACAGGGACAAGCCGCTGCAGGGGTTCTTAACGGCTGAGAGACGAGACACACCGAGCTCTGCACACTCTCCGGGCCGGTCGTCGCCTGGGGCCCAAGCAGCGCTCGGTGACTCGCGGACTGTGCGGGTGACGGCAGCAGGACGGAGCTGGACCCAGCAGTCGGGGGGCGGGGGGCCGGCGCTCACACACTCGGCATCCCCAGGAACAACGTCTGGAACCGAGTGGCTCCCAGGGCCCAGACTCGGCCAGGAGGTTAAGTTTCCCCAACACCTGTCCCCTCTCCCCAGGCGACTTCGGGATCCCGACAGCATCCGCGGTCACGTCCTGCCCGTGAGTCTGTGCCCCACGGGGACACCCGGAAGCAGTGTTGACGCTCCTGTCCTCTCCTCACAAGCGCGCTCTGCACTCGCTCCTGACGGGCCCGGAAATAAAGCCAATGCTGACTTTAAAAAACAAAAACAAAAAAGTTCTCCTAGTTTACAAGAGACCAGCACAGGACAGTTACGGTCCCTGCCTCCCCCTGCTGAGATCAAGGGACAGCGCTGCCTTGGGCTTTTACGGCCTTGTGTAATAGTTAATGAAATGCCCTGCTCCTACTGGTTTATGTACTAGAGCACACTAATTTTAGAAAACCGATTAGCTAGTTCTTTCTAACAGTATGTTATTGTAGCTAAGGTCAAATTTTTCACTGAAACTATGGCAACGAACCCCAGTATTCTTTGTCGACGAGACCGAAGCAAAGTTCTCAAGCAGGAGGCCTCCCCTTGACGGCTCCGCCTGTGCCGGGTCATTCTCCCTTCTGCCTTTACCTGAGACGCCAGGCTCCTGTGAACAGTTACAGCCCGAGTCCAAGCGAGCTGATGGATACGTGTCATCCCGAGGACATTTTTAGACACACGTAATTTTAGCAGGCACAAAACATCCAGACACTTGCAGAAGCACCTAAATTGGAACTCACATGTACTCAGAAAAATGCCAGATAAAAAAAGAGAACTTTCACATCTCACTCAGGGGGATAATTGCTCGATTTATTCTTCTCAATTATTACAACTGCTCCGATTGGAGATTTCCCGCGCTCATCTCCAGCGACAGCTTGTGCAAAGGAAGACAAGACTGACTCTTCGAAGAGACACATTCTTCTCCCTGCAGGGGCCCACCCACCTCCCAAGCCAGTGCCAAAGGATGCAACACCACGTCTGCTCCCACGGACATGCTGGCCTCTCGCCTTGGAAGAGGCCCTTGGCCAGCACTTCCTTCTCCCGGGAGCTCAGCCTCAAACGCGAAGAGTGCAGGCCGACTACCTACCGAAATCACGGCGGAGGGAGGGGCGGATTGCACTGTCATCCTGCCGGTCGGGATGGCCGAAGGCCTGCCAGGGTCCTTCTTCGGATGGTGCTCTGTCCGTGAGCAAGCCGTAGACAAACGCCCCGTCAGAGAGATGAGGCCCGTGCACATGCAGAGGAGGCCTGATGTCCTCCCTCCCTTCAAAGGGCCCAGGAGCCAGACGCCTCTTGATCAGGAGGATCAAGAAATTCAGAAAGATTAAAGCGTGTCTGGCTTTGAACCCTCGCACGCTCCGCACTCTGAAACCTGCAGACAAGCACGTCCGTGTTTTGGAAGATGGCAAGGGCTGTGTTTGATTCCTGAAAGGTGCTGATGGCAAATGTAGTCACCTCGGCTGCTCAGCTACTGTGTGCAGAGCGCGTAGCCTGAGCCAGGCCCGTCGCTAACTGCAGCACCCCATCCAAAAGCAATCTCCTCGGTCCCAGGCTGTCACCAGGTGGGGAGGGTAAGTGTCTGGCCCGTGGTCACACAGCCGATCGGGAGGGGACCCAGGGACCTGAGCTCGTGACCCCGGAGCCAGCTCTCCCGACCACGACACCTCACCCTCCCCACCCCCCATCAGAACCAGATTCGGCAGGACCTTTGCTTTTGCTTTTGTAAATATTTGTTCACCTTTTCAACTATTCAACAATTCCATCCCTCTGCTATTCCGCAATGTTCTCTACCAACCGGACCGGACGCGGCTGCCCCCCCGGAGCTGCTGGCCGGGAGAGCGCGTCTGCTGCGCCCCAGCTGCTCGCCGTCCCAGCGGCCCCCACCGCGGGCGGGGCTCCCGCGGGGAGCGCAACCAGAGGAACAGCGGGCCTACCGTGGGAACACGCGGACACTTAGAGCCCAAGGCACTGCCCGGCTCGCCCCGTCCCGGAGCCGACCTTCCCTCCCCCCAATCCCTGACAGGTGGCTGGTCCCCCGGGATGAGGGGAATCTCGGTCACCTGCCGCAGGCTCCTTCCGGGAGCAAACCTCGGCTCTCAGTCGGAGGCAGCTCCTGGAGTCCAAACCTCTGCCCCTCGCGTTCGCCCGTGGCCAAGTCTCTCCTTCTCTGGGCTCAGAACATCCCTCGTCTCCGTGGGAAGACGGCCG